>VDFB02047230.1:377906096-378404645 GCA_007258455.2 Sequoia sempervirens | reverse complement strand
AAACAAAATCTAAAGTTTCACAAGGTTCTATTCAAGGCCTTCATAATCAAACATTAGGTGAACAAGTTTCCAGATAACATTCAATGCATGATGTTTTAAGGAAAGGAATAAAAGGAAAAGAAATTCAAGAAACATCAACTCTAGTTGACACAGATAATATACCTATTGAAAACATGTCATTACAAGAGGTTTATGACAGTGATGGAACCCTCATATCATGTGATCAAGATACAATTTCTATGCTCATAACCTTTCATGTAGGGGTTTTGGTCATCATGATTGATCCAACATGGATTGTGATTGCATACAAGAAACAAAAAAGTTACAAATGACAATTAAGTAGTTATGATTCAAGAGAGGTCTCATTTTTGGAAGCCAAGGCAATAGTACAAGTGCATATGAAAAAAAAAAATGAGGTTATGCTACAAGACAACCATGTAGATTCATGTAGGACATCAAGCATTACAATGGTACAAGTGCATATGAACAACAATCAACAATCAACAACAATTAGTGAAGGAAGCAAAGCACAATTGTATTTTTACCTTTTCATACCATTGATCATCCATTCCAACGATAAGCTATAATAGTTAAGGAATATGCTTGCACATGGGTGTTTTAATGAAGATATTTAGTATAAAAACCATCATAAATCATGGTACTTGAAGGGAACAAAGCATAGTCATGAAGAAGAGCAGTACCATTAAAGGCTATAGGTTTGTCTTCATGTTATCTATGAATTTGAAAAACTAAATCTACACTGGGTGACAACATGACTGTAGCCATGAAATGGATTGTGGCGAAATAAATAATATAAATGGTTGTTGCCACTATCTCATTTTCTCTTTGGATAGTCATTACAAGTCCTAACAAGTGAATAGCAAAGAAATAGGTGTCAATAATATACCTTCATTTGACAAGTCCTAGACTTTTGGTGATCTCATTGACCCAATAAGGAATTGCTTAGAAATCATTTCATATCTTTTTGACAAAATCAAAAGGAGGACTGATGTATCCAATTGTAAGAAGAGAGCAATGTCCAAGGGAGGGGTAGTACCATCATCTTAGGTACCACTTCTGCAAGATGATTAATGACAATCCTTGTGTTTGTATGCATGGAGGTCCTAAACCATACTTTGGGTAAGGTGCATTCATGGCATCTTTTGGTGAAAGGTTTCCCAAGCATGAGCAAAGATCTAGTGTTCCATCAGGCTATGTTGGAAAAACTATACACTAATCCCTCCCCTAGGGTGTTTCCTTGCAACAAAACCAATCCCTTCTTCCTATCATTTGTTGACAAGGGCAATCGATCTAGGAAGTCATCATATATGTTTCTACTTAAATAATCAATTTGGCCAACATGATGCTTTGTCAGTGCCGTCTTGAGTAAACAAGGGCTTCCTTGCTATCTAAAACCTTAGACAGACTAAAGCTAAACAAAATATGAAATTATAGAAAATAACTTTTCAATTTTGAACAATTCTCCCTCTCTCAGGTCTCTCTCTCTCACTCACTCCCTCTATGTCTCTCCCCTCTACCCTTAAACCCTAAACCCTAAACCCTTAAACCCTCTACCCTCTACCCTTAACCATATCTCCCTCTATATCTCTCCCACTCCCTCCATCTCTCTCTATCAAGTCTCTCCCTCCTAGCACCACTCCCTCTCTCAATTCTCTCTCTCTCTCACTCACTCAGTCACTCTATCTAAAGTCTCTCCCTCATACCCCCTCTCCATCTCTTAGGTCTCTCACTCACTCACCCACTCCCTCTATCTCTCTTCCTAATGGAGCTTCAAATTTTGTTCCTTTTTTTCATTTCCTATCATGCCTTATGTCTCTAGTCATTCATGGTGTTTGGGAAAATCCTAAGGTTGGGGTTTTAGCTTTTTCTTCATGTAAAATCCTAGTGTTTGTCTTACACCTTGGGTGGGATCTATTTCACTATTACTTTTGGAGGGCCTCTAAAACATCTTATGCCCCATCATTTCATCTAAGGTTGGGTCACTTTAGTCTTAATATTTTATTTCCTTTGCAAGATTTCATTTTTCCCTAAGTCCTGGTCGGCCCTGTGTTTCATCATTTTAAAACAACTTCTGTTGATTGTTTATCATCCACCTAGTGATGTACCCCTCAATCTTTTAATAAATTTTTTATTTTGCATGGGGTAATTTGTGTGACCATTGATCAATTGTTATTTGATTTCAGTAGTTCCTTGCCATCCCGCGATGACCCCACCACATTGCTTTGGATGATCGCAATATCATGGGTGGGTGCCACATGTCCCATCTAATGAAGTTGAAGGGGATGAGTTTGTGTGAACATTGACGAATCATCATTTAATCTCAATGGTTGCTCGCCATCACGTGATCAGAAACTATAAGGTCTTTATTGATCGCAATATCATGGGCGACCGCCACATGTCTTATTTCATAAAGCCAAAGGAATAAGGGAAATACCTTGGTAAATTAATCCAACTTTAATATGTTATGCAATGGGTTACTAAAGTGTTCTTCAAATGTACATGTTTCAAATCTATGGAGATGTTATAATCTCAGTGGGAAAGCTACTAGATGGTTAATGATAAAGTCAGCGGCTGCTTTGAAGGAACATGATCACCGATGATTAAGATCTATGGTTGCCCGCTATCACCTGAATGGAAGTTGCAAGGTCTTTACTGATTGCGATATCCCAAGCGACTACCATGTGGATTTCCTTGGAAACATAAGGTATGGTGGGCCCCTTATTTCCATGTTGGTGATTGTGTCAGCTTGTTTTGAAGGCAGTCGTTCGATGATTTGATCAAACTGATGGATCAACGACTAATATATTTAAATCAACATCAAATACGATTGGAGTCATTCCTGCAGTGCATGAGTAAGCTTTAGTGGTGGATGAGACACTTGCTGGCATGATTTGATCAAAATAAAAAGAATTCTCCTATTTTTATTGTATCACAAAGCATTCAAGTATTTTACGAAGCAGTCTTAGAGCCAAAAGAGAAGTTGCGAGTTTCTACAACAAAGAATTGGGATTTCTACAAACACAAAAGCCGTGAGCTAATTTCTATGTTGCCTGGTTATTCTACACTTGAATTTGAATTTTTTTTACTATATGCTTGTTATTGGGCTTGATGATAAATGTTTTACAGCTGTAGGTTGATTGAATTGTGGGGAATTGTAGGGTTTTATTGTATAATTTCATTTTCTAGTTAGTCCTAATTATTTGAAGTGTGAAATAGTAAGTAAGCCCTAGTTTATCCAAGATGGAACCTCCAAAGCAACACTCTGGCCAAATTGATTATTTGAGTAGGAACCTATATGATGATTTCTTAGATCAATTTCCATTTTCAACAAATTATAGGAAGAAGGGGTTGGTTCTGATGTGAGGAAAAATCCTAGGGGAGGGATTGGTATATAATTGTTCAAATATAGCTAATGCTAGGGTTCCTCTTATAGGTTTGGATATGTTTAGACTATGGTATGGATAGAGGAATTTTCCTCACCCCTTCTCTAATGGCTGGATGTATGATATGGGGAAGTTGGTTGTGCCAGATGTGTTCCCTAATATAGATTTTCTTAGGGTAGTGGCTATGAGATATGACCCTATTACATGGGTAATTAGGGAAAATGATGGAAGGGTTATATTGAGAATTAATAGAGAAGAGGTCCAATAGGTTTTTGATTTGAGTGAGCTGAGTGTATAGTTGGTTCCTATAAATCTTGAGGAAATGAAGGAGGAATATGGAAAATTAAAGTCTCTTTTCAGAGCTAAGTTGCTTCCACCTCATCTAGCTAGGTCAGGGGGTTCAAGATTTCATATTAGCCCTAGTGACCAAGAACCATTCAGAGTAAATTGCTTTGCAAATAATTTCTTGGCCACTTTTTATTCATTGTGCCAGATTTTAGGTTTCAATCCTAGCACGGTGATGTGCATTGCCTACATGTTCATGGGGGTGCAAATAGAACACCCCAATTTCTCTGTGACATATGATTTTGCCTCCTTCTTGGCTGAAACAATATATGAAGGGCTGTCAAAGTTGCAACAGAATGATACAAGCACTCAATTCTTTTGGTATTCTATTTTGATGCATATGTTCTTGTGCAAGAATGTTGACTTCTTTTCTGAGAAGATGGAATTAAGGAAATTTCTTGATGGAGAAAGATTGCCTATACAAATATGGACTACAGACTTATCATGTAATAAAGAAGGCATCAATTATGTCCAATTTGATAATTGATTTGCTTCTAGATTGAGGTCCAAACTAATGGTGAATGTACCCAAGATCCTTGAGGAATTGCATGATTTACTTAGACCGAAGGGGAGGAGGCCATAATTAAAAGTCTACAATAACTAGGGTGACATTATTCCATACCCATTCAGAACTATTTTGAGGGTATATGATTTTCAAGGAACCCCCCATATACTGCCCTACAATGTGCCACCAAGAGTGGGATTTGTAGAGGTTATGTGGAAAATAGGTTGTATCCATGAGGATAACCTCATTGGGAGGGGCAAGGGAACCTTTTTCCCAAATTATACAGTGGTATCTGATTTTGTATTTTCAAAGGGAGGATGGGTACAATTTGGAAAATTCTTTGATGATTACCACTTAAGGTGTGGTCCAAAGAGGCAACATGATCCTGAGGGCTTCTTTTCCCTTTTTAGATAGAGAATAAAGATTGGAAATTTTGTGCATGAGTTCAACTTTCTTGAGGACCTGATTAGAAACAAATTTGATCTAAATAGGTTGGAGTTGAACAAGGAGAAATGGATAGCTTATGATAAGCTATTAGATATTGTGCACAAAATGGATCCAAAGTATGATCCATTGTTGGAGTTCAATCCACGTCATAATAAAATTGATTTTGTGATGGGGAACTTCAAATAAATTATGGTCACCTTGAGGACCAAGAAGATAAACTTGGAATTGAGTCAGGGTGTGCAGGAACAAGGTGCCAGGCCAATGGAAACAAAGCCAACATACTAGCCTATAGAAAGGTGGCCCATTTACAAGAGGAAAAAGGATGACAATAGTGATGAAGAAGAAGTGGATAGAAAAGGTAAAAAAATAATGAAATTTCCTATATAGCCAAGTCCAAAGCTCAAAACACTTGAGGTAATTAATATTATTGATCTAGAATCATCACCAGAAGATAGTCTTTCATCACCACCATCCAAACCAAGCCCTAAGAGGAAAAGGACTGATCAGCCACCAGAGGATGTGATGGATGAGATTGTTGTTAATAATCAAGATATGCAGATTGGTATGCCTTCCCCTCCTAGGTCAGTTGAATTGGTTTTATCTGATTTGGATATGAAAGGAAAATGTGTACAAGAAGCAAGAATGGAGGAATGTAAGGAGTTTCTTGATGATGATGCATTTATAAAAACTCCTTTCTTCTTGCAATTGGTATGAAGGATGAAATTTGAGGAATATCAAGATAAATGTAAAAAGAGGAGAGAGTTGAGACTTGATAGGCCAGACTAGGAGAATGATGAGGAAGTGAAAGCTGAATTAATGGAAGAATTCAAGAACATTACTCCCGAGGAAGGAAGAAAACTGGTGACTAAGGCTAGTGTATTGATTCTTCTTGAATGGGACATTGCAGATGCTGTAGCATTCAATGCTATTCTAAAGTCGAAGAATCCCTTGGAAGACTCTAAAGAAGAAGTCAAGGAAGCACTATAAGAATCTGCCTTTAGTGAAGAGTATGGGACTTCCGCAATTTTGGCATTGGCCCCACAAGGGAGAAAGCCAGATGTTATAGATATTAACCCAAATTTTAGAGGAGGGTTAATAATAAAAAGAGCTTCAGAGACCTCAACCACTAAGGCCACTAATCTAACTATGAATGTGGCCAAATTGGCCCAAAAGATCGCTGAAAGAGAAGGGGATGAAAAGAAGAGCCTAATGGAGAAGTATAACCTATTGCTTGAGGAATACAACAAAATGTAGCAAAAGAATGTTGAGTTTCAGACTGAGGTGGATAGGTTAAGGTATAAACAGATTGGGGAGACATCAACTTCTCCAAGAATTAGTTCATTACCTTCCATATCAAGGTCAATGCCTCTTGGGTCTCCAATTGTTTCCACACCAGGGTCTCTTAGTTAGAATCCTTCTCTCACCCTCCTTTAGAACAAATTGATGAAGAAACAAAGTGCTATGTCAATCCTACAAAGAAGTAGCTGATGCAAAAATTTGAAGAATTATAGGCATCATTAAAGGTAAGTGAGGAGGGATATCTTTCAAAGCAAAAGGAGATTGTAGTTGCTATCTTGAGGAACTTAAATGAAAAGGTTGATAATAGATTATCATCTATACATTCTTTATATTCTTTATTATTTGATGCAATAAAGAATATAGCTAGGGACCAGGAGGTAGTGATACCACTAATTCAAAATTAGATCCCTAAGGCCAATTATTTGGGTATAATGTATACAACCTCAAGGTTTAATACAAATAATAGGCCCCAATCATTAAAGCCTACTCATGAGTTAGTAAAATCATTGCAAGGTTTTCAAACCTTACTGGATGACTTGACTAGGAGGATTAGGGAATTGGTGAAGAATTTTGATGATAGGAGTAACACATTGTTACCTAATATAAGTGAGGAGCAGGGGAATATTAGGTCACTCCAGCAGTGGCAATATCAGGCAAATGAGGTCATCAATGACCAAATTAAATTAATTTGTGATTACTCAGATTATGATTTGTTGGTGAGTTGTATGGATAAAATCATTAGCACCAACTCATTTTTGGAATCTTTTGAAAGATATGCAAATTAGGTAGTGTTTAAATATACACCTTATAATAATAAGGTAAATGAGGTAATTAATCTTGACTGGCTGACTGATGAAAAATATCAAAAATGGGTAACTAAATATTTAACTAAGAATAAAAGAAGTGGACTACTAACAGTTGGAAAATAAGTTGTTGCAGTTACAATGGTTTCTAGTTTTTCTTTGGTGGTAGTCTTGGCGCAGGATTCTTATGGATTTTGTTGCTACATCAACTTTTCTCAGTTGGCATGATGAACAAGAATATTCTCTAGGGTGATTATTGTTGTAATGATTTTTGGAATATCACCAGGTATTCCAATTGGCTAGTGACATGTGTACTTTCTGGCTCGATGCTTGTTTTCTCCATTTTCTATAAGAAGGATTTCAAGGCTAGAAGTACGGGTTATCAAGTTAGATAATTTTGGGTCGAGTCTAGGTGAAGTTGTAGAGAAAATTGTTAAGTTCAATGGTTTTAGAAAATGCAATTTAGGTTATGAGTCATTCTGTAATAGGTTTTGAATTCATGGGAATTTAATGTTGTATAAGAGTACTAGAATTTGAGTTGAAATGATAAATTCAAACTCATGTCTCTCAAATGTACACACATATCTAAATTTTGAATAAGATAACTAAGGGTTGTTTCATTCATCTCAATGTTATGGTGTGTATGATCCTTATTTTATCTTCAATTCAAGGGATTAATTAAAATGCTTAAATGGGATTATAGGAAAATATGTTCTGTATAAGGATTTGATAAGTAGTATTGGGTTAGAATACATATTGATGAGATTGCAAAGCAATGTTATCAGGGATCGTATATGTTATGTGTTAAATATATCATAAACCCTTGAATACTTATGAATTTGACTCCCACAATGGATATATCACAATGATATAAGTTGTATGATTCAATATTTGTTCGTCTTTACCTAGAGCTTGCTAAAAATTGCAAATCAATGACCTATTTTATCTTCAGATTGTGTTGTAGTTATCTCATGCTTCAAATAGTTGATAACGTCGATGAATAGCCAATTATATTTGATAATATCCTATTATGTTGAGCTATTAAATGAGATTATCTATTATTGTTAATGTTGTTTATGATATTGGTGCAAAGGTTGTAAAAACATTAAGGGATCACCCTCCCAGGTCTTGTAGAGCCCAAAGTGTAGGAGGATCTTTTAAAGTCCTCATCAATTGGTCTAGGTCCTTTGAGCTGCCCTTGATTGGGATTGGAAATCCCATAGGTAGATTAGAAGACCAACCTAATTACATTGTAAAACAAAACCAACACTTCCCTCTACCCTTAACCTGAAACCCTAAATCCTTAACCCTTAAACCTTAAACCCTTAACCCCCTCCCTCTATCTCTCTTCCACTCCCTCCCTCTCTCTCTCTCTCTCAAGTCTCTCTATCCTACCCCTCTCCCTCTCTTGGGTCTCTCTCCTTCCCTTCCTCTCTCTCTTCCACTCCCTCTCTTGGGTCTCTCTCTCTCACTCCTCCCTCCTGTCTCCAACCCCTAAACCCCTAAACCTAAACCCTTCCTCCACCATCTACCATAACCCCTCCCTTCCTTTTATCTCTCTCTCTCTCTCTCCATTCTCTCCTTTCCATTCCCTCACGGGTCTCTCTCCACTCCCTCCACTCCTCTATCTCAAGTCTCCCTCCCTTCTTGGGTCTTCCTCCACTCCCTCCCCTCTGTCTTTCCACCCTCTACCCCTTGGTCCTCCCTCCCTCTATCTCTCTCCCACTCCCTCCCTCTCTCTCTCCATTCTTCATGTCTACCCCTCTCTCCCTCTCTTGGGTCTCTCTCTCGTTCACTCACTCCTTTATCTCTCTCCACCATAAACCACCATAACCCTCCCATGCTGTCCACTCCCTCTCTCTTCTTTGAATCCATCTCTCCCCCTCACCACCTAAACCCTTAACATAAAGCCCCTTAAACCCTCTACCCTCTACTCTCTCTCTCTCTTAACCCCCTCTCCCTCTCTCAGGTCTCTCTCTCGTTCACTCCATCTATATCTCTCCCTCTATCCTTAACTCTAAACCCTAAAACCTTAACCTTTAAACCCTAAACCCTTAAACCCTCTACCCTCTATCTCCCTCCTACCCACTCTCCCTCTCTCATGTCTCTCTCTCACTCCTAGAGGTCTCTTCCACTGCCACCCCTTGGCCCTCTGCCCTCTATCTCTCCCTCCTCTCTCTCTAGGAGATCTCCCTCCACCCCCTCTCCCTCTCATGTCTCTCTCTCACTAACTTCCACTCTATCTCTCTCCCCCTCTACCTTTAACCCCTAAACCTAAACTATTAAACCTCCAAACTCCTAAGCCTTAAAACCCTCTACCCTCTATGTCTCTCCCACTCCCTCCCCCTCTCTCTCCAGAGTATCACCCTCTACCCCCTCTCCTTCTCTCAAGTCTCTCTCTCTCTATCACTCATTCTTATCTCCCTCCCCTCTACCCTTAACCCTCTACCCTCTATCTCTCTCCCACTCCCTCCCTCTCTCTCTCACTAGATCCTTCTATCTCTCTCCCCTCTACCTATTGGTTGTTTTTACTATAACCAGGATGGTCTTCTAATTTACCTATGGAATTGCCAATTCCAATCAAGGGTAGTTCAAAGGACTTGAACCAACTGACGAGGATTTTAAAGACCTCCAACACTTTGGGCTCTACAAGACCCAGGAGGGTGATCCCTTAATGTGTTTACAACGTCTGCACCATTATCATAAACAACATTAACAACACATAATCTCATTTAATAGCTCAACATAATAGCATAATATTGAATAGAATTGGTTGTTCATCAGTAATATCAACTATTTGGAGCATGAGATAACTACAATACATTCCAAAATGTAAAATAGTCATTGATTTTCAATTTGTAGCAAGAACTAGGTAAAGAAAAACAAAATAATGAACCATACAAATTAGTACAACTTACATTATTGCCATGTATGCATTGAGGGAGTCAAATTCATAAACATCTAAGGGTTTATGATAGATTTAACAAAACATATAAGATCCTTGAGAAAATTTCTTTACAATTTCATCAACATGTATTCTAACCCAATACTACTTATGAAATCCTTATACAAAACATATCCATCAAAAATCCCCATTTAAGATGTTTTGAATGCTTTGTGATACCAAAAGCATAAGAATAGTTGCTTTATTTTGATCAAACCATGGTAGTAGATGTCATGGTTTCCATTAAAGCTTACTTGTGCATTGCACGAACGTCTCTAATCACATTTGATGTAGATTCAAATATTAGCCATCGATCCTTCACATTGGTGAGATCATCAGATGGCCGCCTTCAAAGAAAATTGACATAGTCTCCATCATGGCAATAAGGGGCCCACCATACTACTTGTTGCCAAGGAGATCCATGTGGCACTTGCTCGTGATATTGTAATCAATAAAAACCTTGCAACTTTTGATCATGCGATGGTGGGCAACCGTGGATCTCAACCATCGTCAATCCTATTTGTTCAACACAATCACCAACCTTGTTATTAACCATCGAACAACTTTCTATCGAGATTATAACATCTCCATTGATTTAAAACATGTGCATCTTATAAATTCTTTAGTAACCCACAACATAATGTATTACAGACACATCAAAGTATTTATCATTCCTTCAGCTTCACCGAATGAGAGACGTGGCACTCACCCGTGATATCGGGATCAACAAAGACAATTTGGTGGGGTCATTGCAAGATGGCGGGGAATGGCTGAGATCACACAATGATTGATCTATGGCCATGCGAACTTGTCCCTATGCAAAATAAAAACATTTATTAGGGGAGTGGGCCCAATAGTCATGCAGGGTCCAATAGCCGCACACTCAATCATGATAATAATACCCAGTCTTACCACATTTTTATACTATATATTGTAAATAAATAGTCCAAATGTAAATATAGAAAAAACCAAATGTTGATAAAAATGGACCCGTACTTGAACACATGAGAACCTCTAAATGCTATATGAAAAAAACATAAATACATTTTTTTTATTTTTATTTTTTTATTAGACTGCAGGAATCGGGTAGCACGACCCCCTATAAACTGCAGTGCGCCTGCTAAAATTTTTAATGTGACAAGCGGCGCTGGTGCGACATTCCCTCCAGTACCACGGGGGTGGAGGAGACTAAACCTCGTGACCAACCTCCTGCAACAAGAAAGATTTAGCCAACCGAGCTAGGGCCCCAACCCCGAAAAAAACACAAATACATTCATGAAAAAGTGAAATAAGTATTTTTTTTGTTTCAAATAAAATATCATAACTCTCCACTATAATTATATCATTTAAAAAATAAAATGCTCATTTAATAAAATAAGAAACTCATTTAAACAAGTATTGTTATCATAGTGAAAAAATATTGTTCTTATGTGTACAACAATTGGGGTATCAATGTACAAGCATTGGATAATTTTATATTAAAAGTTTGTCCTATCACAAATATAAAAGGTGAGCACAATCAATAACATGTATTTTCCCATTAAATGTGAAGGACTTTCAAAAAAATTTAGTGTTCAACTATTGGTCCATTTTTGTTCAATATAAGTTGTATTTTAAATAATTATATATTGTTTTTATAACAACAAATAGATTTTTTGTGTTCAACTATTAGTCCATATGTGTTGGATATAAAAGGTAGAGATATCAAATATTTATGGTTATCAATAAGTATTTGGTCCACTTAGGTTGTATATTAATTTTAATTTAAATAAAAATATCATATTCTACAAGCAACTGTAAATGATATTTTTTTGGTTCAACTATTGGGGGTTCTATGATTAAGTTTTGGTCAAACCTTTAAAAAGTAAAATTTTATATACTTATCAAAAGATCTGCCGATGTGGCGAGTTGCATGATGAGTCATGCCTCCAAACCTTAGTTATAGATAAATAAGAGACTAGTCTACATTTAAAAAAAAAAAAGGTTCTACGATATTCCAATCAATTGCTACATGCTGAGAAAGTTAGCCTGCATGACTATTGGGCCCTCTCCCCTAAAGGAATAAGGGCACATCACTAGGCCAATGAAAAACAATGACATAAGTTGTTTTAATGAGGGAACATGGGACCAACAAAAGACTTAGGAAAAAAAGTTAGACGAAGGAAATAAAATGATAAAACAAAAAGGGCCTAGGCTAGATGAAGCGGTGGGGCTTAAGTCATTTTAAAACATTCCCAAAAAGTAATGGCCAATTAGATCCCATCCAAGGTGTAAGATGAACATTAGGGTTTTACATGAAGACAAAGGTAAAACCCCAACCTTAGGATTTTTCCAAACACCATAGATGACCCGAGACACAAGGGATAAAATAGAACACAAAGAACAAAACTTTAAAGTTCCATCACTAACCATAACCCTAAACCCTAAACCATTAACCCTTAACCCTTAAACCCTCTACCCTCTCTCTCTCTCTCACTCCCTCTGTCTCTCTCCCCTCTACCTAAACCCTAAAACCTTAACCCGTAAACCCTCTACCCTCTATGTTTAACCCTCTACCCATATCTCTCTCCCACCCTCCCTCTTTCCCTCTCTCTCAAGTCTCACCTCCTACCCCCTCTCCCTCTCTCGGTCTCTCTCTCTCCTCTTATCTCCCTCCCCTCTACCCTTAACCCTCTACCTTCTAACCTCTACTCTATCTCTCTCCCACTCCCTCCCTCTCTCTCTCCCCTCTACCCATAACCCTAAACCCTTAAACCCTCTACCCTCCACCCTCTCTCTCTCTCAAGTATCTCCCTCCTATCCCCTCTCCCTCTCTTAGGTCTGTCTCTCTCTCATTCACTCTCTCTATCTCTCTCCTCTCTACCCTTAACCCTAAACCTTAAACCCTTAACCCTTAAACTCTAAAACCTTAAACTCTCTACCCTTTCTCTCTCTCTCTCTCTCTCTCTCTCAATTCTATCCCTCCTACCCCCTCTCCCTCTCTTAGGTCTCTCTCTATCTCTCACTCACTCCCTCTATGTGTCTCCCCTCTACCATCTACCCTTAAACCTTTCTCCCTCTATCTATCTCCTCCTCCCTCTCTCTCTCTCCTTTCCTCCCTTCTTCCCTCTCCCTTCCCCTCCTCTCTCTCTCTCTCTCTCCTAGTCTCTCCTCTACCCTTAAATCCTTAAATCCTCTACCCTCTACCTCTCTCCCACTCCCTCCCTCCCTCTCTCTCAAGTCTCTCCCTCCTACCCCCTCTCCCTCTCCCAGGTCTCTCTCTTACTCACTCCCTCTATCTATGTCCCCTCTACATTTAACCCTAAAACCTAAACCCTTAACCCTTAAAATCTAAACCCTTAAACTCTCTACAGTCTACTCTTAACCCTCTACCCTCTATCTCTCTCCCACTCCCTCTCTCTCTCTCTCATCTCCCTCCTACCCTCTCTCCCTGTCTTAGGTCTCTCTCTCTCACTCAATCCCTCTATCTCTGTCCGCTCTACCTTTAACCCTAAACCATAAACCATTAAGCCTTAAAATCTAAACCCTTAAACCCTCTACCCTCTATATCTCTCCCAGTCCCTCCCTCCTTCCATCTCTCTCTCAAGTCTCACCCTCCTACCCCCTCTCCCTCTCTCAAGTATCTCTCTCTCTCTCTCTCACTCTTATCTCCCTCCCCTCTACCCTTAACCCTCTACCCTCGATCTCTCTCCCACTCCCTCCCTCTCTCTCTCTCTCAGTAAATCCCTCTATCTCTCTCCCTTCTACTTGTTGGTTGTTTTTACTATAACCAGGTTGGTCTTCTAATTTACCTATTGAATTTCCAATTCCAATCAAGGGAAACTCGAAGGAACCGGACCAATTGATGAGGATTGTAAAGACCTCCTACACTGTGGGCTCTACAAGACCTAGGAGGGTGATCCCTTAATGTGTTTAGAACCTCTACACCATTATCATAAACAACATGAACAACAATAGATAGTCTCATTTAATAGCTCAACATAATAGCATAATATTGAATATAATTTTTTGTTCAATAGTAATATCAACTAATTGGAGCATGAGATAAATACAACACATTCCATAGTGTAAAATAGTTATTGATTTTCAATTTGTAACAAGCGCTAGGTAAAGACACAAAATACTAAACCAGACAAATTAGTACAACTTACATCAGTTTCATATATCCATTGAGGGTGTCAAATTCATAAACATCTAAGGGTTTATGACAGATTTAACACAACATATAAGATCCTTGAGAAAATTTCTTTACAATTTCATCAACATGTATTCCAACCCAATACTACTTATCAAATGCTTATACAAAACATATCCACCTACAATCCCATTTAAGAAATTTAATTAATTCCTTGAATTAAAGCCAAAACATAAATCATACACACCACAAGAGTGAGATGAACGAGACAACCCTTGATTATCTTATTTAAAATTTAGATATGCATGTACAATGGAGAGACATGAGTTTGAATTGATCATTTCAATTCAAATGCCATTACTTTCATAAAATATCAAATCCCCATGAATTCAAAACCTACTACAGAATGACTGAAAACCTAAATTGCATTTTCCTTAAAACCATCGAACTTTACAATTTGCTCTGCAACTCTACCTAGACTCGACCAAAAAATATCTAATTTTCTAACCTGTACTTCTATCCTTGAAATCCTTCTTATAGAAAATGAAGGAGCAAACAAGCATCGAGCCAGAAAGTACCTCTCATTTCACATGCTTTTCTTCACAAAATTCTTGAGGATATCAGTTATACCTTCTTTATTTCTCATCCTACACCCTATTCATGCATCTTAAAATTACAATAATATTCATGGGGCCTCTTACACAAGCTACAATAATCACAAAAAGTGTAAGAGCCCCTTTATATCATGTTTGGACTACAAAACCCTCAAAAATAGGGTAACCGGGCTATATACAAAGAAATGAAGCTTTCTAACTCAAATCAATGCCTTAAGCCCTCAAATCATATCCAAATCAAATAAAACACATATCTTCATGACCTGGAATTGATTTCACATCAAAATATGGCTGCATTGATCGTACAGTGTTTCATAATAGGAAAAATATAGAAATTTTTAAGAAAAACATCAAATTTTGAATGTCAAGAGCTTGTATTTTAAATCCTCAACAATCAACAACAATTAAAATGATCACTTTATGCCTTTTAAAGGAATTTAGATGTCAACCACTGAACAACTACCTCTACAACTGACTTTTTAATCTTTTATGGTCACATGAAACATAAAACACTCTAATTTCAAGGTTGTTAACATCACTATTGAAATGTTTTAATTTTTTGACCTTTCAAACATCAAAAAGTACATCATTAAATTAATTATGTAATGGCATAAAAATTAAAAACATCATGAATTAATTATGTAACCACATAAGTCAAATATAATTCTGTCAAGAAATTAATACCAAATAGATAATATAATCACATAACTCATACATTTCAATGTCATTGATCTTCTTCTTCATCTAACTCTTTGTTTGTATCATCTGATCCAAATTTGACATTGTAAGGATTGGTCATATCATCATCATCATCACCAATATTAATTTTGATAATGTCATCATCCACACAGATATCATCTTCATGAACATTAACTCCTACATCACCATGATCGAGTTCCTCCTCTTTGACATCTTCGTTAGGGACATCATCAACTAACTATTGATCCTTATCATCATCTACATCATCTCCTATTTCTTTGGTATCTTCTTCTTCCACCACATTATACTTTACCTTCCTTCCTCTTGGATCATGTATAACAAAAAATGACCAACTCGATTTACTTGGAACCTCTGAGTAAAATACCTGCTCACATTGGCCTGAAAGAACATAAGGCTCATTTCCAGCTCACTCAATCAACCTTGTATTAACCATGGTAAATACATTATCATGTTCAATAAAAACTCTCTCAAGATCATTTTCATTCAATTGTAGCTTGTACCATAGGATGATGAATAGAATTAATTCGAAGGACTTAAAGTCACACTCAAGTATATCATCCAAAATCCCATAGTATCAATTTTCTGAGACTTTTGGATGTATGTCACTTCTAGATAAAACATTAGTCACTTGAAAGATTGCAGTTATACCAGAATCACAAGTTTTCTTCATGTCATCCAACATTTTATTTAAAATTTACAACCATTGTACCACATAGCCTTGTGGTGTTTCACTTGCAATATTTCAAACATGTAAAAATTATTGCAATATTGTGAGTTGATAAACATATTTATTCTTAACCGAATGTATGCAAAGAAAAAAATCTCAACATATATATACATCAATATAATTGAAAATAATTAAATAATATGGGTGATTAATATGTTTATATGTACCTGTTTATCTCTTAAACCATATGCTAAATCAATTTCCCTTTGTGTAACATTGGAATCTCCTTTACCATGAGCTTTTTTAACCAATGAAGCCACACCTTCCCATGCTAATGCACAACCAGTTTGTTGACATAATTCAATCCATACCGCCATCCAATCAAGATTGTTTGCGATGTACAAATGTAGTGCATCCCACTCTCGACCAACTATATAAAAAAAAATTGAAATTCACAAACGATGTATAATTAGTTAAATACCACAATATACAACCTTAATTTATAATTGATGTATATTGAAGTTTAGAAATTAAATAAGTACAATATACATAAAAAAATTATGTAAAATGTATTCCAATTAATCTCCATGACCATATTATAATTACCTCTCACTTTCCTCAATCTACCTTTCCCCATCAGGTACTCCCCTTCGAATTTGTTAATGGAGTTGGGATCCCAAATGCGATCTACATGGATCTTTGTGGAAAACTTAGGAAGATATTCACTAATGTACACCATGGTCTAGTATACCATTTATCCCTCCACCATAGAACCCTCAGGATGTGCTCTTTTTCTAACCAAAGCCTTCAAAAATTTCAAGTGCCTCTCAACCATCCACATTGACCTTGTGTGTAAAGGTCCACACAATTCAATCTCCTCAACTTGGTGTATGAGGTAGTGTTCTTGTGCATTGAAAAATGTCGAAGGTATAAACTTTTGCATTTCACACATTAGATGAGGAATTTTTCTCTTCCAATAATTTATATCTTCTTTATGGATTTCTTTAGATGACAACTATCTACAAGTGAGCGCAAATATATTAATGAGATTTTAAAAAAATATATAGTATATTGCATAACGAGTAAAACAAATGGCAATTATAAGATGTATACAATGAAGTGAACAAATATCGCTACTTACCTCATGTATTTTCCAAGATTATATATAACTTTCTTGACATTGTTGTCAAAGTTGTCTAGGAGAGATAGAAGTAGAACGTACTACAACAATTATAAAAGGATATTTTCATTATTTTTCCAAAAGTAGTAAATATAATACACTAAAAAGTACATGCATTATACAAGTGTATATAATATACTAGAATAATTACCTTAATGAAGGTATGCCAATCATGCATTTTCATCCCTGACCCAAATTCACCTTTCTTTGTTATTATATTGTTTATGTTCGTAGCAAATCCTGTGGGAAATCAAATTTTTCATATGACTTATTTTATAGCATTGCTTTGCTACTCTATTAATAACCAAGGAAGGGCACTTATATTAATTTGGTATCCATCACTATTTAATTGAATGACATTTTTCATTGCATGATTGGCTTCCTGAATGTCATTGCAAATTTTGACAATTTTTTCTTTGTCATGCCTTCCATCCAATATTTTCCATAATATTTTTGTTATATTCTTCCCGATATGCATTGTATAAAAAAAATACACAATTTTTAGCTACTCATAGTAGGGAAACCTACTAAATTGTCTGGGATAACTTTTTAGTCCTTGTGGAAGCCTACCATTAATGCCTTGATGACCTTCATGAAGCATATAAGTTAAAAAAATTAACAATGACACTCATTGTCAATTACAGCATGAGTAAACACAACACAATATAAATATATAAATTCAAAACATATCATATATGATAGATAAACAATTTGATCCAATGTATAACCTTGATGATTAATTCTATTATATTCCAACTTCCATAGGTGAGGTGTCATTCTTCGTGGTTTTGATGTAGTCTCTTCTTTCCCATTGAAAATATGTTTTTCAGTAGTTCGATACTTATGATTTCTATGGAGGAAGTGCCTATACTCATCAAACACCCGCTTTCCTAAACTTATTGAACGATGAGATTTCATCTTTGGACCACAAATTGGACATGTAAATTTTCCCTTTGTTTGAAGACCTACAAGATCATGTATAATTGGATTAAATATGTCAATTTTTATAATTATATATAATGAATAGATTATTTTAAAAACATGCATGATATCTACTTCATCAAATTAAATATTGTTAAAGTGTAGTCGAACGTTATAATATACCACAAAAATGTGTTAGCCCTGGGGCATCATGAATTGTCCATACAAGCATTGCATAGAATTGAAATTGTCTTTGTCCTATTGGTCTAGAGACGTCATACATAGTGATGCCATTCCATAACTTTAGTAACTCGTTGATAAGAGGCTCGATATATACATTCATATCTTTAACTTGGTACTTACCTAGTTGAATGAACATAAACATTACTTAATTATTATAACCATTTTACTGCAATACATATAAATTAATGTACATGACTATTGAATGAAAAAAATATGTCATTATGCAAAAAATAATACAAATGAGATGATACTACGTTAAATAAAATTGATGTAAACAAATACCTGGAACAATCATTGAAAATATTATGTGCTCCCTCTTTATTGACATCCATGGAGGAATGTTATTGTTGATAACAAAAACATGCCACACTGAGTAAATAGATCTCAGCTCTCCAAATGGATTGACACCATCTGCTCCCAATGAAAGCCTGAGATTATGAGGTTCTTCTTTAAAGTATGGCCATTTTCCCTCCATGTCCTGAAATGCAGAACCATCCGCAGGAATTCAAAGAATGTCATCTCCACTTCTATTTCATGCATGGTAATCCATAAATTGTGCTAAGCTTTCACACCTAAATAATCATTGCATACGTGGAATAATGAGAATATAACAAAGAACCTTGCAAGACACCTTTTTTGTTGATCTATTCGATATCTACTAATATGACATTCTAGGAATTTTGTTACAAATTCCCATTGTTTAAATGATATATAATGTGATCATTGAGACATGCATCTATTTCTTGATACTCCATTCCTATATCTTTCATAATGCCAGATAAATCTTGGTATGAGTGAGGTAAAATATTTGATGTTGGTAACAAAAATTCACCAATCAATCTACAACAAAAAATAATTTGTTAATATAAAGAATATTAATGGTACACATTTCATCCTTTATTTACTAGTGATGAACTAACAACAATTAAAATAGATGAAAAAAGATGACATATATGACATACCTTAACATCTATGAGATTGCTATGTTTGATAAACCATTCATAACCTTCAAGTTTTACAACAACAATACAACAGAGAGAAGAGTTATTTGGGAGCCTTCATAAAGGGGCTCATATGCCTTCTCAACTATAGGTAAATCATGAACATCATCAAAGTCATCTCGATCATCATGATCAGCTCTGCTACTAAATGTGTCATGGATCAATGTATTTGTACCATCATCTTCAACTTTTTGTTTTAGCGCATGATCATATTCTTCCATAGGATCATTAACTTCATCTTTGATATTCATGGCTCCATGTTCGTCCGATTGCAAAACAACATTCTTCGAGCCGTGATAATCCATATCATCTACCCTAGAGTGCCCCACCATTATAATAATGATAGACACAAATAAACCATGATCATAATCAAGTGATTATATATATATATATAATGTTAAAATGATATAAACATTTACAAATTCAATCAATATAAACAAATATAATGAAAAAATTACCAATGGATGATAATCATGCCCCCCTTAAAAAAAAATTGGCATGCAACCACCCTTGCAAAAGAGAAGATAGTCTGAAGTTAATGACCCCAAAAAAAAACTTAAAAATGCTAATTCCAAAACTTATTAAATTTTGATTTTACTATGATTTCCAACCATTAGACTCCTAAAATCAGAATATTGAACTTGATCGCAAACTTCCTACAATGATGGATGTAGCGAGCTAGTAAGAGAAAGTGACCCATTTGTAAGGAGTAACAAGTTAGAATTATCATTGCTAATGTCAATATAGATTTATCCTTTTAGTTAAAGATGCAATGTGTCACTTCTTATGACGAGCTTATCCCTAGGGCCCTCAACATTGAGAGAGCCCTAATAGCACAAGGAAGCACACACTAGTAGAATTTGACAAATAAATGACTAGGTGACTAAAAATGACTGAATTCAGCTCATTTTTTTCAACTCAATTATAAATGAGTAAAAAAAATACTAGTTTGTTCGTTGATTAAAAATTATTTAATCACACAAATAAAAATGACTAAATAGTTAGTCATTTATGTAGTCACAATCTATTTGAATAAATCATTTAAGGAATCAAGAATATAGCCTGCCAAAATACTCTAAAACTTTAATAAACATACTCTAAAACTTTTGTCAAATTCTTATTTTTAGGTGTAGCCCACTAGAATGGAGTTTTCATTTTAATAAACATACTCTAAAACCTTCGTCAAAACATTATTTCAAGCATAGACTACCAAAATGGAGAGTTTTTCCATAAAGAATGACAGAGAATGGTGAGGAGATGTGTGAAAGGAGGCATAGAATTCATTGCTGCTTATCTCATTCCTATTCTCCTCAACAAATCTTACATTATTCCCACTGCTATTTGTAATCTAGGTATTTACTTGACATATATTTGCATAATCTCAAATTCCTTCAAAGGATTTTGAAGTATCAATGTATCCTATATAGGGTTTAGAATGATTTCTTTTAATTAAAAAAATAAATAAATGATGTATTTCCCTATAATTAGATGTGGAGACCTCCTAAATTTGCCCCAACACACTATTCTCCTTGGCACTATATTCATTACTCCAGCTATTAGGGTTTTGCATGTGACATCTTTAATATCTTCATGACAGTGGCTTTTAAATAGATCTGTCTTTACTTTAATCCTTTTCATGGTAACCCTTGAGTTCTATAATCCACCTTCAATCTCTTCTAAGAAGGGTTTCTTAGGCTAGACTGCATAGTATGCATACAAAGAAAGTCCTTCATACCTACCATTGTTCCAAACCACCACTCACTACCTTGCTTAAAATGTTGCCTCCATAAGCACAATAGCATGTTTTAAAATCATGGTTGCCAGTGATTGACCATTAAGGTCACCACTTTCATCAAGATATAATGAGATTTTTGTCTTCAAACTCAAGGCATTATGCAAGATAACATTGTCAATTGTTTGTTGTGTACGATTTTATTTTCTTGCACATTTACTACTTTTCTAACTTCCTTTAAGACAGGGTATTGCACCCTCAGCTGCAATCTCAAATAGCTCACTCACTATCACTTGATGATTCCTTTCACGAGCATCCTATAAAAAAAAAATGCCCTATAGACTACCTACTTACTACATGGGACTAATTGTTTCATGGTATTGTAGATCTTAAGATCCTTCAACCTTATTGACACTACTTCACAGTCCAAAAGGTATTATTCACTATTCTTCCATTTTTGATGAGTCTCAAACCATTGCTCAAACATGCAATCCACTACCTCCACTATACATTAATGGCTAAAAAGAAACATTGAACCTATGATTATCACTATTACTTCATTTGTAAAGTCATTCCTTGATTGCATTTTCCTTTTCTAACACTACCAAAATAATTTGAAAAACCCTTAAGGTCATCAAGGGGGTAAGGAAACTCACTATTAAAATATCCACTTTACTATGCAAGGTTTGAATTTTATTATCTTGTCACTGCTCAGCCTCTTTTTGACTATCACATCTCAAGTGACTGTCATTTTTCTTACCGTAGATTGTATTTACAAATTTCACTAAGCTACATAGTGTGCTTGTTATTGGATACAATCTTTAGATTGCAATATTTTTTTATTAGCTACAATGTCTCAATCTTTCTGGTATTGCAACCTCACTAATCCACTAGAGTTATTATTTATGTTTCTACAGAGGCCTAGGGTTTGTACCCTAATCATTCTCTTACCAATGCTTATGTTGGTACTTAAAAACAACCTTAAATCTTGGGTTAGAAAATTAGTTGTCTTGACAAAGTTGTGGTATGATCTTGGATTGTATCCTAGAGTGTGTGGAAAGATTGTGTTTGATCATTAAGGTATGTAAACCTGATTAGGGAAATGTATCCTATATAGCATGGGTCTTGCTTTAATACTTTCCATAATGGTTATTAGCATATGACATTATTATAGTTTGCGGTAGCCCAAGATTGCATTCAAATATGTAACGAACTTGGTTTGTAGTTTAAGCTATACACTTTTAAGTAACATTCATAAGGTTTAGAAATCTTGATCACTCTCTAGAATAGCCCATTAAACATGGGTTGTGCTTGAATTCATTACATAATTGATATAACACAACCACTCTGCATATCAACCAGAGTTATAGGCTCTTTATTGCAGCAAGAGGTAATCACTCTTGGATCATGCTATAATTACATCCTAACCTGTTAAACTTGAGACAACCTGAATGCACCCAATGATGATTGACACCTACATTATACAACCTGAATTAACTAGATTATATGAGTGCCTCCATTTCTATCACAACATTAAACTTGGGTCAAACATGAATGTATCCTATATTTGTTATAACACAATTATGCCACATGACCAATAAAGTTATGGATCAAATAATTACATTCACAAGAATCTATTCCTTGGTTGTGATCTTATGGTGATTCCACACAACAAAATTTGGACATGAAATTCTCAAAACACTAAACCTTTAAAAATGAAATCTAATGAGATGTTGCTTTAAAATATGATTTTCAAACTTGGAACTACAAATCTAACTTCATAACTGAATTTTGCAAAAAAATAATGACTACCCTCAACCTGGTGATATCTTCTTGAATTTTTTCTGATTTTTTCCAAGAAAATCATCCTTAGTTCTCCACAAACTATCTCAAGTAGAGAAAAACATTGTCGCAATAAATCAACGAACTCAATTTTCTTTATGTCAGCCACAATTTGATTTTTTTTGTTATTTTTCATGTTTGTCAAAATTGCGACGAAACTTATAGTCAAAATTTTGATGAACGTCGGGGATAAACTTTTAAAAAATTGAAAATTACACATCAAATTTTACAAGCACCCGATGATACATCAAATTATACATATTTTGTTATATATTTTCGTCGTATTTTTCAATCAAATGAGTTAGTGTTAACATATAAAATTCTCTCAAACTCAACCTCTATACTCTTTCCAATACCATGAATATATAGGGAACTAAAATAACTTAAATAACAAGCAAATGAACATCAAAGCAAGAGGGTTTTGAATGATTTAGATTGCTTCTAAAAATGATTTTGGTAATAACATAGATCAATGCCTAATCCTAAGGAATGTAGTCAAATCTAAGATCATGAATGCAAATTTAAACAACTTATTTCAAATTAGTGGACCTTTAACAATTAATGCCTTACATTAATGTAAACTCTTATATTACTACATGATCATACTTAAAAATCCATTTCATTCCCTCAAACTCACAATAATTTGTATACAGAGTCTAATTCTTTAATTGAAGAAACCCATAAACAAATCACACAACTGCAAATAGATTACAATGAGAAATCAACATATTCTTGATATATTTAATCTATATGCAATTTGAGAACACAAAATGGAGATAAGTTTTGTAATATTTTTATTGATTTGTTCAAACTAATTGACACTACCATAAAAGTCTATACATTCATTTACTGTAAGTAAAACCCCAATTCCCAACTACACATTATCTATTTCCCTCCCCTAAACAAAAAGTTTAGAACTTGTACAAATGAGAAGAATAAAGAAGATATAGAAAAAGGAGAAACCCTAAAACTACATCTACAGTTGACACCTGGATCCATTCTTCTCCATTGATCTATAATTTCCTACAACTCATGAAGAATCTTCAATCTACTCTCAGATTCACACCTCTTGCATTTGATTGCCTTGTAATAGAAAATATTCCCCATAATGATGATCTTCTTCATTATGCCATTGCATAGAAAATATTTGTTGACCATCAAAACCTTCACTCCATTTTACCCGGGCTGCAAACTTACTGCTTCATTGTGAAAAAAATTCACTTCTCCCACATTTTCCCCTACAATGAAAATCATCTCTTCTTGCTACAAGTGTTTTTGTTCCTTCGTAAAAGCCTTTGAACTTGCTCTACATTTTACCCTATACACTTCACTTTTATTTTCTAGCAAATAATGACCTTTGTCTTATACAGTGAATATTTAATTCACTTTACTTGGAAAAATAAAATTCTTACTTTTATAATGGAGGATTTGATTTATTATCAGGCTACATAAAATTCACCCATTCCCTTCACTTTTAATTTCCAGCAAATAATGACCTTTGTCTTATACAGTGAATATTTAATTCACTTGGCAAAATAAAATTCTTACTTTTATAATGGAGGCTTTGATTTATTATCGGGCTACATAAAATTCACCCATGCCCTTCACTTTTCACCTTATGTTTTGTTTTCATATTTGAAGGGTTTTAAAATAATTCATTGTGCAATGAAAGTATTTTATTTTTTCCCTCTACATCTCACTCCACCAAAGAGAATATTTTACCTCATTTTCAAATTTTGCATTTAAAAAGTTTAAAAGCCCCAAATCTTTTATCAGGCAATCATACTTTTTAACATTTTAATACTTTAGCCTAAAATGAAGGCTCGGTCTATTAAAATATTATAGAAATGTATAAAAAATTCCCTCATGAGCCCACCAAGTCCTCCCCACACCCCCACTGCATTTTCACATGGCATCAAAAAATCACTCGAGCTCACGGTCAAAGCATTTTATAATGCTTAAATATTTACATTATTATGTAAATATTATAAACATTGTAGTCCTTCCCACCAATCCATGCTTCCTCATCCTCCTGTGTTTTCATCAACACTTGCTCTCATGGGCTAGCGAGGAAAGCTTTGGGGTATGTGTAGGATCATCATGGAAAAAACAGGCCCTTAAGTGGTGAAAAATTTAGAAAAATTAGAGTTAGGTAACTTGAAGTAAAAATTTGAATGAGTTATCTATATTATTTCAAAAATATGTAAGAATAGAATTTGTAGAAAATTGAATATAGTTTCTAAAATACTAGGTCTATTTAAAAAAATAAAAATCTATTTGGTGAAAATTTGAAATTTCAATGCAGTAGTACTTAAATTTCGGGAAAAAATAAGTAGTAGGTGTCTTTTCTGACCACCCTAACCACAATAAAATGATATTATTTTTTATAAGATTTTACATATAAGTAGAGGACTCATGTCCCAATGTGATGCATATTTTTTTTGTAATTTTTTCCCAAGTAAATAATTAATTATGAATTTTTTATTACAAATTTTAAAAAATATAAAAAACTCATATGTCTGACCACCTTAACTTGGTCAAAATTTCATGAAATTCAATTTTTCATTTTTTTAATCCTATAGTATGCAAAGCATAGAATGTGATGCATGTTTCAAATTAAAAAAATGTGATACCATTTGAAAGCTATAGATTATTTTCAATCAACCTATCAATCAGGACTTTAGTCATAATTCAAATAGAAAATGAATAATAATTATTTATTAAATTCAAAGTAAATCATAATTTATATTGATGGAAATTTGAGAATCTCCTTTAAAAACCCTTTTCGTTTCATCAATTTTGAGTAAAGAAAAAGTCGTTAGCCACATACCCTACACATACCCATCATATCGCCATTTTTTGGCCCATCGTGATCTTACACATACCCTTTGCTTTTGTTTGAATTGGAATTAAACAAATATTCACAATAGTCAACCTTCAACCTTATCCTCTTCTCAAGCTCTTCCTTGATTGCTCCCATGTTTTTAATATCACAGAGAACAAATTTCAGCTTCCTCTTCAAATTTTTATCATCGTTGGGTTATTTTTTGGCGTTTTTATGGCTATAGGCACCCAAAATTCATTGCAAGCATGATTAAAAACTCCTTCCAATCATTAAGAATGGTGAGGGGATGGATTTAAAGCATAGGGTAGAAAATTTGGACCAAATAGAGCCTCTAAAAATTAGCTGGAAGACAAAAAACGTGATTAGTAGTCCATTCACAACAACATGTCTCAATCTGCATCAAAACATCTCAGAGAGACCTCCAAAGGGAAGGAAAGACATCAATCTTCTCAAAAAAATAGATCACAGACCAAAATATGCCCCAAACAATGCTTCCAACACACTTCCCCGCTTTCCTATGACTCTCCTTTGTCGTGAGCAAATGCAACTGCGGGCTAGAGGGGAGAGATATTTTATAAAGCTCAAAATTTAGAAAGAATTTAAAATATAAATCTTCCTTCAACAGTAGAAATGAAGACATTTTGCATTAAATATTATTACTCCCTCCAAGATTTCTCACCAATCCCCGCTTCCCCATGATTTTGTGTTACCATCAGCAAGAGCTTCCATGGGCTAGTGGGGAAGCACTCAGAAAAATAATTTTATAAAGTTGAACTTTATAAAACTTAAATAATATTTAGTTTTCCCTAATTTTCCCATATTTCATGTGCATTTTCTTTACAATTATTTAAAATACTTATAATATTTTAAATATGTGCAATTTGAACATTAGGAAATAGTGAAAATTTAATTTCAGTTGTGGCTCAAATAGGGAAAATTCATTGTGAGAAAATCGGGACACTTGGATCCGCAAAAAATTGCATAGGGACATTATCAATTATTTAGAGAAAACACATTTCCTAAAAACTTGCATCACTGAAAGATTTCTAGGACCTTTGTAAATTGGCTTGCCAGATGCCTTTGCCACAACTAAAATGCATTAAAATAATGCATCAAATGACCTCCATTTTTGATGAAAATGGAGCTAAAGATGTTTTATACCAAAATGAGAAATAGGTTTCCCTTATAATTACCAAATTTGAAACTTTCTAGAACACCAATTTTAGCCTTGTCGTTATCATAAATCAATTAAATAACCCATCAAAATTCATCCTAGGGACCTAAGACTGAGCAAACATGTTACCATTTGAACCAAAAAATCAATGCACCAAACAGCTTGAAAAAATTCATCTCGAGGTGCAATATATTCAATGCCAAAGTGGCTCACTCAGATTTTCTGCAATTGCAACTATCCAAAACCAATTAGGGCTCACCAAGTCACCACTTCGAAAAAAATACCAAATCTTCTCCTAGGAAATTGCCACTGAAAAAACTAGATCATTTAGGTCCATTTAGTAGGTGTGTAAGAGGGATTTTATTAAATCCACATTCTTCACAAGATATTAAAGGTCAAAGTTGACCTCCTTGAAACATTTTGGAAATGCATGTGTAAAAACAAAACAAACTGCATTTACTTTTAACTTGGTAAAAATATTAAACCAGATCCTGAGACTCTGAAACTAGACTAGGGAGTATATGACTATAAGGGGAATGGATGGAATCAATTTTTTTGTCATGATGATCATCCAATTGAGAAATATCAATCTGAACAAGAGGCCACCATGCAGGACTGAGAGTTTGCAAACAACAAAACAATCCCAAAACCCTCCAACTTGCTCTTCAAAACATTACCAAAAACTCATCATAGGAGGCTGAAATTTGACATACATGTTCACATATGTTAGATGAATACACTCACTAGGGGATTTGGCATGAAAATCAATTGGCTTTGATTTATGACCCTCCAAAGTAGGTCATTGGGGTAGATTTTGCAGGTGCATTTCTAAGTGTGCAAATCAACTTTTTCATCATGGGCACTCAAAATTTTGAAAATTTTGAAGGTGCCATTAGTGGCTCTGACTAGGGATGCATGCCCCTTGTGGTCATGGAAAGATTCTAGATGTTTGGAAGAGCAGACCAAATACCAAAATCCTTGGGTGACAGAGTCTTTATTCAAGTTTTTAACCTCCCTTGGTGGCCCTAGGCCACCAAATGAAAAAGGAAAGATAATTCTTACCCCTATCAAACACCAATCTGTTAAAAGAGCTGATCTCTTTTAATCCACACTTGCCTCTATCACACCATAACAATGTGAGTGACTATACTCCTGCAAACACAAGTGTCAGGCTTCCATTGAACAAGTGAGAACCTGCTCCTTGTTTTTATTTACCGTCACATGGAAACAAAATTACATAGGCCATATCACTACCACTCATTTTTTTTTTGATTCTATGGCAAGTGAAAAAATGTGAGGATAGTCATCAAGACTATATGAAGACACAATCTTATCACATTTACTAATTTCCTCACAATGATTAGGCTTAGAAAAGAAATCATTCCTTAGAAATAGTGTCCAATCCTCCTATGTTAAGAAAAGAATCCTCACACATTTTTAATTGTTGATCATCAAAGCTTGCACCTCTTCGATAGTCTTATAGGAAATTTAGTGAGTAGGGGCCTGATTTGTGCCTCACTGAATAACTCTAGGATTTTTATAAAAAATTGGCTCTTGTTTGGGTTTTGGAGAAAATGGTAGAAGGAAATGTAAACATAAAACATTAAAAATGGTGATACGCCAAAGCTTTTACAACATTTCAAACCCAATCTTTCCTATGATTGATATAATTAGACATATAACACCACAACCCTTCATTGTTGGAAAGAAAATGAACAACAAATACTAACAACAAGCATAGTGCAAACTTTCAATTCGTTCTACAGGTAGTGTTTGTTAAGGTCTAATCAACCATAAAATTTCTAAGGGTAACAGAAGAACGTCAAAAAATTCATAAACTCTCTCTCTTAATACAACACAATATAGAAAAACAAAAACCCTTCAAAAAAATAGAGAAGTCTAATGGAGGTCCCAAAATTTTGGTAAAATTTTGAGCAAATCATGATCTGCATAATGATTTCCAAGCTTTTTGTCCAAGAATGGGGTTAGTGTTTTGATCTATGAACCCTCTTTGATAACATCCTATCTTAAAACCCTTTAGTGTTTTACTTTTTCCTTGACTTGTTTAGTCAGTCACTGGTCACTTGAGTTATCATTTGAGCCTTTGAGTTGTGTCTATTTACTAGCCCCTTTTGGTTAGGGAAAAAGGTCACCCACGCATTGTCCCACTTCAAACACATAAAGTTTGGAAAAATATTTCACCACCAAAAAGACTTATCCATAAGTCACTTTCTTGAGGGGTCGAGTGTCTTCCTAATCTGTGGCCCCCTTCTTAAAAAAACATCTTTTTACACATGCGGGAAATGCATCTAAGTCATGCAGCCAACCATCACTGAAGACTTTCCAATTGATGGGTATCTTTTGGTGATGAATAACCTGGTCAAGGTTTCTTTGCATTGCTCATTACCGAAGTGTTCTCCTACCTTTTCCAGTTTCATCAATGAGCGATGGGGGGAAGGATTGATTGGTATGGTAGCCAAGTGTTGGGTTTGTGTTCCATCATTGCTATTTCCCATTGCCAAATATATTCCTAACTTCAAATCCAATTTTTTAATGAGTGATGCCCTTGGTTGTTTAGAGGCATCGCTAGAGGGTTTTCATTACCAAAATTCTCAAAGAGTTCTAGTCAACTTTAGTGACCAACGATGAAGTTTTGTTTGAAAATATTCCCTTCAAATTTGAGTTTCGACTTCTTGTTGAAGATGGAAGGAAATGTTGAGGAGCTTCTGTGATAGTGTGCGAGTTGAGGATGATAGTGCTTGGGTATGGATGGGTACGCGGCTATTTTAAAAGCACTCCATCACTATTTCCAAGTACAGAAAGGAAAGCAAGTGGTGATCCTTAATGGGCCTTGTTGATCAAGTTTAAATCCTGAATAATTGATGGTCAGGATTCAACATGGAGCAATTGATTTTATGCTCACTTGAGTGAGCTAGGGTGGCCATTAAATGCAACTCACCTCTAATTCCTCTATTTAATGAGGATTTCCTATAGTTTTTTCCATCATTTGCAATTATCAAGATGCTGAAATAATTGCCACAGGTACTAAAGGAGTGACATTTGAGTATTGAGTGAATCATCATAGAGATGGTGGTATGATATCCCTAGGTCTGTAAGTGTACATGCATTCATTATAGTTATCTATTCTAAGTTCATAGGTTAGTATTGTTTCTATAGCTCAATTGTACACTAAGTTCTCTTGTGTGGGGTTCGTTGGATTTCTATTTCTGTGAGTGAATATTTTCTAGGGGTTTAGGCTGGTGTTTTTTCTACAAGATTGGTTGTTGGTTAGTGTTTTATTCTCATTAAAATGGGTGAGTCAAGTACTCTGGTCATCCCATTTAGAAGGTTCAGGAGGTTGAGTATATAGGAACCTCTAGTGTATGCACCTATTGCTAAACTTGGTACAACATAAATTCCAACTATTCCAAAAGGAAAGAAGAGTGTTCGAAAGAGGGTTGAGAAAGTTACTGTCTAGAGTACTAACAATATGAGAAATAGGACTATTTGACAAGAATTATTCAAGTTTAGAGGAAAAAGGATTGTTAAGCTTATGACTGAATTCAAGAAGAAAAGTGGTGGTTCTAAGGTTTTTCTAGGGAAGCATGATGTTCCCATAGAAGTTTCTAATAGATTTTCATGTGATGAAGGGGGAATGGGCCCTGATTGTGGTCCTTGTCCCATTTATTTGGTACCTTATGGTGATTCTGATGAGGAGGTGATTGTAGCTGTTACCTAATTTTTAGCTTTTAGCTGAAATCAGGTAACTTAGTGTTTATTCTTTTTGTGTTGTTTGTTTAAACATTTAAAAGATAAACCATAGTCTGCTAAGTCAAGTCATCATTATGCATGAAAAAGATTGTCAAATGAAACAAATTACATTTTCATTCCAATGTTGCAATTACAACAAATGAGAAAACATAACCATATGTGTTACAAATGTAATCTTTATTGATAATCATGAAGTGTACATGTCCATCACAAGCCAAGGGACTAACTTTACTTATTCAATGAAAGTAAAGACAACTTATAAATGAATAAGTAAACAAATAAAACATGCATATAAGGGTGGACACCAGTCATTGATTGAGAATGACTAGTTTTGAAGGAGTCATCTTGTCCAACTACTGCCCCAAGCTGCTTGTGTCTTTCCTAGCTCCATAGTGCTCCTAGCTCCCGCATCTAGCAATAACAATGACATTAGAGCAATGCTCTAAGCAATGAAATATCTCAAACCTTACATGAAAAATTACCTAAGCATATATAAACTGATCCCTAAGTTCATTAAATAAGCATGCAAACCATGGATGTCCTAGAAAATAGTGAAGCCATCAAACACATCCAAAATATGTATATATTTTTCTAACTTGTTTGATTCATGTGCAAATTTAGGCAAGTATTGTTACTATTCTAATTCAGTTAAATGCATCATGTGGGGTAAATGTGGCTCCCACAACATGCTACCCTATTATTTTTTGAGATAAATAGGAAATTGAGCATCTTGATCAAAGATATACATGTTATTAATACATTAAATCAATATGGAATCACACCAGTTGATCAAATTTCATTATCAGATTCAAAAGATGCATCAAGTTCAATTATGCATCTCTTAAATAATGAGGGAGCAATCCAAATTATTCTTATATCCCTCTCACATTAACCTTATTGGATAGCCACACATCACATAGGATGGTGAGATTTTAGGTCACCAACATAGGTGACATGTGTCTACCCACTAGGATCAAAGTGAGGAGATAGTGTTAATTGTTGCACATGATTTAAAAGGTAAAAAAATATTGTAGAGATCACATAGAAAACATGTGGGGCTCAAGCATTGTGAAAGTTATGAGGGTTGGGACAATCCTAAAGAGAAATTGCAAAGATAGCAACAATGAATAAAATCATGATCTCATGCATATGGGTAGTAATCATGAGTGTATGAAACATAACAAAAAGGGTACTCATTACCTTTATTAAGGGAGAAAGTGAGCCATGTTTTCACTTTGGTAGTGGATAATGAACTATGAAATAAGTCATGTAATGAAAAGTGTAGTCAATAAACAACAAGGAGTAGCCTCACATGCATTAATGAAATCACATGCAGACAGGAACCATGGAACTTGGAAGAAAGGAATTAAGCAATGAAAAATGTAGAGGATCAAGAGTAGTGAAAAAGGTCCTTGCAAGACATCATCCACCCAGTCACAAACCTCCAATGTGGAGGAAGAGTAAGGCAAAGAGCATTGGTTTTGAGAGCCTGAAGAACCACAACAGTTTGTCTCAATCTTACAAATGAGAAGTTGTAACAAAATTTATACACACGACATCTATGCTACTTAACTATGTGTACCAATGAAATGTGATCTCATGGAATTATATTATTAGTGGATATTCTCATAATGTTTCATGCAGGGGTTTTGGTCATCATAAATGATCCAACATGGATCAAGATTGCATGCAAGAAAGAAAGAACCCAAGTTTAGAATGATAAAAATCAATGCCTTGAGAACAAGTATGCATAATAGTGATATGGAGGGGCAATTACATCAAACAAGAAGCTCACAAAATAGAACATAGCATCAGAGAAGTAGTGAGCCATAATTTCTAAAGGATGACAATGTTATATGATGTCAATGTTACATAAAAGAAGACCATTGAAATACATGTATTCAAGGAGATACCTAGTAACTTCCAAGAAATCAGGGCAGTCCATAGGAGCAAATGTATTTTCATGTCATACAGGACAACAACAAAGACAAATGTCTTTTGAATTTACTTAAGGAAAACAAGAGATGGTCACAAGAGATTGCATCACAGATGAAGAAGAAAGGAAGGGTAGTGAAGCTTTTCAACTGCACTGTTCAATATCACATAATGATCAACCACAACTTTCATCTACATTTTCTTAAGTTGCTTAGACCCAAGGATTACCTCCACAAGTGATATATGCAATTGAAAATAACTTTATTGATGGAAATGGGGAAGCAATCAAGTTTCACAATTTACAAGTGTAACTTCTAATGGGCATGATAAAAAGGAAGTACTATAATATTCCTTTAATTGATAAATCAATATAAAAGAGGGATGCTTCCAATGCAACTTGCAACTTGAGAGCACATGCATAGTATTTGAAACATATTAAAGGGACTACATGAAAAAGAAAAAATTTGTTATGAACCAATGTCCGATCTTGGTGATCTCCTATGTGATAAGGATGTTGTTGCATAAACATTAATAACCATGTGGTTCAGTTGTCCAAATGAAGATGGATATATGCAATGAACCACATGGAAGAAAAACACATCAAGCAATGCTTATGCACTATCACATCAAGATAGAGGTAAGTACTTCTAGCCTATTCTGTGCCTGTAAAAGAAATGTGCATATACTTTAAATGAATAGAGGTTTCAATGCATGGGAAACCCTTGGGATGCATGAGTATAATCTATTGAATATCTCATCTAATGAAGAAGATGACTATAGTCTTTCAAAGGAAAAAGTGTGATTATGGAAGTCAAAACATGAGAGCAACATGATAATCACATTCAGTTATAGAAAGAGTTATTTACAATTGATGAAATAAAGGTGGATTACACATGCATAAGTGAATTTAATAGGAATGCATGGAGCAGATATGACAAAATAAACATTTTTTGTTGCAATTGTGAAGGTCAGGAGAACATATCAGCTATACAACATCATTGCAATGGTCATTCTGTTTAGGAAAGAGTGCAATGAGCTACACATTTATGATGTGAGTGCATTCTTAGAAGATGACTCAATTTATGATGGGGAGGGACAATTTTATTCCTTAGAAGATCTATTTTTTTTTTTTTTTAAACTAAGTTTTCTTTCACAAATAGAGGAACCCATTTGGGTTATTACAAGTTCGAGAAAATCAAAGGAGAATTGCAATGAGTTGTTTTTAAAAAGAGTAATCAAAATGGAAACCCATTTCATGCATTATTGGAGGCCATGGCTAAGTAAATTTATCTTTTGCAAAATACAAAAAACCCATCTGGGTTGATTAAAATATGCAAATACAGAGTGCAAAGGGTGGTTACTCTTGTAAGGACCCTAGCTGAGTCTATTTCAAGATATCAAGAATACAAAAAATCAAAACAAACAAATCCTTCATGATAACAAGAATGGCAGAATGGAAAGGAGCTGATCACTTTCTCATGAAATCTCATTCACATCATGATCTTGTAAAATCTTGTCAAAAAATGAAAAAACTGAAAATGCAAGATGTTTAGTTCAAATTTTCATGGCTACAACTTGTAAAGGCCTTTTCATCACAAAAACACCAAAACCCACTTGGGGGTTTTTGCAAAAATACAATCTTGCTACAAATTGAAGGTAACCCACTTGGGTTTTTTTATAGGAGTCATAAATTTCTTCAAATAGAGAAACCCACCTGGGGATTTTGCAATGAAATTGCAAATATAGAATATTAAGGAGAGTTTCTTAAGATATTCAAAACAAGAAGTGTATGTGTAAAACCTAGTTCATATGTTTACAGAGAAACACAATCTTGTTGCAATTTGGAGAAACCCTCTTGGGGTTTGAGCTATAGAAGGAATTTGAAGTGTTTTTTAAAAGTAAATCACAAAGTATGATGCTATGAGTGCAGACTCAAAATGACAAACAAAAGAGCCATTCTTATATCTACAGCCATGGCCTTAATGGCTATGTTTTCTTCAAAATAACAACAAAAGATTGGGGTTTTCTTCTTTCAAAGAAAATGCAGAAGGAAGAGAACAATTGCTACTTTATTAGCCATAATAGAGGCTTGAAGTGAACTCTGTTGCTTAAAATTTGAGAGGAATGAAGTTGATTCAAGGCGTACCCAGAGATTTTGGTCACATTTTTGCAAACTTTCAAGATTTTTTCTTTTACCAAAAGCTCCATTTAAAGTTTCTCATGGTGGCTATAAAAGTGGAGAACAACAACAAAGAGAAAAAAATGAAACAAAGTTCTTTAGAGAATGCTACATGCCACAACTTAAAATGAATGGTTCAAGAGCTCCAAAGAAGTGGAAAAATGTAATTTTGTGTCAAATGAATGCATTTAGCTATGTTTCCATACACTTTCCATCAAAGAATTGGCCAAAGACCATTCAAAATCTCCATATTCTGTGTGAGAAATTGAAACCCTAATGACTAGAATGAGCTTTCTAGAAAGCTCAATACTCAAATGAAGTGCTTTTTCACTTTTTCCATATTTTGTTGATTAGGGTTTAACCCTATTTTTGTGAAAGATGGGAATTTTGTCCCATGTTTTAAAAAATGAAACACATGTTAATGCAAAATGGGGGTCGAGTCATGACTTTATGACTTAGGAATTTTTTTTTCCTTAAGTTCTGATGCCTTGTAAAGAATTACTAAGTGTTTCAAAATGAAACATGAGGAGTGTGACAATTCAAAAATAATATGCCTTTGACCTTTGGTCATGTAATTTCATGGTGCCTTGAAGACTTTCAATTGTGCCTTCCAAGAAGTATGGAAGCCTTTTATGCCATATAGGCCAAGTTTGAACCTTTTATTTTGCCTCTGAAAATCAGAAGATGTTGACCAAACATGTGGCCTTGGAGTGTAGAATGAAGTAAGTAAAAATGATCAAGTTCCTTGGAGGATTTTTGGTCTTTTTTAATTCTTTTGAAAACATTTTGACATTTCATTATATCTTTGCATTTTGTTTCAAAGTATAGAAATATAATTTAAGTGATTTTCTAATCACTTTGATATTATTCACATGTAAATATAATGAAATATAATATTGATGGTGGGACCTCTTATTTTTTTGCTTTGAAATGTAAAATAACTTGATTAAGTGGTGTATTATGAATCACCTAATCAAGTTATTATCTTTAATACCTTTTTGGAGTCTTGTGTTTTCAAAACACACATATTATATGGGTCAAAACTGGGAGACAAAATGAAGACTTGTAGACATGAGGAGAGTGTGGGGGTCAAGCATTTGACTATTTTGGAGAAACATGTGATATTTTGGAGGGATTTTTGTTACACTTTTGGCATGACTTGAGTCTGAGCTTGAATTTTCACCATTTTAGAGGCCTTTTGGAGTGATTTTGGAAGGTTCTTTTTTGGCTTTTCTACCTCATCCAACTAGAACCTTCTATATGGACATGTGTGAAGGGTTTTGGTGGGTTTTTGCTTAAGTAGCTTGTTTTTACATTTTGGAGTTAGTTCTTTCTTTCTAGCAGAGTGATAACTTTGATTTTGGGAGTTATTTTTCAACATGGAGTAATATTGTAACTTAGAATGGACTGTTATACAATGAGTGACTTTGAATTAATATGATAGCATATTTTACCTTCTCATTTCATGTTTCATGGTATTCTGTTAGTGATTGATTAGTTTGACTTGTGAAATTTATCTTTCCTTGTAAACTTGTCTCATGTTTAGGCATCTGTTTAGCAGAAAAATGCATGTTAATAGGTTATAAGTTGTGTTAGTCATTAGTGTAGTTAGTTGTGATACATTTTTGTTTCCTTCTGAAGGTCCTTTTTAAAAAACCTTCTTATAAATTATTTATGTGAAATGCATATGGAAGTGAGTTGTGTAAAAAAATTTTGTGATATTGATTTAAATGTGATAGGCTGATATCAGGTCCTAGTTAGTTTTGGTGTATCACCTTAGGTTTTTTTTTAGTATTAGGTTCATTTTTCATGCAATTATTACCCTTCACCTTAAAAATTAATAGTTAGCTGACATCAAAAGGGGAGCCAACCCATAATTTGGAGGTCTTCTTTTGAATAGGACACCCACAACCTGAAAGCAGTCCCATGTTACATCCAAACCTGCTAAGTTCATTCACATCTTGGCATTAGGGTGCAGATTTGGATCTCTAATAGTAGCTACTCCAATTTATGTCAAGAAAATAGGCCGGTGTGTCTACTCAGTTGCTGAAAAGGTTAGGTAACACCCACTTTTCCTTGTGATGTGGTGTTTGGTTTTTTGGACTCGTGTGCTGACTCGACTCTTTTGCAGCTAGTTCGTTGGTCTGTGCTATAGGTACTAATGGTTACTTCCCCAATTTTGGCATGAAAATTCTACTTGTGATAGTGAATCTTTTTTGGAGGACTGGCTTGCTTCTTTTCAACCAATCTTGTGGTGCTTGTTTTGTCTTTTGTTTTCCCAGACGAGGAATGATTAAATATAATGGCCCCAAAAGTGACCCTAATGATAGTGAAATTAACTCTAAAATATTTATGAAATGTAATTAAATTTGAGCCAGATGCTTGTTGCTCCCTTGTTCTAAAAGGGATTTCATGGCTCATTGCGAAGGGTTCTAAAATATTGAGTCCAGTAGCTGGTGCAGGTAGAAGTTAGTACAAAATGGATATATTATAAAATGTAGGTGAATAAAATAGTGGGGTTGTCTTGGGTCTGAACCTTATATGTAATAGTCTTAAAATAGTTTTATACAAATTACTTATATCAAAACAAATCTGATCTCTAGAATGCATAATCTCCTTTTGTAAATCTCTGTAAATTGTAAATGAAATATCAATGTTATCTTTGTTTATCATCAAATGTTCAATTGAATGTGTGTCTTTATTTTTACTTTGACTCAAAGAGTTAATTAAATGCTCAAAGAGGGTTACCTATTTGTGAGAATTTGCAAAGGATTTGATAAGAAGTTATGCTCTAGGTAATGCGAGTTTTCAGATTGCAAGGCATTTTGAAGATAGTCCACCATTATAAGAATTAAATAATTTGTGTATTACTAGGTATTGCATATTTGACTCCGTTGTCCAATTGATGAAGCACTGGTTTTTTTTCTAGGGATTTTTACAATTGAATGAGTTGATAATTCACCCAGCCATGTATTTGGAATAGGAACAAAATTCACTTTAAATATTTCAACTATGAAGCATTATTTGAAATACTTCCTTGTTCCTGGTAAATAGATGAGTATTTACTTAAAGATCAGCCAAATCTTTAGTGCATTATTTTTTTTTTCCAATTATAGGAACCTATCTATGCATTAAAGTGTTTTCCATCAGATAGATCAAAATGAACACAATTAGGAACACCCTCCTAGGTCCCACAGAGCCTAAAGTGAAGGATTAAGGATCTCAAAGTCCTTTACTCATTATGTTGGTCATTAATCTTAGGGGTTCTTGAGTATAGGAGTTGGCTACTCTTTAGAGAATTATAAGGGTGCAATGGGAAAAAACACCAACAAAATGGTGACTCTACTAGGGATAATTTCCATTCTCAAGACATGGATCCTTGTATCATAGAGTCAAATGGTGTGGTAATTCTAAACATTTTGTTCAACTCATTAAAAATTCCTTGGACCTGGAAAGGGATTTGTTGCAACAAAGATCAAAGGATTTAAGTTTTCTCCAACAATGACATTCACTTTTGAAGAATTTCATAATATTTGAAGTTTATTCCTTTGTGAAAAGAGGTGGTGACTCTGTCTAATGAACCTACTAATGATGTGAAGAAATCTCTAGATCACCAAAATTTTTGTTTGGGACAATGAGATAAAGTAGTTGCTACAAGGTTCTAGGTATTTTCATAAATTTTACACAAATCATTATTTTGTTTGAAAGAAAATTATAAGAAGTCTTATGTACTTAAGATGTAAATGATTCCCTATTAGGTGAAGTAGCACTAAATGAGGGAATAATAAGAATGGTAATTAGCCTCTCTTTTAAGATGAAAGGTGAAATAATTTGTGTAAAAGCATTTCATATTTTAAAATATTGAGCAAGATGTACAAAATATTTTCATTTTAAAGGCTTAAGGTTATAATTACAAAAAGAGTTTGAGTTGCCTTTGCAATTACAAAATAGATCTAATAAGGTTTATCAAAGAGTACAAATTCATTACCAACCTATGCATTGTGATGGAGACTCCTTGTCACATCAAAGGAATTTCAATACCGAAAGATATAGGGCCATTAACTTTGGAAATATTTATGGTTATCCAAATGTTGTACCACCCAAAATTAGAGATAGGGTACCAAGGTTTAATGGTGAAAAGTTTGAGTCAGCAAGCAAACATCTATAGGAGTTTGCTATTATGAATTGAATTTTGAAGGTGTTGTCATGAAGCTGTTTGTTTAGTCTTTAAAAGGAGATGTGAGAGACTGGTGTTCTTTTTTACTAGCATCCTCTATACATTCCTGGGTTGAATTTAAGATGTTCATAAAACAATTTGGTGAGAGATTAAATCCAAATGTAGTAAGGAAAAAAATTATGGAGATTTGTAAAAGGGGAGATGAGTTGATCTGTGCTTTCAACCTTAGATTCATGAAGATCATAAGAGAGATCCCTAAAAACATAAGACCAAATGATGCAGAGTGTTTGGTAGTGTACTTGGATGCATTTGATAAAAAGATGAGTTACCTCTTGAGAGACAAAGAGCCTACAACATTGCATCAAGCATATCAAACAACCATAGACATTGAAAACAAATTGAAATATTTAATGATGAAGGGATATTCAACACCCAATGCTAGTCACCCTAGTACATTTTGTTGGTTTTTTTCTAGTACACCTTTAGAACTCTCTAAAGAGGATCAACCTCCTATACTTAAGAATCCCTAAGATGAATGGCCAACTTAATGAGTAAAGAGTTTTAAGGACTTCACTCCTTCACTTCAAGCTTTATGGGACCTAGGAGGGTGTTCCTAATTGTGTTCATTTTGATTTATTTAGTGGAGAACACATCACTCATAGATCAGTTCCTATGAAGGGTAAATAAACACAATCCACTAAAAGATTGGCTGATCTTTGAGCAAATATCCATTTATTCACTAGGAATAAGAAAGTATCTCAAGTACATGACTTGTGGTTAGCAAATTTTAAATGAATTTTTCTTTTATCTTGAGTCCATGATTAGGTACATTATTATTATATTTTAAATGTAAACACCATTAGCAAATAGACTAGTGTTTCATCAATTGGGAAATGGTGTCACACATATGATAATTAATAATACAAAAATTCTTTAACTTTGACAATAATGGACGATCTTCACAATGTATTATATTATGAAAAATCACTACTTCTAAAACATGACTTCTTATCAGATCCTTTGTAAATTATCACAAATTCATGACCTTATTCAAGCATTCAATTGATTCTTTAAATCAAGGCAGAAACAAGGACATACATTCAAATAACCATTTGACTATGAACAACTATACCCTTGATATTTCATTCATAATTTTTAGAAATTTACACAAGGAGATTAAATGTATTGGACATAAAATTGGTTTCGATATCGTTAATTTCTATAAAACAATTTTAATATTAACATATACAAGACTCAAAACCAAGACAATTCAAATTTTCCATTCATGGGCATCCTTCCTATACCTAACTTGTACCTTGAATGTATGCAAGACTCAAAATTTTAGAACCTGATCCCTACAAGTGAGCCATGAAATCCCTTTTATAGTACAAGGGAGAAACAATCATCTGAACCAAATACAATTATATTTTTAGATGTTTCATTTCAGAATCAATTTGAATTTCATTTCAAAATTCCCCACATGGTGATCTGTAATCATTTTTTGAAAATAGGGAGGCAAAACTAATAGCCACCATCAAAAGGGAAATATAAATACTACCAAAATTCCCTTTAACCACTAGCTAAGCCATGCATCCCATGTCTACATGACCTTGAAAATCCACAGTTACCATAAAAACCCAAAATACCAGCATCATATGAGGAACATAAGCAACCACCACGACAACCTTATCAACCAACACAAAATTTCAAAACCCACACACCAACCTTTTCAACTAGAAGAATGACCAACACCAAAACCCAACCCATGGTACATCCATCCACTTCACATCCTAGTAGGAGGTAAGGAATTAACTTTTTCTCCCTCCTCATCTTTATATTTTCTTGGCACAAAGCCATCACGCCCAGTTGGAGTTTTGAAAAATATTGGTGATACCGACAATGCCTCCATTCCCAGGATTGCAACTTGATTTAGCATCATGAGGTATTGTTGGTAGCTCGCGTCTGTCTCCATTGCACTTTTTAAAGGGCTATCTGTGATAGTAATTGGTGAGATTTTTCTTCCATAAGAGTCGTGTCCATACCTTATCTTTTTGTGTATTCCCAGTGCAAACGATGCATGCTCCTTACCTTTGTCTTCCATGTTTTTGGTAGCAATACCTTGGTGTCATAACCTTTTGCTACATCTAGCGGGAGCACATGAAGGCTTCTTGACAGGGGCCTTCTCACCTGCAAATGGAGCTTATTCATGTACTTTGTGCCCTTGTACAAAAACATCACCCTGAGGCTTCTTTTTGTTAAGCCTTAGTGAAATCCTTCCTAGTACTACATAAGTGATTGGATTTCTCATTCTCATTGCCTCGTAGTTTCTCAAGCTCACAATTGAACACTCCTTGCTCTGCAAAAATTCAAGAAGATGCTAACAAGTGAACACAATGCTAAAAATGGAAAGCACTCCATCCGTATTTATCAAGCAATTCTGAGGGTATTTGATCATAAATTTTGGCATCACACGCTTGAGGAAGCAATTAATCATTGGTGTCGATTTCTTCACCATTAATCACCCATATACTTGGAGATTTGCATATCATTCATCATAATAGTTGGAAATTAATTCCTTGCACATACTATAAGGACTCAATTTGATCATTCCTAAAGAGAGCATGCCATTAATGATCATTGGTTATAGAGCGAAATGACTAACACATGCATGTTTTTTATTTTGAATATTAGTCATTGATGTTAGAATGAGATGGATCGAGTGGGTATGATGTGGTCAAATTGGGTTTGAAAACCCAATACAATAGCTCATCATCCCCTGGTCAATGAGAAAATACTGATTTGCGGCCATGACACTCATTTCACAAGCTCCACCACACTCCACAAAGTGATCAAGAAAGTCCACATGTCACCCTTTCACTTACCTCACAAGCTATCTGGAAGGCATTAATTAAGTACTACGAGCTACATGATGAATGGCTCGGATTAAATCATGATTCAACATCACAACCATTAATCTTTCATTCATCGGTCATTGGTGACTCGTACAAAGGTTGTTCCAAAAATGATAGGGACATGCATCATGATATTGTAGACCTCATGTGCTATCTGACATCTATCCATAAATGCCAGCATGGTGTGCGATGGGAAACGGAGATTAAATCTTCAAATTTGATAGGCCACATTCCTACACATGCCAAATGTTAATTTAAAAGGCGAGGCCATGACTAGGCCAATAGTAATAAAACCCATGAGGATGATGACTTAAAGTCCCTTAAAAATATTTTTCCCGACATTAGAAAAAATTGGCTCAAGATAATACATGGGGTGACCATTTATCCTAACTAAAGGGGTCGGTTAATGAATGCATCCAAAGGCTTAAGGGATGACTTAGTCAACTGGCAACTGGCGGGACCAAGTCACTGTAGAATTATAACCCTAAAGGGTTTTAGGATAGAACATCTGCAGTGTTAGGTTTTACAAACCAAAACCTTTAGCCCACCCTTATACATAGAGCTTAAAATTATGGTTCAAGTCATGATTTTCTTAGAATTTTGGTATGTGCAGGATCATGATGGGCCAAAAAGTGGCAATATGATGGGTATGTGTAGGGTATGTGGCTGGCGACCTTTTTTTTACCCAAAATTGATGAAATGAAAAGGGTTTTTAAAGGAGATTCTCAAATTTACACCAATATAAATTATGATTTACTTTGAAGTTAATATATAATTATTATTCATTTTCTATTTGAATTATGACTAAAGTCTTGATTGATAGGTTGATTGAAAAAAATCTATAGCTTTCAAATGGTATCACATTTTTTGAATTCGAAACATGTGTCACATTCTATGCTTTGCATACTATAGGATTTTAATTTTTTTTTGAATAAATCATGAAGTTTTGACCAAGTTAAGGTGGTTAGACATATGAGTTTTTATATTTTTTAAAAGTTGTAATATAAAATTTATAATTAATTATTTACTTGGAAAAAAATTACAAAAAAATATGCATCACATCGGGACCTTAGTCCTCTACTTATATCAAAAATCTTATAAAAAATATTATCATTTTATTGTGGTTGGGGTGGTTAGACAGATGCCTACTTATTTTTCCTGAAATTTAAAGTTCTACTATATTGAAATTTCAAATTTTCACCAAATAGATTTTAAAATAAATAAATAAACCTAGTAGTTTAGAAACTATGTATTCAATTTTCTATAGATTCTATTCTTACATATTTTTGAAACAATATAGATAACTTATTCAAATTTTTATGTCAAGTTGCGTAGCTTTGATTTTTTTGATTTTTTTGCCTTTTTTCCATGATGATCCTGCACATACCCATTTTTCAAGAATTTTGGGAGCTCCATTAGTGGCTCATGCTCAGGGATGTATACCCCAAGTGGGTATAGCGAGAATCCAGATCTGAGGTTGAAGTAGACCAAGGAAGAAACACCAGAAACCTAGGAGTTTTCCTAGACAAAGCAAATAGACACAAGTAGAAAGGAACACACCAAACCATACCTATATACACTACAGAAAAATGCAATTAATTTTAGAAGCCTCTTCCATACACTTGGCTTCAATCCTCAAATTGGAGACCCATGGCCCCCAAAAAACTTAGGGAGAATTCTTTCCTCTATCAAAGACTTTGTCTTGTTCTGACTGTGGTGAATCAACATGTGTATTAGACATTTTTGAGCAGCCAACATTAGCATGGTTGATATCATCAACAACCCTGGCTATTAAATTGTCTTGTTCATCCACCTGCCCCAACATAGACTTATGCAATTGGAATGGAAAAGTAAAAAACTCATAGCCTATCTGATCATGTATTTTACCTTTACATCCATCTTGTACACCAAATGGAAACCCATCATAGACACTTGGTTGTGTGTTGGGCCAAGCTTTTGGATTATCAAAAAGAAAAGATTGATATTCAACAACACTTTCATTGTTATTGCCATGAGTTTTGTCTTCACTAAATGGAAAAAACTCCATAATAAGATCCAGAAGATATGGGACATCTGCAAAGAATTATAGTGCACATCCATATTGATTATCATTGCATATCATGCCATTTGTACGCCTAAGTTTTTCTCCACATGGATCAAACCATCCTGTAATGTTGACATAGGATGAAGACTCATCCAATTTTTCTTCATCATTAAAAAGAAAAAATCCTACTTCAGGACTCATGTATCGATCTGAATGCACAACTTGGTTATCCATTAACAAGCTTTTCCCTTCAGCCATGTGTATTTCATTTATATTATCATGTGTGGTTGACAACACAACCTCTGCTTTAAATACACAATCATCTACATCTCTCTTAGTATCTGAGCCATATTCATGATTGTGACCACACACAATGCCATCCTCATATTCACTTTCTTCATCCTATAAACAACTATCACATTCAATTATCAGCAGACTTGAACTACAATCTTGGTGCTATTGAGTCAAGGTCACCATATTTAATGAAAAATTCACAAACATCAATGTTAGCCTGATCCTCATTTCTTACTGTCTCACTTGTATCATCTCCAACATATTCACAAGTGGTGCTTGTCAAAATTTCATTAGGATTTTCCACAAAGAGTGGATTGCTCCTACACTAGTAAGGGTCAAAATTTATGACTTCACCTTCTAATGCAAGTTCATCAAATATGGGATTCTACCACACCTTAATGGTTATCACATACACCTCTTTTCAATATGAGGACCCTAATCTCTAGGATCATCAGTTCATTCAAAATTAGTGTAATCACTTGAAGAACCAAGATAAACACTTTCAACATCCTCTTCATCATTTGTGCTCAAAATTATCGATCCACATTCTTAGAATTCTTCACATGAAGAAAATTGTTCACTATCAAGCAAATGTACTCTTTCAAAGCTACCAATATGTCCTCTACTTGAAGCAAGATATTCCACTTCAACTTCATAAGAAGAATTATAATCAACAGAGGACCGACCAAGTTCAATTTCATTACCTTGGTCATTGATTTGTGCATCATTGTTCCTGATTAGACCAGGATGTGGGGCTTCCCCTTGCATCCCTTGTGCTTTCTCACAATTTAGGATATCCCAAGAATGCAAATCATGCACTATTTCCTTGTCCTCATACTCTATATATCCCTCCTCATCATTGCTATATGGGTCTATATCTACGGTGCTTGTAAAATGACAACAATCATCAACTAGCTATTCACATTATGATACATCCCCTTGATCTACTAGCGTGGAACTTTGATTCTTCTCACCATTATAACTATTGGTAACACTCTTAGGTAACACTTGTTGTGTGTACTCATTCTTATCCTCCTCTACAAATCTTATCCAATCAATTGCTTTGCTCAAATTGTGAGGCTTCAATTCCTTTGGTAGAGTACTCAATCCTAATTGATACATGTCACAAAATAGATCAATACACAAGGAATCTATAGGCTTGACATCTTTAGGCATATCTGACAATATGTCCACAAACCTAGAGAATAGATCATAGGGTAATTCCCCTTGGTACCTCTTCATTTCATGTAAGCTCTTGGCTTAGAATACTTGATCAACCTTACCTTGATCCCGTAAGCTTTTCGCTCGCATAGATCATCAATTTTCTCACATTATGGCGATGGATAAAGTGGAACAATGGAATCCTTGTCCTCTTGGCTCAAACCTCTACTAATTGACCCACTATTTGTATGCACATGAAATGGACTAGGGTGACCAATATTGGCGGTTGCATATCGCTTCATTATGGAATACTTTTTTGATGTCAATGGCAATTAGGTATGCTTAATGCAATGTATTGGGCTCTTTGTCCTTAGGAGGTAACTCATATTTTATCAAATACACCCAAGAATACCACCAAACACTCAACATCATTTGGTATTATCCTTGCAGGGATATGTCTGATTACCTTTGAGAATTGGAGATTAAAAGCATGAACCAACTCATCCTCTTCCTTTTCCATACTCATGAATTTTTGTTTGGCTAGGATTGGATCAATCCTCTCTCCAAACTGTGCCATGAACAATACATTAAAATCTTCCCAGGAATGTATGGAGGAAACTAGCAAATAAGAGAACTAGTATCTTGCATCTCCCCTTAAGGATTGAAAAAATAGTTTCATAACAACATCTTGAAACTCCAATTCATAATCTCCCATCATGTCAACAAACTCTTGTAGATGTCCGCCCGCTGATTCAAATTTTGCACCATTGAACCTTGGTATCTTATCCCTGATCTTGGGTGGTACAACATTTGGATAACCAAAAATTTTGTCAAAACAATTAGCTCTATATCTCTCAATACTAAAATTTCTTTGACCCAACAAAGGTTGTCCATCATGTATGGGTACATTCATGTCTACACCAAAATGTGGAACTTGACTATGCATTCTCACTCCTTAAAAGAGAATTATAAATTTTTCTTTTACAATTATGCAATGCTACACCAGTCCTTTTCAACAATTATGACCCTAAGCATTTACAATGCACATCTCCTATGGATCTTGCTTAAGATCTTACAATATAGCATGCCTATTTATGACAATGAACCAATTTAAAATTTGCATTCAAAAGCATGCTAAATTTTCACCACTATTCCCTGATCTAGTGCTAATTAACTTAATAGGGAATCATTTATAGCTTGAGAATAGAAAATTTATCATAATTTTCTCATAATATTATCAAAATTTCTTCAATTCTATTAGAATACCTGGGATTTTGCAGCAACAACCTATCTTTTATCCTCAAATCTGTAGATCGGGAGATTTGATGTATGTTTTATCAAGTTCTTTGTTAGAGTCGCCACCTCTTGTTATGGAGGAATAAACTTCAAATAAGGTGAAGTTTCTTCAAAAAATAGCACATGCTCTGTGTTGGCTTCCACAACAGAGTCACTTTAAGGTTCTTCGAACTTTACTGCAATTAAATCTTCTACCAGGTTCAAGAATTTATCAATATCTGAACAAAATGTTCAGAATTCACCATTTGACTCTATGATGCAAATATCTACACCTAGAGAATGAGAATTATCCCCAATAGAGTCTCCATTCTATTGGTTTTTTTCCAATACACCCTTAGAACTCTATAAAGAGTAGCCAACTCCTATACTCAAGAATCCCTAAGATGAATGGCCAACTTAATGAGTAAAGAGCTTTAAGGACTTCACTCCTTCACTTCAGGCTCTATGGGACCTAGGAGGGTGTTCGTAATTGTGTTAATTTTGATTTATTTAGTGGAGAACACATCACTCATAAATCAGTTCTTATGAAGGGTAAATAAACACAATTCACTAAATGATTGGCTAATCTTTAAGAAAATATTTGTTTATTCACTAGGAACAAGAAAGTATTTCAAGTATATTCCTTGTGGTTAACAAATTTTAAATTAATTTTTCTATGATCTTGAGTCCATGATCGAGTACATTATTATTATATTTCAAATTTAAACACCATTAGAAAATAGACTAGTGTTTCATCGATTGGGCAATGGAGTCACACATATGATAATCAGTAATATAGAAATTCTTTAAATTTGACAATAATGGACTATCTTCACAATTCCTTACATTATGAAAACTGACTACTTCTAAAACATGACTTCTTATTATATCCTTTGTAAATTATCACAAATTCATGACCTTATTCAAGCATTTAATTGATTCTTTCAATCAAGGCAGAAATGAGGGCGCACATTCAAATAAGTATTTGACAATGAACAAAGATACCCTTGATATTTCATTTATAATTTGTAGAAATTTACAAAATGGGAGTAAGTATATTAGACATAAGAATTGTTTTGATATCAGTAATTTCTACAAAAATATTTTAAGATTAACATATACACGCCTCAAAACCAAGACAATTCACCTGTTGTATTCATGGGCGTCCTTCCTATACCTAACTTCTACCCTGAACATATGCAGGACTCAAAATTTTTGAACTTGATCCCCACAAATGAGCCATGAAATCCCTTTTATAGTACAAGGGAGCAACAAGCATCTGACCTAGATGCAATTATATTTTTAGATGTTTCATTTCAAAATCAATTTGAATTTCATTTCAAAATTCCCCACATGGTGATCTGCAATCATTTGTTGAAAATGGGGAGGAAAAACTGATAACCACCATCAAAAGGGAAATATAAATACTGCCAAAATTTCCCTTTAACTACTAGCTAAGCCACACATCCCATGTCTACATCGCCTTGAAAATCCATAGTCAACATAAAAATCTAAAAGACCAACATCACACGTGAGGAACAAAAGCAACCACCACGACAACCTTATCAACCAACAAAAAATTTGAAAACCCACCCACCAACCTTTTCAACTAGAAGAACAATCAACACTAGAACCCAGCCTATGGTATACATGCCCACTCCACATCCTGGTAGGAGGTGGGGAAGAAACTTCCACTCCCTCCGCATCTTTATCTTCTCCTAGAACAAAGCCATCATGGGCACTTGGAGTTTTGACAAATATTGGCAGTATTGACAATACCTCCATTCTCGAGACTGCAACTTGATTCAACATCATGAGGCACTAATTTTAATAGCTCGAGTTCATCTCTATTGTAATTTTTAAAGGGCTATCTGTGATAGCAATTGGTGAGCTCTATCTTCCATAAGAGTCGCGTCTATACCTTATCTTCTTGTGTACTCCCTGTGAAAACAATGCATGCTCCTTACCTTTCTCTTCCACCTTTTTGGTAGCAATACCTTGGTGTCATAACCTTCTTCTACATCTATTGGGAGCACATGAAGGATTCTTGATAGGGGCCTTCTCCTCTACAAATGGAGCATGTTCAGGTACTTTGTGCCCTTGTACAAAAACATCACCTTGAAGCTTTTGTTCATTAAGCCTTCGTGACCTGCTTACTAGTATTGTAGAAGTGATTGGCTTACTCATTCTCATTTCCTCATAGCCTCTCAATCTCACAATTGAACACTCCTCGCTTTGCACAAATTTAGGAAGATGCTAACAATTGACTGCAATGGTGAAATTGGCAATCATGCCATCTATATTTATCAGGCAAGTTTGAGGGTATTTTCTCATAAATTTTGGTGTCACACACTTGAGAAAGCAATTAATCATTGTGTTGATTTCTTCACCATTAATCACCCTGGTACTTGGAGATTTTCATACCATTCCTCATAATAGCTAGAAATTAATTCCTCGCAGGCACAAGGACTCAATTTGATCATTCCTGAAGAGAGCATGCCATTAATGCTCACTAGTTTCAGATTGTAACGAATAACACATGCATATTTTTTTATTTTGAATATTGGTCATTGATGTCAGAATGAGATAGAGTATTGAGCGGCTAAGATGTGGTCAAATCAGGTTTGAAAACCCAATACCATAGCTCATCATCCCCTGGCCAATGAGAAAACACTAACTAGGAGCCATGTCATTCATTTCACAGGCTCTGCCACACTCTACATGGTGATCGAGAAACTCCACGTGTCACCTTTTCACATACCTCATAAGCTGTCTAGAGGGCATTAATTAAATGCAAGTTATGTGATGAATGGCTCGTATTAAATACTGATCCAACATCACAACCGTCAATCTTCCCTTCATCAGTCATTGGGAACTCATATAAAGGTCAAGCCCCAAATGGCAAGGACATGCATCATGATATCACAGACCTCACATGCTATATGACAACTATCCATAAATTCCTACGTGGTGTACGATGGGTGATGGAGATTAAATATTCAAATTTGATGGGCCACATTCTTGCACATGCCAAATGTTAATTTAAAAGGCGGGGCCATGACTAGGCTGACGGTAATAAAACCCTTGAGGACGATGACTTAAGTCCCTTAAAAATATTTCACCTGACCTTAGACAAAAATGGCTCAGGATAATACACGAGGTTACCATTTATCCTAATTGAAGGGGTTGGCTAATGAATGCATCCAAAGGCTTAAGTGATGAATTACTCAACTAGAAACTGGTGGGACCAATTCATCACATAATTATAACCCTAAAGGGTTTTAGGATAGAACGTCTATAGTGTTAAGGTTTACAAACCAAAACCTTTAGCCCACCCTTAAACACAAAGCTTAAAAATCATGGTTCAAGTCATGATTTTCTCAAAATTTTGCAAGAATTTTGGGAGCTCCATCACATTCCATCCAAGTACAACTAGTGGATCAATTAGTAGAAATTTATGCCACAATGACAAGGATTTTACTGTTCTAATTTCTCCATCACTGCAAGATGAGAATCACGATAATCCGTAAGTGAAAAGATTATAGGATCAAAGTCAAGATGATCATGTAATTGCAACTAAGATTATATGAGATGAAAATATCTCAAGGGGAATCACCTTATGATTTGTTCTCTAGATTTGTGGATACTTTGTTAGAAATACCTAAAAATAGTAGAAAAAAGGACTCAACTCAACATGTATTGATTTATTTTGTGAAATATATCAATCAAGATTGAGTAATTTCCCAAAGGAATTGAAGCCTCAGTATTTGAGCCAAGTAGTAGATGGGATAAGGGTTGTATATGAGACTAAGAATGAATATTCATGACATGTATTACCTTAGAATGACATAAGTGGTTGCCATGAGGAGGAAGATCAAAAGACAGTGCAAGCAGGACAAGAGGATCTAATAGAATGTGAATAGCTGGGTGATGACTATTGTTATTTCATAAGCAACATAGATATAGATCCATAGGGTATGTGCAGGATCATGATGGGCCAAAAAGTGGCGATATGATGGGTATATGTAGGGTATGTGGCTGATGATTTTTTTTACCCAAAATTGATGAAACAAAAAGGGTTTTTAAAGGAGATTCTCAGCTTTCCACCAATATAAATTGTGCTTTACTTTGAATTAATAAATAATTATTATTCATTTTCTATTTGAATTATGACTAAAGTCCTAATTGATAGGTCGATTGAGAAAACATCTATAACTTTCAAATGATATCACATTTTTGAATATGAAACATGCATCACATTATATGCTTCACATAATATAGGATTAAAAAAAGAAAATTTTGAATTTCATGAAGTTTTGACCAAAGTTAAGGTGGTCAAACATGAGTTTTATATTTTAAAAATTTGTAATAAAAATTTATAATTAATTATTTACTTAAAAAATAAAATGTACATATACATCACATCGGACATAGATCCTCTACTTATATCTAAAATCTTATAAAAAATATTATCATTTTATTGTGGTTAGGGTGGTCAGATACACCTACTTATTTTTTTCACGAAATTTAAGTGCTACTACATTGGAAGTTTAATTTTTCACCAAATAGATTTTTTATTTTTTTAAATAAACCTAGTAGTTTAGTCTAAACTATATTCAATTATCTATAGATTCTATTCTTACATATTTTTGAAATAATATAGATAACTTATTCAAATTTTTAGGTCAAGTTTCCTAACTCTAATTTTTTTCCACTTGAGGGCCTATTTTTTCCATGATGATCCTGCACATACCCCATATAACAATGGGGAGGATGAAGGTGTAGAATATGAAGAAAAGGAAATGGTGCATGATTTATGTCCTTGGGATGTTATTGAGTCTAAAAAATGCAAGGGATGCAGGGGGAAGTCCCACATCCTAATTTGATTAGGGACAATGATGCACAAGTTAGTGACCAAGTTGATGAAATTGAACTGGGTCAGTCCTTTGTTGATTACAATTTTTATTTTGAAATTTAGATGGAATCTCTTGCTTCAAGTAGAGGATATGTTGATAGCCTTGAAAGGGTGCACTTGCTTGGGAGTGAAAATTTTCTTAATGTGAAGAGTTCTCAGAGTGTGGATCAATAATTTTGAATACAAATGATGAAGATGATGTTGAGAATATTTCTCTTTGCTTTTCAAGTGATTACAATGACTTTGAGTACATTGATGATGCTAGGGATTTGGATCCTCATACCAAGAAGAAAAAGATGTATGTGGAAACAATGAAGGTGTGGTAGAACCATCTATATGATGGACCCTCACTAGTATGTGAGATGATAAATAATGATCCTTACTGGTGTAGGAATAATCCACTCTTTGTTGAAAATCCTAATGAGTTACTGGCATGTACCACTGGTGAATATGTTGGAAATGGCATAAATGAGATAGCAAGAAATTATGACTAGGCTGATAGTAAGACTTATGGTTTTTCCCTTGAGGATGGTAACCTTGATTTAGCAGCTCCCCAATCATGTGAAGGATGCAGTGGTACAAGTATTGGTGAAGCCACCTGCCCACAAATGAATGAGAAAACTATTTCTGATGGTTTCCAAAAGTGTAATTCATACTTTCTAATGATTAACTGTGATAGTTATTCATGGGATGAAGAGTTTCAAGCTAAAGATGTCACTAACCATGGTGATGATTCTAAATATAATGCTAGTATTGAGGGAAATGTAGATGGACATACCCATTTTCCTATGGTACATGGTTGTGTGTTTGAAACAACTGTTGAATTGTCAGCCATACATGATAATAGGGATGGTATATACATGGATGAAGGAAGGGGCCTATTCATGAATGATCAGGTTGTGTGTCCAGATAGGTACATTGGCCCTAAAGTAGCATTGTTTCATGTTGATGAAGAGAAACAACTTTATGAATCCTCATATTGTATTGGTATGGAAAGATTATTTGATCTATGTGAGGACCAACTTGGGGGTGTAGATAGCATGAAGTATGATGTTGATCAGTATGAATGTGCAGTTGATTCTTTGTAGATGCTCATCTTTTGGAACTTATCATAGATTTGTTTCCATCTAATAAGGATAACACTCATTTTAAGCATAATGAAGTTGTAGCTAAATATGAATCCTTTCTTTTTGATACTTCAAAAGCTTGGCCCAACATACAACAAAGTGTGTATGAAGGATTTCAATTTTATGAACAAATTGAATATGATGTTGAAATTCATGATCAATTGGAATATGAATGTTTTACTTTTCCAACTCAATTGGATGAGCCAATAGTGGGACAAGTTGATGAGAAGGGTAGTTCCATGGCAAGTGGAATTGATGGTGTCAATTATGATGATGTTGGTTGTTCAGAGATGCTTAACACACATATTGATCCATCCCAAGCAAAATAGGACAAATTTTTTGATAGAGGAAAGAATTAGTCCCAAGTTCTTATTAGCCATGGGACTCTAATTTGAGGATTGAAGCCAATCAAATGAAAAGGGATTCTAAGCAAATAAATTTCATTGTACAATTTTGTGAATGATGTATAAAGATTTGGTATGGTGTATTCACTTTTGGTCATGTTTGCTTTCTTGGTTCAAACAAGCTCTTGGTTTTTATGCTTCTACCCCGGTCTTCTTCAGCCTAAGATCTAGATTCTTGTTATACCCATAGGGGGTATACGTCCCCGAGCATGAGCCATTGATGGAGCTCCCAAAATTCTAGAATTTTTTTGAGCAAATCATGATCTGCGTCATGATTTCCAAGCTTTGTGTCAAAGAATGGGGTCAGGGTTTTGATCTGTGAACCCTCTTTCATAACATCCTATCTTAAAACCCTTTGGAATTTTACTTTTTCCTTGACCTATTCAGTCAGTCAGTGGTCACTTAAGTTATCATTTGAGCCTTTGAGTTGTGTCTATTTACTAGCCCCTTTTGGTTAGGGAAAAAGGTCACCCACGCATTGTCCCACTACAAACACATAAATTCTAGTGAAATATTTCACTACCAAATGACTTATCCCTAAGTCACTTTCTTGAGGGGTTGAGTGTTGTCCTAATTTGTGGCCCCCTTTTTTAAAAAGAATCTTTTTGCACGTGTGGGAAATTCATCTAATTCATGCAACTAGCCATCACTGAAGATTGTCCAATTGATGGGTATATCTTTCAAGAATGAATAACCCAGTCGAGGTTTCTTTGCATCACTCATCATTGAATTGTTCTCCTACCTTTTCTAGTTTTAGTGATGAGTGATGGGAGGAGGGATTGATTGACATGGTAACCATGTGACAGGTTTGTGTTCCATTGATGCTATCATCTATTGTTGATGCTATTCCTAAATTCAAATCCACTTATGCGATGAGCAACGACCCTGGTTGTTTAGAGGCATAACTAGAAGGTTTTCATCACAAAAATGCTCAAAGGGGTCTAGTCAACTTCAACAACGAATGGTGAAGTTTTGTTCAAGAATATTCCCTTCAAATTTGAGTTTCGGCTTGTCACTAAAGATGAAAGGAAACATTGAGGAGCTTCTATGATAGCGTGTAAGTTGAGGATGATAGTGCATGTATATGGATGGGTAGGTGGCTGTTTTAAAAGAACTCCATCATTGTTTCCAATTACAGACAAGAAAGCAAGTAGTAATCCTTAATGGGCCTCGTTAATCGAGTTTTAAATCCTAAATAATTGACAACCATGATTCAACATGGAGCAATTTATTTTATGATCACTCGAGGGAGCCAGGGTGGCCATTAAATGCAACTCACCTCTAATTCCTCTATTTAATGAGGATTTCTTGTAGTTTTCTCCATCATCTATAATTATCAGGATACTAAAATAATTTTCGCAGGTACTGAAGGAGTGACATCTGAGCATTGAGCGAACCATCACAAAGATGGTGGTTTGATATCCTTGGGTTTGTGAGTGTGCATAAATGCATTATAGTTATCCATTCTAAGTTCATAGGTTAGTATTGTTGCTATAGCTCAATTTTACTTTGAGTTCTCTTGTGTGGGGTTCATTGGATTTTCATTTCTATGAGTGAATATTTTCTAGGGGTTTAGGTTGGTGTTTTTTATGCAACATTGGCTCTTGGTTAGTGTTTTATTCTCAATAAAATGGGTGAGCCAAGTACTCCAGTCAAACCATTTAGAAGGTCTAGGAGGTTGAGTATGCAAGAACCTCTAGTGTATGTGATTGTTGCTGAACTTGGTACAACAAAAATTCCAACTGTTCCAAAAGGCAAGAGGAGTGTTCGAAAGAGGGTTGAGAAAGTTACTATCCAGAGTGCTTAAAATCTAAGAAATAGGACTATTTTAAAAGAATTAGTCAAGTTTGAAGGAAAAAGGCTTGTTAATCCTGTGAAGGAATTGGAGAAGAAAAGTGGTGGTTCTAAGGTTTGTCTAGGTAAGCATGATGTTCCCATAGAAGTTTCTGATAGCTTTTCAGGTGATGAAGGGGGAATGGGCCTTGATTGTGGTCCTTGTTGCATTTCCCTAGTACCTTATGGTGATTCTAATGAGGAGGTAATTGTAGCTAGTCCAATTTATATCAAGAAACTAGGCAAGTGTGTCTACTTAGCCATTGACAAGGCTAGCTGGGTAGCACCCACTTTTGCCTGTGATGTGGCATTTGGTTTTTTGGACTCATTTGTTGAATCGACTCTTTTGTAGTTGGTTCGTTGATCTGTGTTGTGGGTACTGATGGTGAATTCCACAATTTTGGCATGAATGTGCTACTTGTGATGGTGACACTTTTTTGGAGGATTGGATTGCTTCTTTTTAACCAATCCTATGGTGCCTGTTTTGTCTTTTGTTTTCTTGGGAAAGGAATGATTAAATATAATGGCCCCATAAGTCACCTTAATGATAGTGAAATTAACTCTGAAATATGTATGAAATGTAATTGCATTGGAGATGGATGCTTGTTGCTCCCTTGTGTTATAAAATGGATTTCATGGCTCATAGCAAAGGGTTCTGAAATCTTAAATCCAATAGCTGGTATAGGTAGAAGCTAGTAAAAAATGGATATATTGTAAAATGCTAGTGAATATAATAGTGGGGATGTATTGGGTCTGAACCTTATGGGTATGTGCATGATCATCATGGAAAAAATAGGCCCTTAAGTGGCAAAAAATTCAAAAAAATCAAAGTTAGGCAATTTGACACAAAAATTTGAATAAGTTATCTATATTATTTCAAAAATATGTAAGAATAGAATTTGTAGCAAATTGAATGTTGTTTCTAAACTACTAGGTTTATTTATTTATTTTATATCTATTTGGTGAAAATTTGAATTTCAATATAGTAGTACTTAAATTTCAAGGAAAAAATAAGAAGTAGGTGTTTGTCTGACCACCCCAACCACAATAAAATGATAATATTTTTTATAATATTTTTAGATATAAGTAGAGGACTCATGTCTCGATGTGATGCATATTTTTTTGTAATTTTTTCCAAGTAAATAATTAATTATGATTTTTTATTACAACTTTTAAAAAATTTAAAATTGTATGTCGACCACCTTAACTTGGTCAAAACTTCATGAAATTCATTTTTTAATCCTATAGTATGCAAAGCATAGAATGTGCCAGGATGTTTGATTCAAAAATGTGATACCATTTGAAAGCTATAGATGTTTTCAATCAGCCTATCAATCAAAACTTTAGTCATAATTCAAATAGAAAATGAATAATAATTATTTATTAAATTCAAAGTAAAACATAATTTATATTAGTGGAAAGGCTGAGAATCTCCTTTAAAACCCTTTTCATTTCATCAATTTTGGGTTAAAAAAAAGTCACCACATACCCTACACATACCCATCATATCGCCACTTTTTGGCCCATCATGATCCTGCATATACCCTTATATGTAATAGTCTTAAAATAGTTTTATGAAAATTACTTATATTGAAACAAATCTGATCTCTAGAATGCATAATCTCCTTTTGTAAATCTCTACAAATTATATATGAAATATCAATGGTATCTTTGTTTATCATCAAATGTTCAATTGAATGTGTGTCCTTGTTTCTACTTTGACTGAAAGAGTTAATTAAATGCTTAAAGAGGGTGACGATTTTTGAGAATTTGAAAAGTATTTGATAAGAATTTACGCTCTAGGTATTGTAAGTTTTCAGATTGCAAAGCATTTTGAAGATAGTTCACTATTATCAAAATTAAATAATTTGTGTACTACCGGAATTGCATATTTGACTCCATTGCCCAATTGATGAAGCACTAGTTTGTTTTCTAGGAATTTTCACAATTGAATGAGTTGATAATTCACTCGACCATGAATTTAGAGTAGGAACACAATTCACTTTAAATATTTCAACTATGAAGCATGAATTTGCAATACTTCCTTGTTCCTGGTAAATAGATGAGTATTTACTTAAAGATTAGCCAAATCTTTAGTGGATTATTGTTTATTTTCCAATTATAGGAATCCATCTGTGCATTAAAGTGTTCTCCATCAAATGGATAAAAATGAACAAAATTAGGAACACCCTCCTAGGTCCCACAGAGCTTGAAGTGAAGGAGTAAAGATCTCAAAGTCCTTTACTTGTTATGTTGGTCATTCATCTTAGGGTTTCTTGACTATATGAGTTAGCTACTCTTTAGAGAATTCTAAGAGTGCACTAGAAAAAACACCAACAAAGTCCAATGACATAATCTAGTTTTCACCAGTTATTATTCTACCATATAAGCATACATGGAAATCAACCACTTAAACTTTTCAAATTTAGCTTGACACATTGTTTCATTCATAATGAAAGCACAAAGAAAGAAAGCTTGATAGAGGCCATGCATATGCACAGTCTGAAAGATTTTTTCTCAATAATTTGTGCTCTAAATATCAAATGAACTTTAAAATAGAGGTCAGATGCCAATTTGATAATATTTTGAGATTTAAAAGATATAACATGCTAGAGAAAAGTACTTCTACAACTTTTACTCCTAAAATTAGTTCTATAACCTAAGAAAACTAAAGAAACTTTTCCTCAGCAAAGAAAACTGAAACTTGGAATCCAACCCTTCCTTCCATTTCCGCCTCTCATTTATAGCTGCAAAAAGAAGAAACTACCACTAGAGCACAAAAGTAATTGTTGCTAGATGTTGGAATTTGATAGCACACGATCTAATCATAGATCTTTAGTTAGGGAACATTAATATTTTCTCATCAATTCTCAACTTCTGCATTAATGCTCTTTAGATATTTAGCAAAGATAGTTGTTTGTAAATAATCAAATCCTAGGAAAAAACTTGGAAAAAGGTCCAGTTGACCAGTCACGTCCTCCAACGGCATTGACTTAAACCTTCCATCCTAAAAAATCAAGAAAAAAAATAGCTAGCAAGCTCAGACAAACTTCCAAAAGATATCCCTTCATAAGAAATGTAATCTGTCCGTAGTGAAGAGATGACATGTTGAACATGCAGAAACTTTGGATCTCATGAATATATCTCCTTGAGAAAATATCTGACGAGTTGAAACGTGTCCCAACTCTCTCCCAGAAGGGAGGAAAAGAATAAAATTCGCGTAACCATCATGTTGCGAATTGTGCACCTTTTTGATAACTTTACTCGAGTGCGGGCACATCCAAAGCCAAAAACATATACAAGTCAAAAATAAAAATGGTCAAGGAAAAAATGCTTCACAGTAACTCATCCAATTGAATTGCATCACATGTGGTTTTTTCATAATCCCAACAACATTGCCCCATCACATTATCATATTCCTCAAGGTTTTGAAAATAAGACTTATCAACATCCACATGTCCATTATCCTCATTCAAATCATGGCATTCAAAAGAAATGTCAACATCCCAAACAATGTTTCCTACTTCATGTTCATGGACAAGATTGTCAGCCCTCAATATGTTATCACACAAGAAAGCTTCAAGTGTAGATTCATATGACTTAAAATCTCCGTTTGCAAGAAAATCATCATAGTGAGTGTTCAAAACACATACACTATTGCAAGGACTATCATATTCAACATTATGTCCTGCTACACCAACATGAAAATTTGAAGCATACTGCCCATGAGGAAATCTATGAGTTGAAGATCCAAAAAAGAGATCCTCATATGCATCCATGTGATTGACACAATCACATTCTTCAAGTGAAAACTCATCATAAAAAGATTCATTAGTTGTACTAACATTTATCTGTACATTTCAACTTTCTTGTACAACTACATCTATACTATCATTATGCAAACATTCAGTGATAACTTTAAAGCCATCAAAAGGAGTAGAAGAAGGTAAAGCATAAAAAAAAAAGGAGTTCCTTGTTCATCATTATCAACATATGCATGCTCCTCATAATAAAATACTTGAACTAATTCATCCAATGAATATCTTGCATACATATTTCCTTCATTGTCCATGGTGCTGCAATAATTAGCAGGGTCACATTCCTCACTGTCAAGCTGAGAAACATCATTTATTTCTTCATTATGGCTGCTTGGAGCTGATCTCTCCAACTGAAACTCATTGCATACCTTGTCAGTTGCATCATAATACTGTTGATCACAAATTTATTCTTCAAATAAGATATTCAATCCATATACCTCATCATGCAATAGCGAGGCTTCAAAATTTTTATCATCATTTTCCTTGTTGAAACACTTTCCACCTGAAGAAATTAATTCGACCTCCTCCTCTTCAAAGGAATCACAGTCACCAGGGCTTCAAATAGAATTGTAATAATCTTTATCACTTAGACAAGAATTCTTTTCAGCCAGTTGCAAACTTCCATCTACAACACCATGTTGTTCTCATCATGAAGACATGAAACTTCAAAATCAACATGATCTTCAACTGTATATTCAAAGTCCATAGATGAGAAGATACTTTCATTATCATCTGCATCATTGCAACCTTCTTTTGATACAAAAAATTGGCTCTCTATTTCTGTATTTTCAGAGCAAATAGAAGAAACCTCACACATTCCACCTATTTCATCATGACCATTATGGCTGCAATCTTCATCTGGGTATATTTCTTCTATAGGTTGCTCAAAAACAACTTCCTCATCACCAAATGATGCATCATTCTTGTCTTCTACTATACCATCTAGATCTATGTGATTAATTCTAAGAAAGGTACCATCACACAATCTAGCCAAAAGATGACTTCCATATTTCTCTACCATTTTTTCAATCACTGAAAGCCATTGATATAAACATTTAAGGACAGGGGGCTTCAAGTGAGCTGACATAGTACTCAAACCTAGCTCATTATTATCACATAATAAATCAATACAAGCTGAGTGATCAGGTATTTCTAATTCTGGTATATCAAGCAAAAATTTCATAAATCTGTCATGAAAATCATAGATGGATTATTCCTCCAATCTTTCTATATCACACAATGCATCAATAGGTGACATAAGTTCAACGTCATTTTCATATTTCTCTTCATATTCTTCTTGGGTATCCAAATTTCTTTCTTCAGACAAGTAGTCATCATTCACTTCACCAAACTAATCCATGAATAGTTTCTCAAGCTCTTTCCATGAACATATGGAATGAATTGCTAGACTAGAAAACCAAAATTCAGCAATATCTTCTAAATTTCTTACAAAAAACTTCACGATAGCATCCTCTTCTTCAATATTACAATCTTCTATAAGATCAATAAAACCTTGTACATGTCTTAATGTTGATTATTCAAAACCTCCTCTAAACTTAGTCAGATACCCATTAATTCTTCTTGGGACAGAATGTGGATAACCTTGGATTTTACTAAAATCTAGAGGGTCATATCTCTCACTAGTGAACACTTTCCTTTGAGGACATGGCTGTGTTCTAGGAATGACACTACAACTTGTAGGGGGAGAAATAGTACAACAATACATATTTGCAAATAGAATTTATTCCCTCTACAACTAGTTTCTTCTCAATATCCTTTTCAGAATATCCTGTTGTGAAATATCAATCTAAACAAGAGGCCACCTTGTAGGATTGGGAGTTTGCAAACAATAAAATAGTCCCAGAACCCTTCAACTTTTCTCTTCGAAACCTTACCAAAACTCATCACGGGAGGCTGAAATATTACATACATGTTTACATATGTTAGATGAATACACTCACTAGGGGATTTGGCATGAAAATCATTTGGCTTTGATTTATGACCCTCCAAAGTAGGTCATTGGGGCAGATTTTTTAGGTGCATTTCTGAGTGTACAAATCAACTTTTTCATCATGGGTACTCAAAATTTTGAAAATTTTGAAGGTTCCATAAGACGATAACCCTATTTATGAAGACATTATATTACCATTGTGGATTGTGATGTATTCTAAGAATCTGATAGTGGAAGTGTTTCCTCTAGATCTCTGAGTGATGATATTCCCATGAGAAGGTTTCTCTACAATTATATTGTAATATTTATGATTTCTAAATAATATATTGGGTGGATTTTGGAGTGTGGGGTTTCTCTTTCAAAAGGGTTTTCCCCACATAAATCATTTTTTTTGGTATACATGATATTTGTGTTTATTTTTGTTTAAGTTTCTGTAACTATTAAAGATCTGTAAATGTTTTACATTATTCTCCTCACAAGATTAGTGTAGGAAGTTGTTCCGCTGCCTTAGCTTCCTTACAAATATCTCCTTCTAGCATCATTCAATTTCTCATTGAAATAAGCAATTGGTCTTCCTTATTGACTCAAAACTACTCCTATTGTACATATTTCCACTAGCATCACAATCAACTTGAAATACTTTATCAAAATCAGGTAATGCTAACACTGGTTGCTTTGTGACCTTTTGCTTTAGCAATTCAAAACTTCTTTGTGCTCTGGATGTCCACTTAAAGTCTTTCCTATCTCCTCTCATTGTGTATGTAAAAGGTGTGCAAATGTTACTAAATCTCCTAATAAATTTCTGGTAGAAACTCGACAATCCATATAATTATCTCACCTCTCCAATGTTCACTAGAGTATTCCACTGAAAAATTGGTCTAACCTTCTCAGGGCCCATCTTCAATTCTTCCAAAAAGATGACAAAACCCAAGTACAATTTTTTTTTCAAGTCATGAAGCTACACTTCCTGATGTTTATCAACAAATTCTCTTCCCTCAACCTTTTTAATACTTTTCTAATGTACCACAAATGTTCTTCTATAGTCCTACTGAAAATTAGAATATCATTCAATTAGACAATAACAAAATTAGCTAAGAATTGCTTCAGTACTTCATTCATCAACCTCATGAAAGTGTTAGGTGCATTGATCAGTCTAAAAGGAATTACAAACCACTCATACAATCCACCATTAGTCTTAAATGTGGTATTCCATTCATCTCCTTCTCTAATTTTGATTTGATGATATCCACTCTTTAGTTCAATCTTGGTGAAATACTTTGCTCCACTCAAATAGTCCATAATGTCATCCGTTATTGGAAATGGGAATCTATACTTGACTATGATCCTGTTGATTTCTCTTGAGCCTATACACATTCTCCATTCTCCATCTTTCTTTGGTGCTAGTACTGTAGGTACCACACATGGGCTTACACCCTCTCTGATCAACCCTTTGTTCAACAACTCTTGTATTTGTCTGTTCAACTCCACATTTTCTATAGGTGTCATCTTATGTGCTGCTTTGTTTGGAAAAATTGCTCCAGGTATTAGATCTATATGTTGACTAATGCTTTGGACCAATGGTAATCAATCTAGTACATTCTCTTATATGGTTTCCTAAAATCCTACTAATAATTTTGCTACTTTTGTCTACAGTGGATCTTCATCCTTTGACATATAATTCTCTACTTCTTGACTACTGCACTTCTTTGGAATCAACGCAAAACACATTTTCTCATGCCTCAATCCTTCCAAAAAATTCCTTCCATCTACCAAACATAGGCTAGCAGTGCTACAAACTTCTGTCTTTTCCTCTTCTCCCAAAGGTATCAATATTGTTCTATTACCATTTGAAGTCATAATGTAGTTATTATTCCTCCCATCATGAATTTATTTCCTATCATATTTCAATGGTGTTGGACCTAACAATAAATGGCATGCATCCATGGGAATAATATCACAAAACACTTCATCATTATATGAGCCTATGTGAAATTTCAGAAAACATTGCTCACTTTCCAACATCTTATGTTCATCCTTAATCCATGTTATCCTATATAGGGCTTTAGATGTTTCAATCTCTTCAAATTCAACTTGATTATCATCTCTTCTAAAACTAAATTATCTATACTACCACTATCAATGATAACTTTACATACCTTTCCTCTAGATTTACACCTTGTCCTGAACAAATTCTTCCTTTTTGGTGCTTCCTCAGTCACTTCCTCATGCATCAAACATCTCCTCATTACTAATAAATCACCCTTCTTAGGTTTCCTTATCAAACTAGGGGATCCAACAAGTTCTTCATCAACATAAGTTGTTCTTCTAGTATTCTTAGTCATCTTGTTGATACTCCCTGATGCCATTAAAATGATTTATGTCCTTCACCTCCACACTTGAAACAAGTACCTCTAAATGGTATCTTATTACATATTCCTCCATCCCTCCTAATCCTTCATTGCAGTAGGAATTATGACCTCTATCATTGTGGTAGAAATTTCTGTCCCCTCTTCCTTTGCAATATGCATTTTTGTCCTTATCTTCACCACAGTAGGGTTTTCCATCCTTGTTTTTCTCTGTGAATGGTCTCCTTTCTCTAGATTGTGATTCACTTCTCTAGAATCTTCTTCTTGGAATTCTCTATCTTTGTTCAAAATTCTTGTTTATCTTTTCTTCTACCTTCAACACAAATTGTAGGGTATGTGTAGGATCATGATGGGCCAAAAAGTGGCAATATGATGGGTATGTGTAGGGTATGTGGCTGACAACTTTTTGTTTACCCAAAATTGAAACATGTGTCATATTATATGCTTTGCATACTATAGGATTAAAGGAAAAAAAAATATTCATGAAGTTTTGACCAAGTTAAGGTGGTAGACATATGAGTTTTTAATTTTTAAAAGTTGTAATAAAAATCATAATCAATAATTTACTCAGAAAAAAATTATAAAAAAATATGCATCACATCGGGACATGAGTCCTCTACTTATATCTGAAATATTATAAGAAAATATTATCATTTTATTGTGGTTAGAGATTGTTAGGATAGAGGCACCTACTTATTTTTCCTAAAATTTAAAGTACTCGCATTGAAATTTCAAATTTTCACCAAATATATTTAAAAATAAAATAAACCTATTAGTTTAGAAACTACATTCAATTTGCTATAGATTCTATTCTTACATATTTTTGAAATAATATAGATAACTTATTCAAATTTTTACATCAAGTTTCCTAACTCTGATTTTTCTAAATTTTTTGCCACTTAAGGGCCTGTTTTTTCCATGATGATCCTACACATACCCTATATTCTTATTCAACTGTTGTCATCTTTATCAAGATCAACTCTTCTTGGATGTTTGTCCTCAATCCATTTCTATACCACACAACCTTATCCTTTCTTTCTTCATTATGTCCAACTCTGGTGATCATCTTGTAAAATTATTTAGTATGTACTCCACATATTTCTCCTTTTGCCTCAAATTTTGTAATCTTTTCAACAATTCGTGCTCATAATCAATAGGTATAAATTAATTTTTCAAATTTGTCACCATCCTACCCCACTTTAAGGTTTTCTCCTTGTCTCTTCTATTCCTATCCAATTGAAATTATTTCCACCATATAGCAACATGTACTTTTAACTTAGTTTTTGAAAATCTTACTCTTTTCGGATCTTCAATTTCTTCATACTCAAATTATTCTTCCATATCATTGGTCTAGTCAATCAATTCCCTAGGGTTTAAATTTCTCATGTAATTTGAATTTCAATTCTAGGTCTCTTACCAATTGTGGAAATAGTTTTCAACATCTTTACCTGATCATATTCTTCTTCTTCTAGGTTTTCTTCATTTTGATTTGCAACATGATCCAATTCATCATCACTTTCATCCACATGTCTAGGGTTTAGACCTATTCATCTATCTTATTCTACAACAACCAATTGAATTCTCATTGATCTCATTATTTCTAAAAATTCATCCATTCATCCAACAATATTTTCTATAATAGGCACTCTTCTTGGTCAAATATCTTCCCTTGGATCTAATGCAACTACCTTAGTTCGACAATCTGGCTACAAGGTCTCAACTACCTCACAATTGATGCTCAATTGAGAACACTTGTAGTATTTCCCATGTCATAGATCTATTCACCACAATAAATTCATTCTTAGGACTTGCAAACTTGCTCTCATACCACTTGATTTTGTCACAAATGGAGGGTGTAGAAAGGACTATCTAACCATACATATTAGAACTCAACACATCGTAAAAATAACACATGAACATGATAACATGAACTATCATTGATTCAAAAACTTGCAGTCCTACATGCATCATATGCCTCATATGTGGAATGATTAGGGCTGAAAGGACTTCCATAAGGACATTACAAGATATTACAATTGGTACAAAGCCTTATTATAGTCCAACTAGGACAACTTAAAATATTCTTCTATATACGAATTACCTAACTTGTTGGTTGCTTTACAATGGATTAAAAATGATCTTAAATATGAATCTTAAGCTCCAACTATGATTTGTGTTGACCTCAAGGGATTACAAAACCCAATGCAATATCAAATGTGTAGGTTAGAAAGGAACATGAAAAGATAACCCATCGGGAGATGAAATGCATTGCAAATCTCCAAGAAAGTTCCCTTGGACCTAAAAATGCCTTGAATGATGTTTCATTAAGCACCTAGAATTCCAGAAAAGGTCTAGACAACCAAACCAAGCCAGATAAGCCTTGAATGCTTTGACATCTAGAATTTATAGTGAAATTCTAAGATCAATAACTTTTTGAAAATGAATGTAAATCACTTGAAATTTGGATATGTTGTAGATGACCTCATGTAGAATCTATATCTTGCTCTATGAGCTAAGAAATGATAATGTGGTAAAATGAGAAATAAATTACTAAGACAACTATAGATTGAACTACAAGAAAAAAAATGTTTTTGGTTGATATGGGATTGCTTTACAACCAAGGATGCTCCTGCATCAATATAATATAATATATATATATATATATATCATTTATTATATAATATAATATAATATATACTATATTATATATTATATAATATATATTGTACTAAAATATTAATATTATAATATATATTATATATAATAATATAATACATATGTAGAGGAGGGGGGATGACCACTCAATGACTCTAGGTCATGAAGAACTGAGAGTTGAAGGCTTCCCTAATGTACCTCAACCGTATAGGTGTTTAATGAGTTGTTTGGTGTCAAGGATAGAGAATGAAGAGCACTCTCAATGATCTTGTCACTCTACTACCTTGAGAACTAAGTTTAGACTAAGTGAGTAGGTTTCTAGAATTCAAACTATGCCTTAAACAACTCTCTACTAGAGGACAAGAGCGCAAAAAAGGGATGATAGCACATCACACTGGTGTCTCATAGGTGCATTAGAGTTCGTATGGATAGAAATTGGAAAAGGGCGGTTAGAATAAAAAAATACCTACTAACAACTTAGGTGTTGAGATATAGAGTAATCACTAAAATGATAAATGACAGAATGATGGAAATAACAAGAAAGATGATATGAAATGACAAGAATGAAGGTTGTGAATATTAACTCATGAGGAGCCCAGTTCACCAACAAGCTCCACACAAATGAGTACCTAAACATAATAAAGAAGGGGAAAATGTTGGGGTTATTTTGGGGATTGCCATAGTCAAACCCCCATTTTGGTGTTTTCACCTCCATCGACAACCTGATAGATAGAGAGACAAAAAATGATAAAGGAACAATGCTGTAACCAAATGCTATGAGAAACACTATGCTACTCAAATCCAACAGCAAAGTAATAGTAATAAAGTACCACCCTCGATGAAAGGAACTAAAGGCCAATGAAAGAGGAACGCAAGTCTACAACTATGGTAGAGTCAACATAGTTGTAGCAATGCCGAAATTAGTCTTGCAAGACACCAAGTTGTAGCTTCTATGGTAGATGTGAAGAATTTTGTGATGTTGGAATAGTGAAGCGAATAGTGTAGTAGGTAGCTTGAGAGTATGAGAATGTGTGAGAAATTCCTTCAAGAAAATGTTATAGTGTGTAGAGATGTGAAGAAGATGGATTGAAAGTGACGAATGAGAATTTGAAGATCAATTGGGAGGGAAAGAGTTGTAAAAAGATCAACAAGAAGGTGCAAGGGCATTACATTTCATCACCAATGGAGAACCCTTTCTAGATTCTAGAGGTAGGAATCATTTAAGGATGATAGTGTGTCATATACACATTCATGTGTCGCACATGCATCTTCAATAGAAATTCCCCCACTGACACTAAATATAAGTGCCAAGAAGATGGAGTTCAGAATGAGGACATGGAATTACTTGGTCAGATTTTATTTTTCTAAAGTGAAGGGTGTAAAAGGGGAATTTTCAAGGTGAGTGCAAATTCACTCCTATATATTTTTCCCCCACTCTAGTGAACATGAGTGTCAATGAGTGTTCGATAGAGAAGTTCAAAAATGTTCCAAGAAAATATACAAGAACTGTCGAGGAAGGAGATCACAATCTGGCACACTCAAAAGAACAGGGAAAGAAAATTGCTCCATAGGTACTCTCTCTTAAAGAGGATTGAACAAAGTGCACTAGAGGCCCCTAGACCAATGGTGGACAAATCCCATAGGATGTAAGTATTTCATAGGTCCTCAAACCTGCAAAGAAGGTGCCCCTAGGTACTCTCTCCTAAAGGAAGCCTAGTGTAAGGGGACTCTGTAAAGTCAAATTGAAAAGCAACTTCATAGGCGCACTTGCAAAGAAACATGTTATTCCATAGATAAAACATGTTAGAAGATAAAAATCCTTGCAAGCAAGCAAGTAGACAAACAAACATGTAAACAATCAAAAATTGAGGGAAGATCTTTCAAAGGGGTCCACTCAAGGGACACACTATTTGAAAGAGATAAGAGTATTTTTCATGAATCAATTCAACATCAAGGAATCCTATTGAAATATTTCACTTCATCAAGGAATTTAGAATAAAAAAATCCTCCTCACAAGGAGAAGGTTATAAATTTGCTCATAGGAGAAGGTGCTCCCTCCTCGGAGGAGAGTTTTTCAAATTCTTTCTTTCAAACCCATGATAAAGGAAAAATATTCCACTAGGGATCCTAGTTGAGGAATGCAATTTTTTTAAAATATTTTGAAGAAAAGATTCGTTGGACATTGAATGCATTTTCAAAAAATCAAAGCAGTGTGAGAGCCCCCCTTTAGGATGGTTCTTGTCGAACACAAACGTACATGACATCCTAAGGAGGGAAAAGCAAGAATCAAAAAGTGATGTTGTGGCCTGTGGAACATAACAAGATGTAACCATGGTAATGTTTTTGCATACATGAGGGACAACACATGAGCATCACATCACAAAGCAAGCAAAATAAGAGATCAAGATGCAAGTAGAGACAATAGAATAGAAAAAAAGAGACAAGGGTGATTTGGTATTTCAGGGTTAGAGTTACTCATAAATATAGATAAATAGATATAATAGTATATAAATGAATTGTCATCAACCCCTTCTATATCAGACCATGTGAAGAAGGCACATGAAGAAAAAATAAAAATAAAAAATTGGGTCAACATGGAAGGGAATCCTAAATGTCCCCAACACTTTGCATTGTCCCCAATTGTCAAAATTCAATACATGATAAAGAGAAGAATAATGTGACAAATAGAAGAATTTTATGAAACATAAATCACTCCTATATCCAAGCACCTATGAGGATGACAAGGGTCATCCAGGAACACATAACACAAGCATGGGGGAACATAATACACACACAATCTAATCTACAGATAAAGAAGAGGCACCCCCTAGTCCTCATTAACCAAGAGGTTGTTGTTCTCCCAATCTAGATAACTATAAGGGGAGGGTGGACAATCCTATAAGGGTGGAATATCAAGGGGCTAACCCTTCGACCCTCGTGCAACAAGAGCCAAGGAAGAAGGCCCCTTGATGTCTTCTCCACTTAGTTCTTTTGACGTGAATAGTAGCAATTTCGTGAAAATGATTGATAGTGTCGAGACCTCATCCATAGAGTTAAACATGCACTTCACAAGAGTTCCATGCATGAATTTAGTGGGTGAGGGAGGTGGCACCTAAGATCCATTGCTAGCCTCACTGAATGATTTAGGAGCAGTTAAAAACTCTGAGGATGTCGGGACTTCCTCAATCACTAGGATGACACAAGCCAACACAAAACAATCCTTCAAAGAAGTCAAACCCTTCTTCCAACCCCCATTGCTAGCAAGTTTGTCCTCCATATTCCACTTCATCAAAGGATGTGAAATCCCTAGAAATGAAGTAGAGGGTGTTGAGGAAGAGGAGAAAACCATGACATACACCACTGAGGTATTCAACATGTCCACATGTTGTGAAAATGGTGGGATGTTCAGAAGGGACATCAAAAGGGGTGGCTCAACCAAAGGAGAAATAAACACCTACACCCTCTTAGGGTGATGATTATTCATGCTCATAGTAGGAGCTGGAAGTAAGATTGAGGCTGAGGGAATTGAGGTAGAGAGGATGGAAGAGGAGGACACAACAAGAGGTGTCGGAGAAGGAGATGCTAAATCCTCTTCCTTCTTTTGCAAGGTGGCCCGCTAAGCGGCTAGAGCCTTCCTCTGACACTTGTGCTCACACAAAAGGTGGTTTCTATGAAACTAGGAGCTAGAGGCTACAAGATGAGAAGGGAAAAAAGACTCGAAGTATCCATTGCAACCATTTTTTGTGAGGGAGGGACTCCTGGACGGGAACATGAGGGGGAGATTGAGAGGATGATGAGACAATAGTGAGGGGAGTAGAATCCAACACCTCAGCAGTGGGCCTCTTCCCATTCACTGCTTAGAGGAAAGAGTAGTAGGAGGCCATAGAGGCTAAGACATGGAATATGACCCACAAGGACCCTTCCCCTTACCATACAGAATGGTTTGAGGCACCGTGGGTAATACAGGAAGTTCAAATGTTAGACACTTGGGATTTCACTAAGCAGGCACCATTGGAATCCCCAGTAAGCACATAGGAGTAGAAGCTGATGGAATCATAGCAAGGAAAGAGGAAGAAATAGGTGGTACAATAAAAGAAAAATAAGAAGGGACTTGGGCATGCTTCTCTTCTTCCCTTTTTTGACCCAAGGTAGCCTCACTATCTACGTTGAGGCAAGCTCTATGCAAAATCGCATAGGGAGAAGGAGGGTATCTCACCTTAGGCATCATGGCCCCACTCTTGTACTTCACATAGGTTTGATACAAGAGGTTTATCCTAGGAGGAAGTGAACCAATGGGTGTAGGCTAGAAGTGTTCCAGTGAGTAGCCCCCATTCGTAATCGATGGTCTGTATCTGGTGTCATGGACTATATGCAGCGAAACCTCATGGGAAAACTTTAGGAACTTATGAACTATCAAGGGAACTATATTAATAGCAACCAACTAGGGAATTCCTAGTTTTACCCTGAATAGTTCAGACCCCGGGATGATGTCAAAGAGTGCATTTACAATTCTAGGTCCAACTAGGATTGACAAGGTGATTCAACTTATGGGAGGAATGAAAATACCATCATCTATATGAATAGTGCTCCTAGATTTGTCATATCCATCCTTGTGTAAGAAATTGATTAGCATGATATCCTTAGTAATCACAATCACCTAACGTGTGGGGTCAATGAGAAAATCCGTTATGGTATTCCCATTGATGCATGTGGGGATGTAAAAGGGAGATGGTTCTATGTTGGAGTTCATCAAAAAATCCTATGAGGTGAAGGTTATGGCAGGGGATCCACTTGTAGGTTGCACAAACTGGAGAGGTAGGTGTAAAAAGTAGGCCATTTCTTTGTAAACTAGACAAAACTTTCACAAATTGCCCCAAGGGTTTCACAGTTAAGTAGTGACCCACCCAAGGTTTCATTCTGCAATGCTTAGGGAACCTTCTAGCTATGCTCCTAGGGGTGATAGGTTGGGTAGCAAGGATAAGTGCCTCACAACACTCACACCATCAACACTCATAGGATATGAGGAAAGGGTCTTTCAACACTGCCAAATGGAACCAAGATGGTTCATGTTGAGTTCACCAAAATGTGGAGGGGGACCAACCACTCAATGAGTCCAAGTTGTGGAGAGCTAAGAGTTGAAGGTTGCCCTAATCTACCTCAATCATGTAGGTGTTTAAGGAGTTGTTTGATGTTAAGGATAGAGAATGAAGAGAACTCTCAATGCTCCTATCACTCTACTAACTTGAGAACTAAGTTTGGACTAAGTGAGCAGGTTTATGGAATTTAGATTGTACCTTGGATAACTCTCTGCTAGAGGACAATAGTGCAAAATATGAACCACAACGTCGCATATTGGCATCTCAAAAGTGTGCTAGCATCTGTATAGAAAAAAAGTGGAAAAGGATAGTCAAAATAACAAAAGACCTACTGACAACTTAGGTGTTGAGATGTAAAGTAATAAATGAAATGATAAATGGTAGAATGATGGAAATAACAAGAAATACGATATGAAATGAGAAGAATGAAGGTGGTGAAGATTAACTCACAAGGAGTCTAGTTCACTAGCAAGCTCCACATAATAAAGAAGGGAAAAATATTGGGGCTATTTTGGGGCTTGCCACAGTTAAACCCCCAGTTTGGTGTTTCCACCTCCATGGACAAATAGATAGATAGAGAGATAGAAATATGATAAAGGAACCATGCTGGAAAATAAATTATCGAATGCTATGAGAAACACTATGCTACTCAAATCCAACAACAAAGTAATAGTAATAAAGTAATGTACCACCCTCGACTAAAGGAATTCAAGGCCAATGAGAGAGGAATGCATGTCTACAACTATGGCATAGTCGACATAGCGTCATCAATGCAAAAACCAGTCTTGTAAGAAACCAACTTGTAGCTTATGTGGTAGATGTGAAGAATGCTGTGATGTTGGAATAGCAAAGCCAATGGGGTAGCAGGTAGTTGGAGAGTATGAGAATGTGTGAGAAATGCCTTCAAGAAAATGTTCCAATGTGTAGAGATGTGTTGAATATGGATTGAAAGTGAAGAATGAGCATTTGAAGATCAATTGGGAGGGAAAGAGTTGTTCAAAGGTCAACAAGAAGGCATAGGGGCGTTATGTTTCATCGCCAATGGAGAATGTAATTCCTTTGAAAATTTGAGAGGAAAGAGTCTTATTAGGATGGTAGCATGCTATGTAGAATTCCTTGCGTCGTGCATGCGTGATCGATAAAAATTCCTCCATCAACACTAAAAACAAGCACCATGTGGATGGAGTTTAGAATGAGGATGTAGAATTACTTGGTCAGATTTTTTTTTTTAAGTGAAGGGTGTAAAAGGGGAATTTGCAAGGGGGTGCAAATTAACTCCTATACTTACTATATATATATATATATATATATGATTTCATTAGAAATGCATATCCATTTTGAATGGATATCCATTTCACTCTAGTTCTTACCATAGCAACATATAGTTTTTACTTGAACCTAGTAAAAAGTCAAAGCATAATTTCACTTTTTTGGGAAAATGAAAAACACCTTTTTTGTCATATCACCACGTTTTGGATCCCCATGATGCTGCACACACCCGTATACAACAATAAATGTTGATACAATATTATCCATAAGGTCATCAATAGAATGATAAGATAAATCTCAAGAAAAATTGTTAAAAATATGATACCAATTGTTACACCTAGCTTGTAACTTCATTGTGGGCATACCATACTAGTATAAACACTTCTACTAGTTTCACATCTTGATGTTTTGTTTATGGGATAAAGATCATATGGACCTTTCAATCAATGTGTACCTCCCTCTACAAGAAAATTTATGATAACACATATAAGAAACATTAGGCGCAAGAGATTTAAACCATTGACAAGAGATGAGTCAACATATTGCATAACCTATGTATATACCAAAGAAAACTAAGAAAATAATTTAATAAGGGCTTGATCCAATGAAACTTTCAACTAGTTGACTTGGTCCATTCTATGAATCTAAACAACCCAAATGGCAAAGAACTTCATGCAAAAATTTTCCTAATCGGGTAATCCTTTTATCATCACTTCCTAGTTTTACATTAATGTGTTTGACCTTTTTATTCCTAGTGTTTTCAACTTTTTTCCTTCATTCAAATTAAAAAAAAACTATTGTGGGTTTAGTCACTTATAAAATAAGGTAGCACCATGCACAAAAGGATAATTAGATAGTTCAAAGTAGCTACATTAAGAATGCAATTATTTATTATGATCTCTATTCTATGCTAGTGCATATGTATGATGGAATCCTTGTCCCATTGGCCAAAATAATAAGCAGAAATGAATGTGGTCTAACATTAATGCAAAGAATAAGTGTTGGTATGGTTTAGTTTCTTATCCTTCTATGTTTATATGACAATGGTAGAAAAAAAGCTTCAACTGGATAGAATAATATGAAAATACCCTAAAATTGTTGAATGCTAATGATAAAAAATATCATTTAACCATAGTGTTTGAGTTGATATTCATATATTTTAACAAGTAATAACTTAACCAACACCTACATTCAACACCTATCTATTTAGTTTTGAATTCTACATACAAAATGCTAGCAAATGGGCTCTAGGAAAATTTACCACCAACAATTCACCATGAGAAAAGTCATTGCAAACAATTCACTGCAATAAAATTCACTACAATGACAAATTCACCTCAAGGAAAATTCACCACCATCAATTTACAGCTGTGGAAAATTCATCACATTAAGAGTTTGCAATTAATTTTCTGTGGTAGTGAATTACTGGTGTTGAATTTTCCCTGAGGTGAATTTGTCGTCCCGATGAATTGTTTGTGGTGAATTTTTTGATGGTATATTACTAGCAGTGAATTTTCCTATTGCCTATACCTACATTCAACACCTATCTATTTAGTTTCGAATTGTATGTTCAAAATGCTACCAAATTATTGTATCTATATCTTATTCACACTTCCTAACTTGTCCCCTTCTTTGCCTGACCCAAAAAAAAACACACTTTTCCACCTTCTTCCCCAAATTTATGCCCAAGATGTTATTTTAATGAGATAATGGGGGTTCAATTTTCCGTATGAAATAGTTTCATCTTTCCAATCTAGATGTTTCTCTAGAAAATGGGTGGGGCAGCATACCGTAGTAATTGTACAATCGTCCATCCTTTCCCTCTCACCATTCTTCAGAAATACAGGTTGTTTCCCAATCATAAGAGGGAAGAATAAATCCTTAAATTCTACACTTCACTTATTTTTAGTTGGAAATGACACACCTTTTTTTTTTTCTCCCTTTTTTTCAAAATCCTCTATTTTTAAATTCTCTTTTACTTATTTCTTTCATTTTTCTTTTAATTCAAAGGTTATTTCTAAATACCTAACATTTTATATATATGTATGTTTATGTTTGTGGGGGTTATTATTATTATATGTTGTCATGATATATTTTGTTTTATTTTTATTTCCACACCTTCATAGTCAATTGAGTCAATGGTGTTGATCCCTAGAGCATAGTCATTGACACTCGACCAACATAATTGACAAATCCACTTGCTCACTATTGACAATTCTTATAAAATGTCTATGAGCAGGTAAGATGTATAATCAACAATCACTTCTAATTACAATTTGGTTAGAATGATACAAAAGTAGGGTTAAATGACATCAAAATTGTTTTCAAAAGAAATTTACTAAGTCTATGTAGTTGCACCTTGTAACTATAAAACCATAGAAATTTCTCACACATATACACCACAAAAGCATTAATATCTAATTTATCCAAAATAACATACAAATAAATATGTAACCATGTTATAATTGAAAAAAACACTAGTTACTTATATCATTTATAATTACTCATCAAATAAAACAATTAACAATCAAAACTATTATATCTATAACATTAATCATTGAATCCATTTAAACATGGAAAACATCAAGTAGAATTATAGTTCAAATGTTAGGATTCTTACCTAATCCAAATTAGGCTAGACATTTAGTAAAAGAAGAAATATAGAATTTGTAGATATGTGAGCAAGTGAAGGAGAATAAAGTAATGGATGTGGGAATGCTCCCCTTGTCTTTCCTCACCACCATCCCCTCATATATGGGATAGCTATTTAATACTATAAAGCTCAACACCTTTACTTAATCCAAATTGCATCGGGGCATTATACGTTTAGTAAAAAAGGAAATATAGAGTTCATAGGGATGTGACAAGATATTGTTTATCAAAAGTGAAATTTTGATTATAAGTTTGAAGAAGTCCAGGAAATGGCTGAAGCTGTAGAACACACAAGCACTGCAGCCAGAGTGGAGAACAAAGTAATGGATGTGGGCATGCTCCTCTTGTCTTTCCTCACCACCATCCCCACATATATTGGGTAGCTATTTAATACTATGAAGCTCGACACCATTACCTCCACAAACATACTTGCAATGGCTGTATATCCTTCTCTCATCACTCGCACAATTCCAACTACTAAAGCTACGAAATTTATCAGTGCTATGACAGAGAAAGGAATAAACAGTGCAGAGGCCACCCCAAACTCAAAAATCTCTGCCTCGTATCGTTTGGCTACTTCGCTATCAAATACTTTGCTTGTCACCTCAAAATCCAATTTGGTTATTCCAAGTAATTTACAGAAGACTTGAATGAACGCAAACAGATAGGAGGACACGCCTTTTATCATCCACATCCTCTGTTCGTTCCACCAATCTTTAAAGCCGCCTTCTGCCACATATATATATTCTAGAACACTGTGCGTGTATGCACATACTGATAAAAATACAAAGAGGATAACCCATGGATCTGAAATCTGCAAAACATAATAGAAAGTTGTTTTCTTCTACACAGTTATTACTTAATCTACAAAACTCAAAAAGAAAACAAAGATTTGGGGTGAAAATACCTCAGGAAATACTGATAGGCCGGAGAGCATTGATAAGCCCGGTACTGAACCATAGCATATTAAAGGTAAGGAAAATATAGCCCATAGAAAGAAATAGCTGCAAGACATGTTCTGTGCTATTTTTGTATGGCGAATCCCATATGTCAACGGAGAAAACTTGCTAGCAAAAATCTCCATTAGACCTGTTGCCCATCTTTTATTTTGGATCAGAGTATCATTCAGATTAACAGGAGCACATCCCAGAAAAGCATCTCTTTTGGGAGAACATAAAACAGATTTCCATCCTCTGCAGTGTATAGAAAACCCTGTCAAAACATCTTCCACTACGCAGTCGTAGAGCATGCAGACCTGTGAAAAGGATTCAATGTCAGAAATTATTGTAACAATTTGACCCAGTGCATAAAAATTATCAAAGATTTTAACTTGTATTTGCCTTTTTGCCCCATTGGGTGTTCTGCTCATAGTCACACTTTGCAAGTTCTTTTGCCTCGTCCAATCTCTTGGACAGAGCTGCTTTCTCCATGCTCAAAATCGATGAATTAATAAGCTTTTCGAAATAATTTGAAGAGCTTTGTTTTCGCTCACTTCCACATAAGACATCCCTGCGGTGAACGCATCCGGTGCCCACATATAATGGACCTTCAATTCCATCCATTCCTTTAAAATGTATCTGCATATCAGGATTTATATATAAACATGGGTCAGTTGATTGCATCTATTGTGAATCACCAGTTGAAGTTGAAGATACTCACATTGTAAATCCTCCACAAACGGCTGGCATACAGATCGTTTTTGGTGATGCCATGAAACCTTTGGGGAAACTGGACAAAGGCATACGGGTGCCCAGTCTGGGAGTCCATGAAAAAGCACATAGCTTCTCGTAGTGCTTCACTGTTGTTGGCATACATGTCACAATCTAGAGTAAGAATGAAGGGAGCATTGCTCATTAGAGCAGAGACTCTAATCTGCAAACATGATGAACCAAATAACTATGAATATTCTTCATTTCGGTCTAAATGGCTGAGAGCAAGAATATGAGATATCATCATTACCAGAACATTGAGAGCACCGGCCTTAAAATTATGAGGTTGTCCAGGTCGCTTTTCTCGGGAAACATATACAAGACTGGGCAAATCATTGCCCTCTATGTCCAGGTCTTTGCCCCTTTCTAGCAAAACCTGCACCTAGCATTAATCAAAAGTAAACAACAGCTTCTTGTAAACAGAAAATCTTTAATGATTGCCTTTGAACATCATATAGCTATTTACTGTTTTTGTGTGCATGATGTGATGAGAAGATTGATTATGACAAAGTTTTTTATCACTAAAAATAAAGCTGACTGATATTTAAACCGAGTGAGCTTCAACAGTCCGTGATTAGAACTTTTAACATTAATCTAAACAAAACTAGATTTAAAAACTAAAGTACACCATCAAAACAGTAAAACTATTTGCTATCACGATTCTTGTACAGTTAGACAAGTTGATGAGACATTTGCTATTCAAATGTAAGGTGATTAGACATCCCACTGGCAAGTTGAAGGTGGATATTTAAGTTGCAAGATAATGCTTTATTTAAATTTAATAGTTAAAAATATACAATAATTATTTTATGTTTGTTTATAAAAAATTAGTTTTGATTAATATGTAGGAGGTATTGCTGTAGTTTGTCAAGTTATGATATTAATATAACGATTCTTGTACAGTTTTCGAGTCAAACTTATTGAGCTAGATCCAATTAATGCTTAGTGCACCATTGCTATAGTCTGTCAAGTTATGATATTAATATCACGATTCGTTGTACAGTTTTTGAGTCAAACTCATTGACCTAGATGCACTGAATGTTAAGTGTACCATTCATTGTCATAAGAGTCATATGAGATGGATTCATGTGAACTACTACTTGTTAAATATGGATAAAAGAGTTTGACTCAAAAATTATGGAGATGATTCCGGATATTGACTTCATTACTTTTACTTATGACACTTCACCCTTGTGAGCATCACCTAGATGTAATGACAGTTACATGCCATTCATTTTCATGAGAGATGGATTTGTGTGAACCACTATTCATCAAATATGGATCAATAAGTTTGACTCAAAAACTATATACTTGAATTCTAATATTAATATCACCTAGATACATTGATGGCTACGTGCCATTCATTTTCATGAAAGATGGATTTGTGTGAACTACTACTCATTGAATATAAATCAATATGTTTGACTCAAAACTATACACTTGAATCATAATATAAACATCAACTTGAAAGACTTATAAACTGAAATAAAAAAATAAAATACAAACACTTATAAACTAAAATAAAATAAAAGATGAAACACAAATTATATTGTTTTAGAACAAGTATGAATTTGTGACCTGAACAATACTAGGATGGTCTCGTGAAGTCATCCCCGGATTCCATTCTTTTAAGCCATCATGCTCCTTGCATTTCTGTGTTGGAACAGTGCCCCTTTCCACAATGCTATTTATACAATATTTCATTTCCTCGTACATTTTCTAAACAAAATAAAGAGTATTTATAAACCATGTTAAAAGGCGTCTGAGTGAGATTAGCAAGCATGTCTAATTTTTAGAGAGAAATGTTACACCTATAATGGCAAACATATCTAATTTCTGAAGAGAAGTTACACCTAGAATAATTTAATGATTTTTAAATATTATTTAAAATAGTTTATGTGATAAAAGCCAGGTTACTTAACTTTGTTATCTTCTATAGTTTTTTAATATATAATGGACAATCTTAAAACATCTTTTTTCATAATATTCTTCTCAGATCTTTCAAGTTGTCTTCTGTATATTTCTCATCACCAGTAATCCGAATTACATTAAGAACTTATCTTCTACACAGTGTTTTGCTTATAGACTTCTTTCAAATTTTATGGACTCCAAAAACTCTATATTCTTAAAACAAACATGTTAATATTAACAATGTTGACAGTGTTAGTTGCTTCATTTCATTCCAGAGAGTATATATTTAAGAAACACACACCTTGACAGATTTCCATTCTGTAACGAAGGACAAGTTATCATTTTCAGTGACATAACATTCAGAAAAATATGCTTCTGGGCATCTCTGCTGAATGGAATGCTTGTGGCAAAAAGGAACCCAACTCTTTGCAAAACGAGAAGCTTCCAACAGAGCATAAAAGGTGAGTGGGGATCCTCCATCATCCGATACATAACATGCCATTTTTTCTACTGGATAATTAAAAGCCAGAGTAGACAATACAGTGTTCGAAACATCCAATGGAGGTTCTTTAACAGGGTCAGCCGTGCATATAAAGACATCAATGGGAGGTAACTTCCTTTCATACCTGTTCATCAACAAGCATAATCTTATAAGAAACATGTGTCTATATCTTATAAGAAAGCCAACACATCTTTATATTTTTTAGAGTGCTTACCTTTTAGAAAGTCTCTCTAGGTACGTAACTCGATCCACAAGCCACCACCTGCAGCTCGACTCTATTACCCACATAAAGGCGAAGCCTAGCTCTGCACAAAACATCAAAATCCATGGCACATATCCTTCACTTGGCATATACTGGATACGATAATATGTAAGCCCCAGAATCGCACTAAAGTATACACATCCATAAGCTCTGTTTATCTTTGCAACTGGCTTTGCTACTGTGGTGTACAGAGGGGAGTCTGTGGATTCCATCTTCTTCATTCAATTCAATTATTGAATCCGTATAAACAAATTTATAACATTGCGTAGCAAGCTGTAGTCAAGACTTTAGTCGCACCCCTCTGTAAAGACTTTAGTGACTAGTGTGCGGTTTGCAAAGCGTGCCAACGTGTACCGATAATAGGATGGAAGGAATATCAAGGATTGATTTTCATTTAAATCCAAATTATGCCTTCCCATGAGATTTAGACTACTTTCCTTTTTGTTGCCTCTTCTCGTTAAGAGATCAGATTTATGTGGAAACCTTTATATGATGTAAGACTACTTAAAAATTTGAATAGTAGTTTAGGAATGTTTGAATAGTAGTTTTGAATGTGAAATCTACTCTTCAAGCTGTTATAATGATTGAGCTTTGAAATTGGGATCTGCACGGAAGCTTGTAAATTTCACTAATCATCTCCTTGCAGAAATATTAATGCAATTATTAAGTTTTATTAATTGGTAGGAAATGAATCAATAAGAGAGCGGAATTAAAATAGATTAAGTAAACATTTTAATGGATTTGTTTTTCAAACTATGAAAATTATTTTATCTATGATTTGGTTTCATAAGAGCTATAAAGAGTGTTATTAGGATGATGCAATTCATTAGATGATAATATATTTTACCATTGATAAAATCTTTTCATTATTATTTTGACTATAAGATAGGTAAGAGGGAGTCAATTGTTTTGTTATCACTTTTTATTCTATTTATTAAATTGACTTCATTTTATTTAATTGGTATTAAATAAATCAATAATAGAGGAGAACTAAAATAGGTTATCTAGATTTTGTAATCTATATTTTTTTGTCAAATTTGTTCATATATATATATATTGAAAAATTAATAAAAAACAAATTTGTTGGCTTATGGATTTACTAATATAACTACAATGTTATCTCCATTGTTTATTTCCTTCACTTGTACTTCCATCCACATACTCTACTTTAATTTCAAATAGATTTATTTTTGAAAGAGGAAAAAATGGGTTTTACAAGGACCCGAAACCACAAAGTTTACAAAAAAAAGATAGGAACGTCAAAGACACCATAAACAGAAAGGCTGTAAAAACAACAAGACAAAGCCACAACCATCAAAAATCCAGAAAAAATAATAGCAACAACTAAATTTAGGCCTTTAATATTTCTGTAGTCTCAGCTTCCAAATTGTTCATATCCTGAACCCCCCTCTTTAAAATTTGAACCATCTGAGTAGTAGGAGTTACTTTCCTTTTAAGGTTGGCTTAGGTCCTTTTCAATGAACCTTGGTCCTCGTTCTTGCCTTTATCCTTGTCCTCTTTTAGGTCAACAACCAGCGAGCCCTGTTGCGACTTATCCAACTTTTTTAGACATTGCATTGATGATGATGGCATTGTGCCTAGCCATTTTATGGTTTTGTTCCACAACAATTTTCATGTTATTTTTTATTTTGACAATTTCAGCTTCCAAAGTCTTATACTTTTCCTCAGTGTCACATTCTCCCGTTCCAGTACTGTTCTTTTCCGTTTTCCTTCTTCGTTGCTAAGAGTTGCCAGCTTCAGTTCTAGTTCCTCCAACTTGCTATTCAAAGCCCTATTTCTTTGATTAAGATCATTAATTTCTTGGTAGGCCCATTTCAAAACTCTAAAAATGTCACAAATGCCATTTCTTGTAGAGGTAAGAATGTCGCCCAATTGAACCCAGTCTAAAATGAGGTTAACATCATTCGAGTTGGGGGAGCTAGGAAATCTGGTACCATCAACTCTGAAAGAGGTAGGAAGGGAGGGCACAAAGTTTCTGCTAACTTTAGGGTTCTCAACTTTGTTCTCCAAAGAGTCCGCAGAGTAGGAAACCAACTTATTGGTAGAGAAGACCTTGAGAGTAGGATTCTTTAAGGGGATTACATAGTTGGGGTAGGTCTTAGGGTTAACTTTAGTGAGCCAGGGTTTTCTAGGATGGATTTTCTTACTAGATAGTTCAGAGGATGGGTGGGCTTCAACAATTCTCTTCTGGAAAGGCTAATTCTTTAAACCCCCATTGTCTGTGTCATAATCCTGAGACATCGTGGAGGCAACATGATTGAATAAGCCAAGAGGCTTTGATAGTGTTCATATATTAGCCTAATAAGACTAGGATGGAGAATAGGGTATCTCCTGGGATTTTTCTTATGGTCCTCAAGGCTATTACTTAACGAACAAAATAGATAATGAGGCAGAGAAATCTGTACCTTATGGTGAAAGTGGTTAAGAATTGAAAAGTGATGACCATAAACTCTGGGGTTGATGCAAAAAGTTGGGTACATAAAAAGCTCAAAAAGTGGAAATATTTTTGTTGTTTTTTAGAATTTGTCACACTTGGATTGAAAATTTGAGGCACTTACAGAATGAATCTTGAAAAAAGTCACTAATATGAAATCTAGAATTTTGAATCTAGTTTCCAAATATGTAAATTATTAAAATACCCATATTATAGAAATTAAATTTTGATAGGGATCTATAAAAACCATTTTTTAAAAGTCTATTTTTTTACCATACCAAGTAGGTGTACAAACAACACTTTTTGACCCAAATAAAATTATTTTGATAATTCCTTTTGGGAAAAGAGATCTAACAACATGAAGTTTGATGTGGATTTTTTTTTGTAATTTTTGGTTGAATATTTTTATTTTTTATTGGCCTTAATTGATGTTTTTTTAAAATCAATGTGTATGAACAACATAATTGGACCTAAAAAAAACATTTTTTGACTCTTTTTTTTTTTTTCATTGTGTAGAGAATTTTCTAAATTTTGATGCCATATAATTATTTTTACAAGAAACTTAACCAAAAAAACCTAATATTTCAAGTTTAAGGACTAGTTTGCTTAGAAATTAATTAAAAAATAGCAAAAATAATCCAATATTAATTTTTTTTATATATTTAGAAAATAGACATTGTGTTCTCTAATGGGTTTTAATTTTATAGATTAATTCAGAAAAAATGTTCATTAGCTATGTTGTCAAAGTTGAACATTCTTCCTCAATCTGCCTCAGTTTTTTAGTTGCAGGTTGCCAAGCCTTTCCCAAGCCTAAAACCAAGGCTAGATGTGGTGTGGAAAATCAATTTTTAAATAACATGTATGCGTTACAGAAATGCGTATGTGTTATTCAAATGAAACATGTACGCGTTTCATAACGCATACGCGTTCCCTTTTGACCCGTTGGCAAAATGTAACGCATACGCGTTATGGAACGTGTATGTGTTTATTGAACATAACATGTATGCATTTCTTATATGGCCATTTTTCCCTAATTTAGGAAATACTAGTAAAACATGATTTTTCTGCAACATTCCTTTTTTATAGTATGGTCTGAAAGTGTCATTTTTTGCATTTTTTATTGCAAATTTGTCTTGTGCGGGGCATATTCTATTCAAATTTTTGGAAGAGGCAAAGTGCAGGTTGAATTTTCTGAAGAAGAATCAAGTGCAAGAAATTTTTACAAGAAGATTTGGAAAAAGTGATTTTTTGGATGTACTCATGATATTTTTGTACTTTAGAGTTTATAGAAAAAATGATCTTCATAGTACATAGTTAAATCTGAATATTTGAAGGAGGTGGAAATTTGAAAATAGGTTTCTTGAATTATTGTTTTTTTCGTCAAAGAGGGTTTGGTAACCATGGGTGATAAGTAAAGACAAAAAAAAAGATGTAGAAAGTTAATGACACCCGAAGAAATTCAAGCAAATAAAGATAAGGAGGAAAAAAGAAAAAGGGAAGTGAGAGAAAGGATTCATCAAATGAAAGATTTGAAAGCATCTAGTTCCAAGAATGTTGAAGAGGAAGCCATGAATGATGAAATGAATTTAGATGATGCAAATGTGGAGATGGTGAATATGGAAGAAAATGCAATTATGGAGACAAACCCAACTGTGCCTTCAACTTCAACTTTGAATGATATGAAAACAACTTTGGGTGTGTCTTCAAATCCATCTCCCAATGATATGAAAAATACACCTATTCAAACAATCTATTCAGGTATGTGTTCAAACCCAAGTTTTCATAATATTGATATTGCTTGTTTAGATGAAGTTGGATACAACATTGATGAGATCAATAATATTAGGGTTGAAACAATGCAAAAATAAGAAAATGATGAAATTATATCTTATGAGAATGTAAATGAGAATGAAATCCCTAATATTGATGAAAATGAGAATGAAATCCCTTTTACATTTGAAAATGAAAATGAAACCCCTTGTGTGAATGAAAATGAAACTCCATCTATGGATGAAGGTGAAAATGTTTTTTTAACAATTGAAACAAATGTGCTAGATAACCTTCATGGTAAAGTTTCTTCAAGACAAATTAGAAATTATGGAAATAAAATATATAAAATGTTTTTTTATAGAAAGAAATTAGGATTCCAATGTCAACTCATGGTGCAATTGATGAGAATGTTGAAAATGAGAAAAGTGATGAAAAAATTAGGTGTTTTTGTAAAACCAAAAAAAAAAGATGATTCAGTAGAACAAGCCATATCTAGTGTTGCTAATGCTATTGATGTTATTGGTAAGAAAAGTCGATCAAAAGATAAGAATGCGGCTTGTCGTGCAATAACAACTGTTGTAGTTGATAAAGTAGCTTCAAATAAAAGAATGTTAAGTAAGATTAGTAAATGTATAAACTTAAATCCTAGAACTTTAATAAGAGCTACTAAAAGAAGAGAAAGTATTGAAAAGGATCCTATTAATCAATGTTGGAGTTTTAGTGGTAGACTCCCAGGATCAGAAATGAAATTAACTAATGAAATTAAATCTTTAATCGAAATTTTTTGGCATGATAATACAAGAGTATTACCTAATATTAGAGATTTCTTAAAATTAAGGGCGGGTTCCAAAATTCGTGAATCTCATCCAAAGCATCTCTTAGATATGACTCAAACTGAATTATATAAAAACTTTTTAGATGCTTCAATCTTAACATTGAATATTAGCATAAGTCAAAGATCATTAAAAAAGTGTAAACCTTTTTATGTTAGAATTAATAAGCAATGAATCTCTTATTCTTGTAAGACTCATGTACAATTTCATTATTATTATGATATATTTTGATATATACGATGCACTTTGCATGATAACCAAATTATGCAAGACATTTGTGCTATTCATATGCCACCTGAAAGAATCAAAGATTTTATAGCAGGTTTGTTTTGTAATCCTCTTTAAATGGAAACTCATTTTTTTTAAAAGCATGCATTTTTGGAGAATGCGATAGATGTGGTAACTTTTCATTATTAGGAGAATGTATGCATGAAAGTAGTTTAGATTAACTTGGAAAACAATTAGTGGATGTAAAAAAATAAAAAAATATTGAGTATTCTTTAAAAGATGGAAAAACTACAAAACGTGTTGAGCTAATTGTGGAAAAAGTTAGTGTGCATTCTTTTATTATTGAATTTAAAAATAAATATGTTCAACACTCTTAGAATGCTCATTGGCTTGATAATAATTTTTTTTTTATGTAAAAACACATTCCCAATTGGAACTATATTGTCAGTTGTTGATTTTGCTGAAAATTATACTCTTGCTCCACAAGAAGAAATTCAATCACAATATTATAATTCAGTGCAAGTAGCTATATTTGTTCACATTTTTTATAGACATTTTGAAAATAGTACAGAAGATAATAGAATTTTTTTGAGAGAGTACCATTTTTATGTAAGTGATAATCAATTACATTCATTCGAGTTTGTACAATATTGTTTTGATATATTTTATAAAAATTTAAAAGAGAGAGGAATTCAAATGCTAGAACATCTCATATGGTTAGATAATTGCACAGTTCAATTCAAAAATGCTAGAATGTTTTATTGGTTATGTAAAGTTCATAAGAAAAATAATATCCAACACATATGGAGTTTTTTTGAAGCTGGTCATGGTAAGGGAGAACATGATGGAGTAGGTGCATGTGTGAAAAGAGCTCTTGCTAGAGAGCAACTAAAATTTGAGGATGTTGCAAAATTTAGAGATGCACATGCAATTGTAGATTGGTGCAATGCCAGATTATCTACAAGAACAAGTGAGAGCTCAATAATTCGACGCTTCTTTTGGTTAGTTGAAGAAAATGCTATTTTTTCTCAACAAGATTGTGAAACAATTAATGGAACTGCAAAATGGCATTCATTTAAGAGTTCAAATGCAAACACATGGACAATATGGACAAGGGAGTTGGCATGATTTTGTCAATTTTGTATTGTAGGTGATTGGAAGGCATGTGAAAATATGGAATGGGTCAAGCAATGACAACAAAGAGCTTTAACGCCTACATCGACACATGTTCAACATGGAACGACAATTGAAGATAATCAAGTGTTTGCATCAGATGATTATGATTGTGTTTCAGATCTTGTACAAGAAGGTACATTATTTATTGAGTTGAATTTTGTATGTATGCGTGTTTATATGTGAGTTAAATATAAGTCACTCTTTATTGAATTTTGTATTTATTTTTGCAGGACATGTGTATGCTGTTGTTGTACCTCAAGGGAATGAAGAGAAGATGGAGTACTGGTTGGCTAGATGTGTTGAGAGAAAACATAAGTTGGTACATACTAGAGTGGATGATGACAACTTTGAGTATCCAACTAGTTCAGTGGTTTTTGTGGCACCTGGCTTCAAAAATATTTGATGAGAAAGAATGGCTTGTTTGCATTTGAAGATTATGAAAGACGCAAGAAGATTATACATTATTCACATTTGATTTTGGAAACCAATATAAAACTAGTTAGATATCAAGGGAGGTGTGCTAATAAAGTTTTATAGACACTTTCAATGGATGATCATGAGACAATCATAGATGCATTACAAAAAAGAGAGGATGCAGATGGTACAATAGAGTAAATAAATATTGGTAAGTATATTTAGTTGTATATATATTTAATTGATATATATATATATATATATGTCTTTAATCATTTCCTAATTAAAGTTTTATATAATTTTTTGTTTTAGGTCTCCCAAAATCAGATGCTTTACAAAAAAGAGAGGAGATGCACATATATTATGATGGAATTCAAATCTAGAGACATGTAACTATATATAGTTCTAGATACATTTAATTGATACTTTATAATTGATTTCATATCCCCTTAATCCATTCTCTTAAAACCCCTTAAGTCATCCTCTTATGTACCATTAATCCATCCTCTTGCATCCCCTTAAGTCATTCTATCAACTACCATTACCCCATCCTCTAAGGACCCTTAATCTATCCACTTGCATCCACTTAAGCCACTCTCTCAACACCCCTTAATTCATCCTCTTAGGACCCCTCAATCAATATCCTCATATATCTACCCTTAATAAATCCACTTGCATCCCCTTAAGTCACTCTCTAAACACCCCTTGGGGTTTAAATTCATTCTCTCAACTCCCCTTAATCCACCCTCTTGAATCCGTTCAAGTCATTCCCTTTTACATCTCATCAATCCACAATCTTTCATTCCTTAAGTCATATCCTCTTACATCTCCTTAATCCATAATCTTGCATCCCTTAAGTCACTCTCATAATTCCCCTTAAGCCATCCTCTTAGGGCCTATTAAGCCATATCATAAGGTTCATGACATACATCCCCTTAATCCACCCTCTTCCATCCCATTAATACACTCTCTTACATCCCTTCAAGTCATTCTATCAACTCCCCTTAATCCACCCTCTTACATCCCTTGAACTCATTCTATCAACTCCCCTTAATCCACCCTCTTCCATCCCCTTAATCCACTCTCTTACATCCCTTCAAGTCATTCTATCAACTCCCCTTAATCCAAACTCTTACATCCCTTCAAGTCATTCTATCAACTCCCTTTAATCCACCCTCTTACATCCCCTTAAACCACTCTCTTACATCCCCTTAATCCACTCTCTTACATCACTTCAAGTCATTCTATCAACTCCTCTTAATCCACCCTCTTACATCCCTTCAACTCATTCTATCAACTCCCCTTAATCCACCCTCTTACATCCCCTTAATCCACTCTTTTACATCACTTCAAGTCATTCTATCAACTCCCCTTAATCCAACCTCTTACATCCCTTCAAGTCATTCTATTGACTCCCCTTAATCCACCCTCTTGCATCCCCTTAATCCACTCTCTTACATCACTTTAAGTAATTTTATCAACTCCCCTTAATCCACCCTCTTACATCCCTTGAACTCATTATATCAACTCCCCTTAATCCACCCTCTTGCATCCCCTTAATCCACTCTCTTGCATCCCTTCAATTCATTCTATCAACTCCCCTTAATCCACCCTCTTACATCTCTTCAACTCATTCTATCAACTCTCCTTAATCCATCCTCTTGAATCCCCTTAATCCACCCTCTTGCATCCCCTTAATCCACTCTCTTACATCACTTTAACTCATTTTATCAACTCCCCTTAATCCACCCTCTTACATCCCTTCAACTCATTCTATCAACTCCCCTTAATCCACCCTCTTACATCCCTTCAAGTCATTCTATCAACTCCCCTTAATCCACCCTCTTGCATCCCCTTAATCCACTCTCTTACATCACTTTAAGTCATTTTATCAATTTCCCTTAATCCACCCTCTTACATCCCTTAAACTCATTCTATCAACTCCCTTTAATCCACCCTCTTACATTCCTTCAAGTCATTCTATCAACTCCCCTTAATCCACCCTCTTGCATCCCCTTAAGCCATCCTCTTAAAGGACCCTTAAGTCATATCCTCTTACATCTGCTTAATCCTCTTAGGACACGTTAAGCCATATCCTAGGGTTCATGAGATGCATCCTCTTAACTCCCCTTAAGGCATTCTCTTAAGACCCCGCTTAAGCTATATATCTTGTTAGGTCCCCTTAATCCATCCTATGGCTAACATCATTTGAATTTGTATGGGATTTACTATATACAATTCTTTTCTTGCATGAATTTTTTACTTAAATGACTCATAAAAATTGTAGTTACTTACATTAATTATTTTGGCAAGTTCTCATCAAGTCTATCTATGATGTGATTGTTGAACTGAAAAACTATTTTATCAAGAGACTATGTAAATATCAATTTTTGGTATTCACCTAAAAGTTGATAAGCTTTAATTGTATCTACATGCACATATATGTTTCATCATGTTATATAGTTGTATTAAACATCTTGATGTACATTATATATGTTTGTTCGATGTCACTTTTTAAATATCTTGTTCCAATTTTATAGATTATACATGTTTCATGTCTTCTATTTACCACATTTTATATAATTATTCAATTGTATAGATTATATATTTTATACATACAAGGAGATAGTTTTTTGTTTATTGATTCAAATATTTGCTATGTAATTGGAAAATAGTTAAAATTACTTGCCCTTAATTTATTATGAATATGATTTAAGAAACTATTTAAGGAATGTTTTAATTTGTCACCTAACCATGTGATAAATTATATATATTAAATTTGATTCTAGATAATAATTTATATAGTGCATACATATTACTTGAAAATTAGATAAAATATAAATATAGATATGTATGAATGCATATAATCATGAAAATGAACATAACACGATCTCATAATTGACTGCATATATAATCATCATATTAAAGTCAACTGCTATAAATAAACACTCATATAATAATATGTTCAAAATAAAACTAGAGATCTAGATAGTCCATAAAATTTATATGTCAAAACCAACACATATATTGAAATAAAACTAGATATTTTTAGTCCATAGAATATTAAACCATCTAACTTTCAGGCTGATCGGTTAAAGCAAGTCTCCTCTTTGTTCCATGTCGACTAGATTTACCCACATCATGCTATAAAAGAGTACAAGAAACTTGAAATTAGATTTAAATATATTTATAAATTTTGATATAATTAAACATATTTAAAATTGAAAATATAAACTTTTAGATTAAAAAAAAATCTAATTAAATATCAATTAAATATAGTAAAAATGATTTCTAGTATGCATAAATTACCATATGGTCATGTGAATCAACTGGCACATTTTCTTCAACGGGTAGCATAACTATCAGTTGAGAAGATGCAAATGCCTAATCTACTATATCCTACATATTTATTTATATAAAGCAAACAATATGTGAAAACCTCAAATATATATATATATATATATATATATATATATATAAAAGGTTCGTAAAAATTGTATAGGAGATTTAAAGTAAAGTTTACAACCTCGAATGATATGACCTCATGATCACACACCTAAGATTGCCCATGCATAAATGTCAATGATGTCTTAAGTGCACGGCCCGCCATGGGTATCTCATCAAATCCCTGCATATAGATGTACAACAATTCATATAGATCATTCACACATGTGTACATGTAAATGAAAAAATTAAATTAGATCTATGATGTGTATTTAATTTAAAATTAACAAACTTTTGAAAGCATGCACCTGAGTTGATGATGTCTCAGGAGCACTCACCACTATAACTTGTGGTTGGTCAATACTAGGGATAGTATGACCTCCCTGCATCTAGATATAATATATCAATTCACACATGTGTAAAAATTAAAATTAAATTATATATATATATATATATATATCCACACAAATTATTTAATATATTTTGGTTCAAGTATCTATCCAAAAGGTGAGCCCAGATCTACAACACTCGACATATACACACGATGATATTATTGAGTTTCAAGCATCATGTCATCATGCGTCTACACCAAACACAAACTTATTGAATTAGTATTATATTATATATATATAGTTTGATGTTATTATTTACATGAATTTTTTACATTTCAAACTTGAATTAAATTTAAGTTCAAAAGATGAACATAAATGTGTAGGACGATCCTTAGAATATAATAAATTTAGGTATGACGCTGTCCCAGATGCATGTGGCTCACCTGAAGTGGATGTATGAGTATCCCTATAGCCTGAGCCTCCATGCTCTCTATTGGCCACTTCAGTGGCTACGTGTGTAGTCTGTTGAGTGAGATGTCTTGAAAGTGAACTTAATCTCCTAATGTTGATAACATGGTTTGTTGTTGAAATGTAGCGGGAACACCAGGAGAAGGAGGAGGAACAATAGGAGCAACTGGAGCACGTCGCTGAGGATCGACACGTGCTCCTAGTCTATGTTGGGGCATGTCATGCCCAGCTCCTTGAAATGACCTCATATCAAAATAGTTGGGTTTTTTACCCAACTCAAACTTAGCCCATAACTTTCTCAAAAAGTATAAGGGAACCTCACTGTTGCCATGTGGTGGAGTATCAAACACCATCCACCATCTCTCCCAAAAATGAGCAGCTATCTATGGGTTCCTACACAATAAATTTGAAATTAATTTTTTTGTGGGTGGTATTGGTTGGTTTGTTTGGGGGTTCACAAAATATTGGCATATGACTTGTTTAGTAATTTTTCAAGTCATTGATTTCTTTATATGACAATCCATCTGCATAAAATTGTCTCATCTCTTCTCTCCATCGATGGAACCTATCTAGGTCCGCATCGATAGATCGAACAAAATTGAAAACAATTTCCATCATAGATGCAAACCATGCGAGATGTGGAGGGACTCTAGTCTCATTTTTTATGAGATTTATATTTCCTTGAATGACAATCGGGTTTGCTCGAATATTCTCTCTTAGTTGATCCTGGTCAACTAGAGGAGGGGGTGGGGGGTTAGGCGGTGGAGAATGCGGAGGTGTATTAGGGTTTTGTTCATGTGGTAGACTAGGATGTACACTAGGATCTATAGGGATTTTTTGATCAGGCATGAAATCCTCGAAATTAAATAGTGGATCCATCTGAGCAATGATATGGAAACTGCATGTTAAACAATTAAAAAATATATATCAACAAACTAATTAAATAATGCACACCATTTGAAAGTTATTTAAAAATCACATTGAACATGCATAGATTCAAAATATATTTCATTTGAAGACCATTCAATTTATAACAATAAAAAATCCATAACATTAAAAATTCATATAACATACATACATACACACATTAAATTGAGTCCAGTGTGGGGTTGTGAATATGAAGGGTAGAAATGAAATTATGGGGTTTTATTAAAATTTATTTAATCTCATTCATTATTTTCAAATAATAATAAAGATAAGAATGAAAAATTAATAGAAGACATTGAAAGGGAAACATAGATCATATATGCTAGTGACCTAATTGCAATGTACAAAATATATAAAAAGGATGAGTCAAGCTCTATTCACCAAATTTTGAGAACTTATTTGATCCCCTTAAGAAATGTCAAATTCCCCCTTAAGACATCAATTTATGATTTAGGGTGACAGGATGGCTTTTAAGGGGATCTATGTGTAGTAAGGTCCTAGGAAAAAATGGTCTATGGCTTAAGGGAATAAAATTTAGTGGAGTTTCTTAAGGAAACCAAATTTAATTTTAAGGTCCTACAACAAAATGAATACTTGTATTAATCAAGTATGACATAGAATTTAATTAAATCCGATGACATAAATTGATTTATCTAAATTTTCAAATTTCATGATAAGAGACACAAGTTCTCTATAGTGGGACAAAGTAGTTAAGAAGAAATTATAAGTTTAATAACACTAACATTAAAATTTATAATCTCATTCATTGTTTTCAAAGAATACTAAAGATAAGAATGAAAATTTAATAGAATACATTTAAAGCCCGACACATAGATATATGCTAGCGACCTAATTGCAATGTACAAAATAAACAAAGATGAGCTTCAACTCTATTCACCAAAATTTGAGAAATTCTTTGATCTCCTTAAGAAATGTTATTATTAGGATCCCTTAAGACATCAATTTATGATTTAGAGTGATAGGATGGCTTAAGGGGATCTATGTCTAGTAAGGACCTAGGAAAAAATGTTCCATGGCTTAAGGGAATAAAATTTTGTGGATTTGCCTAAGGCAACCAAATTTCATTTTAAGGTCCTACAACAAAATGAATGATTTTAGGGTTTAGGGTTTAGATTTCAATTATAACTAAGTTGTTGAGTCACGATGGATTTTGCAACAATTAGGAATTTTAAATTTCAATTATATATAACTAAATTGTTGAGTTACGATGGATTTTGAACCTATTTGAACCTCTACACACTCTTGGATTATTTAAAAAGGGAGAGGGGATTTAAAGTGATGTAGACCAAATTTTTTTTGTAATCATATATTTTTTGAAACTTTTATATGGCATAGACTCTTCCTTCATATTTATATAAATTCTAGAGACACATGGATTTTCAAAAAAGAACCTAATTGCCACTAAGTGAGGAATCAATTGATCAATGAACAATAAATTTTAATAAACTTAGAAAATAAACCTTTGGTTATAGAATTCACTTGCATTTATGAATCACCATCTATCAAGTTTGTCAAAAAAGTAATTTGAATTTTCCATTGAAATGTTCACGCTACAAGTTATCTTTGATACACTAGTTTAGAGAAAGTACAAAATTTAGTTTTCCTAATCTAGAACAATGCCACTACACATGAGAGTTAAAATAGGAATTAGATTACACACAACCTATAGATCTTATGAATAATATTTGATAAATTAAGGTTTGAATATGATCATAATGCATCCTTGCATTTAATTCACAAAGGATCTTGAATCCAAATAAGATTTGGGTAGAAATCATTCATGCTTCACATTTTAATATTTATTTGATTTAATAACATTTATACAACTTGTCTAGCTCTATCCATATTGCACATAGTCTAGATCAACAAGTATGACTTGCATTTCTATGTTTTTTTAATAATTTTTTACAAGTAAATGAGAAACCCTACCACCTAAACTTAGTGCTTTGAATAAAATATGTGACATTCTAGGAAAAGCTTCAATATATCAACAATTAGGAATAAATTAGATTTCAATTATAACTAAGTTGTTGAGTTACGATGGATTTTGCAACAATGAGGAATTTTAGATTTCAATTATATAACTAAGTTGTTAAGTTACGATGGATTTTGTTCACCTATTTGGACCTCTATGCACTTTTGGATGATTTAAAAAGGAAGAATGGATCTAAAGTGATTAAATCAATTTTTTTTTGTAATCATATAGTTTTTGAAACTCTTCTATGGCATAGACTCTTACATGATATTTATATAAATTCTAGACACATGGGTTTTCAAAAAAGAACCTTACTACCACTAAGTGACAAATCAATTGATCAGTTCAATAAATTTAGATAAACTTAGAAAATAAACCTTTGGTTATAGAATTCACTTGCATTTACGAATCATCATCTATCAAGTTTGTCAGAAAAGTAATTTGAATTTTCCATTGAAATGTTCATGCTACAAGTTATCTTTGATACACTAGTTTAGAGAAAGTACAACATTTAGTTTGCCTAATCTAGAACAATGCCAACACACATGAGAGTTAAAATAGGAGTTATATTACACACAACCTATAGATCTTATGAATAATATCCTATAAATTAAGGTTTGAATATGATCATAATTTGCATCCTTACATTTAATTCACAAAGGATCTTATCCAAATAAGATTTGGGTAGAAATCATTTGTGCTTCAAATTTTAATATTTATTTGATTTAATAACATTTATGTGTCTAGCTCTTTCCATATTGCACATAGTCTAGATTAACAAGTATGACTTGCATTTCTATGTTTTTTTAGGACAATACATCATACACTATATAAGCTAATATAAAATTGATATAGAGTGATTACATGCTCATATCAACTAGCATCATGATATATACATTTATTAAATCAAGCACATAGTTTCACATGAGGTACATTATTTTACTTCAAGTTGGTACACTTTCTCAAGTTAAATTATAAAATCATGAAGTTTTCTGAGATAAAATTAGCTATCAAATTTATATTATGTGAATATATTATAATTAAATCAATAATTTGTTGGTTAATATATATATATCTATGCATCAATTGTTTGTACCTTCTTTATTAGTCAATTTTATGAATTTCATTGGTAGTTGCGTGGATCACCAACGACATACCAAAGTGTACAGGTAGAACCTATGGACTATAAATTTTGATCCCTAATTTAGGGTTTTACGTAACTTACGTTTTAGGGTAAATGGGGTTTTAGGTTTACACTTTAGGGTTTAGGACCAAGGATTAACCTGTGTAAATTAGGTTTTAGGGACCTATGTAAATTTTGTAACCTATTGTTTTTATTTCTAAGTTAAATGTGTCTAATTTAGGTTTAGTTTTTATGGTTTTCAATTTACAGTTTAACATTATCTATTTCGTTGATGTTTTTGATTTTTTAAATGCTATTAAAAACTATAAAAATTTGAACTAAAACACACCAGAAAGAAATAAAAACTAAATACTAATAACAAAACAAAAAAATAAGATACAAAGCAAAAAAAGGCAGAATTCAACCAACCTAGAGGTCATTGAGGTCGAGCGTGTTGACGAGAGGAGGTGGCAGTTGAAATTTTCTCCAAGCACGAGCTTCAAAATGCATACGCGATGGAGTCAATCTCTTCTTTGCTGCCGATAGGAACAATAAGTGAAAATGAAACGCAACCGTTTATTTCAAAAAAATAAATACCTTTACAAAATGTGTACGCATACACGTTATAAAATGCATACACATTCATGACGCGCACACATTTTGTAACGTGTACATGTTCATAACGCGTACACGTACACATTTCTAGTTCGCGTACCCATTGTTGAGCGCGTACACGTTCAGATCCTGGCTCGAGTACCCGATCAGTAACGCGTATGCATTTCCTTCAAAAAAAATGTTTTGCCCAAAATTTCCCCCCTTCGTGTACTCAAATTCTTGCTTTTACCCTCTAGTGAACCTCCCATCTAGGGTAATATACTCCATTATAACACGAAGCACCTTTCTCCACAAAGCCTTGATGGTGTCAATTTTGAAATAGCTATTGGAAATTTTGACCAGTTTCATTTTCTCCTTTTCCTTCTTAGGGAATTTGATTACCGCCTTGTCAGAAAACCTTTTGTCATGATAAAACTTCACACCCTTAGTGGACATTCCAGTCACCTCCCCTATAATTTTCTCATCTAGCTTCACCTTTCTCCCAAAGAGCATAATTTCACCATTGTTCCAGTTCTTCTCAAAGTAGTCTATGGCCGTAGTATCAGGCCCATGAATTTTTTCTAGAAATGGAACCAACCCACCTCTAACAACCTCCTTCCAGACTTTATCATTCCTCGTATGCACCTCGTAGCTAGTTGGCTCAACTCTTTTCCTATCCCCCTCCATTTTCATTTGCACCTTATTGTAGACTCCAAATTTATGCAGCCATTCCAATGAACCCACAAAGCATGCTACTTTTTCTTCCCAGCTAAGTAAATGACGTAGCCCCATAAAATCTCTTGATTTTGATGTACTTAACCCTTTTTCTTTTAATCATTAAATGTACTTTCCTCTTTCAAATATATTTATTTTTGATAAAGGGAAAAACGGGTTTTACAAGGACCCAAAACCACCAAGTTTACAACAAAAGAGAGAGGACAAAAATGTCCAGTAGAGAAAATAGGCTGCACAGAAGGAAAAAACTAGAAAAAGCAACAACCAACCACAAAGACCAAAAAGGTCAAGAAAAAAACCAACTGAAACACAAGTAAAAAGACCAGCTGAAACTAACCCAGAGTCTTCAGAACAGACTCAGTCTCAGCCTCCAAGTCCTGCATATCTTGAACACTCTTCTTGAAAGTCTAAATCATCTACAACGTGGGGGGAGCCTTCCTTTTCAGAATTTCTCTAGTTCTCTTTGAAATTCCAACATCCTCTTCCTAGTTTTTTATCTTTTACCTCTTCCAAATCAACCACCAAGGACCCTTGTTGAGATTTGTCCAGTTTTTCAGTCATAGCATTGATAATGATGGAATTATGTCTTTCCATCCTATTATTTTGTTCAACTATTATCTTAACAATGTTTTTCATTTTTTCCAAATCAATTTCAATCCTTCTGTCCTTGCCCGCATTTTCCTAGATTTCTTTACTAGCACTGTAATCTTTACACTCTTCCTCCTTCTTGCATAATGCAGTGACCTTAGCTCCCATTTCTTCTAGTTTACTTTGAAGGGCCCAGTTTTATATTTTCAACTCATTAATTTCATGAAATACCCATTTCAAAATTCTGAATTGGTCCACAACAATATTCCTAGTTGTACCCATGAAATCAACAGAGCATTCCCTATCAAGATTAAAGCAACTTTTAGCAGGGTTGGGGGCTCCAGGGGATCCAATTCTAACATCTATGTCCGACAACAGGACAATAGAAGGTGAATTAATATTAGCACTAGAATCCTTAGAATTAGGAGAGTCTTTAGAATACGAAACAAGGTTTTTAACCGACAGATTCTTTCTAGCACCTTTGGTATTAAGAGTAGAACTTTTAGGCTTAGATGTAGTGCAGGATTTAATAGATTGGGGGTTATGGCTTTTCTTACCAGTTTGGGCAGAGGGCGGGTTTAGGATGATCCTAACCGGGCTCAAGTTGGGAAAATTCCCCAAACAACTTGGTTTGGTATCATCATCTTCGGACTCAGGGGGCATTCAAATTAGTAGGGGAAGACATATTTTGAAAATGTTCAACAATTAACCTAATCAAACTAGTATGCAAAATAGGATATCTTTTTTGGGTTTTTCTTATGGTCTTCCAGACTCTTTCTTAAGTAACAGAGAAGATAGTAGGGAAGAGAAACCCTGACCTTATAACGAAAATGGTTGAGCAAGGAAAAGTGATAGCTGTAGACCCTGGTGAAATGATCGTCTACGATGATATAATCAATTCTAACATGAAGAATTTTTCTCCAAAGAGCTTTACTGGTGTTAGCTTCAAAGTAATAAGCTTCAAAGTAATTGCTAGATACTTTCACCAGTTTCAGTCTTTCCTTGTCTTTCTTCAAAAATCTGGTCATTGCTTCATTAGAGAAAACCCTATCCCAAAAAAAATTGTGTCCTTCAGTAGACATGCCTATCACTTCAGCTATGAGGTTTTCGTCTAGCTGAACTTTCCTGCCAAAAAGGGTTAATTCCCCATTTTCCCAATTCCTCTCAAAATGTTTTGTAGCTTCCTAATTAGACCCATGGAGTTTTTCTAGAAAAGGGAGTAAGCCCCCACTTTTTACTTTGTTCCACACTTTAGTGTTTCTAGTGTGCATCTCAAAGCTATCCAACTCAACTCTTTTTTTGTCTCCACCCATTTTGGCAAGCACAGTGGGGCAGATCGAGATGAGAACTTTACTTGAAATGGTCCTGCAAAATCTATGATCTTGCAATGCAAGCCATGAAAACTTAAAGGTTAAGCGATTAAGCTCGGTCCCATGCAATCTAAGGATTGTGATGTAATTACCCTGTTCTATCATCATTAATGAGATGACCCGCTTCTTTCCCATGATGTGATGCATCATAATTCAATAAGGCTCAGAAATTAGCACCTAAACCACTAATGTTTAGCCAAGTGCACTATCCTTTTCTTTTAACCCCTTCATTCGCAAAAAAGTCCACCACAACATTGACTTCTCTATAGGCATGTGAAATATTTATATTATCAAACTTATCTAAGGTCGAAATAGCATCATCAATCCAATACTTTATAGTCCACGAGGGGGGGACCTACCTAAAAGACAATCTATAATATTTTTAGAGTCCCCTTCAAGCCAAAGGTTTTTAAAATTTAGACTATGGGTAAGATTTATAACATGACAAGCTCCAATAGCCTCAACAAGGTGATTGGTTTGAGATCCAAGGGGAGTGGAAATTGCACTGTTTCAAATAGATTTGTTATGATCTATTTATTTTGACTATTAGGAGGATCCATAATGCACATGAGTGAGTAGGATCACAAGTCATCATTTTATATAAATTTTGATTTGATATAAAAAAATTGAGATGATTTGTGTTATATTTTTGTATGTTATTATTGTGAGTGATTAAAAAAAATATATATATTTAGTAGCATTATTTATAAATTATGTATTTTCAAACTAGTTTGATTTGTAATACATGAGTTGTGTGAAATAATTTGTTCACAAAGGTGCATACAATTTCTTATGTATAATTTTTTTTTTGCTAAGGGTGAAATGAGATTTTGAAAGAGACCATACCTTTGTACAAGAAGGAAGATAAGACAATAAATCTCAATAAACTGACAAAGAAAAATCACCAGACCTTATGTATCATTTGTTGAAACACCACATATAACTTAAATATTGTTTGATGCAAAACTATAATTTTTTTACAATATTCCATGTTAGAATGATAGCATCTAGAAATAACTAATGATACAATTAATATTTTTTTCAATGTGTTGTGTTGATTATATCTCAAGAAGGATACTTTCCTCAAGAAACTTTCAATTTTTTCTTTTTCTTGACCGTTTTGATCTCCATTCTCTTTTTTTTCTCAATAATGTGCTTCCTTTTTTTTTTAGCTTGGTAATCATTTGTCTTCTACCTTTTTCAAGCCTAGTTTTTTTTTTAAACCCTACAATATAAATAGGTTGGATCTTACTAAAATGTTTCTTTATAGGAAACTTATGTTTGAGGTCTAGGGATTGTATAACTTGAAGTTGATATTGTTTGGTTTCCTGCAATGGAAATATCAATTTGTATAGATTTGATTAAAAAATGGTTTTTGATCCTTCTTCCTCACACCTTTCTTAATTTAAGAAAAACATCACCAAAAATTGATCCTTTAATATTGGAATTAATACCATGCAAAGGCTCTTTAGACCCTCATTTCTCAATAGTTGTACTAGGGAAATTAGGTTGATAAAAATCATTATGATGAACATAATCCAAAATCCTAAACATATAATGGAATTGAGTAGATCATACATTCCATCACATAGATAAATATCCTATTAAACCTCAAAATTATCCTCTATTTTGAGCCTAAACGAGGAAGAGGACTATCCACAAAAACAATATTTTGATGATGCATAAATTATAGATATCTATATATCCTTAATGTAGTAATTTCTCCATAATTAGGATTCCTTGGACATAAAACAAAAGTGATATGTGATCCCTCAAAGAATTTTATAGTATCCTCATCATGGGTGGCCATCAATATTTCCTTACTCAACAACCCAATAGATGTTCTATCATCCCAAACTAGCACAAGATCCATCACCCATTCCTCAATATTCCTCTTAATAACCAAGCCAAGGATCTCATCAATGCTAGGATTAGGCCTTCTAGAGTCCTAATGAGACTAATATGTGTGTAAATAGACCACACAATTATATAAATAAAATGATTTATATTGGTGATTGCATTGAACAAATCATCCCAAAACCTATAGGGATGATAAAGCTAGCCTCGAAATAAGGGTATCCTAAGAAGAAACTTATTAGACATGCAGGAATATTAATATATTGTAACACTATAATTGTTTTGAGCTATGAATAAAAGCAATAAGTTACCCCAATGAGCTTCTTTGTCCAAATAACCTCACCCTAGTTGTAATCATTTTAGGAATTAAAGTACTAAAATTTGGCATGAAGCTTAGTCTATCCTATAACTATCTCTCTATCTTTTTGCAACATATTCAAACACTGATCAAATTCATGCCCATTCAGTAGATCCTTCATAGGAACATGAGCTCTTTCCATCAAGGTTTTTGAAAGAGGAAAAAATGAGTTTTACAGGGAACTGAAACCACAAAGTTTATAGAATAAAGAAAGAGTCAAAAGAGACATCATAGTTAGAAAGGCTGCAAAAATAACAACAATAAACATCCACAGCCAACAAAAAGGCCAGCAAAGACCATTGAACCAAAAAATAGACAAAAAGCTAGTAGTAGCTAAATTTGAGTTTTTAAAAGATCAACAATCTCAGCTTCCAACTCATTCATGTCCTGAACTCCCCTCTTTAAGATTTGAACCATCTATGTTGTGGGAGGTGCTTTCCTTTTAATATTGGCCTAGGTCCTTTTAGAGATGCCTTGGTCCTCATTCTTTCTTTCCTTATTCTCTTCCAAGTCTACGACCAGTGAACCCTATTGATTTTTTTCCATCTTTTCAGACATAGCATTGATAATAATGGCATTGCGCCTAGCCATTTTATGATTTTGTTGCATGACTGTTTTCAAATTATTTTTAATTTTAACCATTTCCTCTTCCATAGAATTGTATTTATCCTCAATATCACCTCCTTTCTTACCAATGATACTCTTATTCAGTTTCTCTTCTTCGTTGGTGAGGGTGGCTAGCTTCAACTCCAACTCCTCCAACTTATTGTACAGTTCCTTATTTCTTTGATTGAGCTCATTAATTTCTTGATAGGCCCACTTTAAGACCTTGAAAATGTCATTGATGCCATTTCTAGCAGAGGCTAGAATGTCACTAGTCTGACCCCAGTCTAATATGAGATTAACATCTTCTGGGTCGGGGGAGCAAGGGAATTTGGTACCTTTGAATCTGAAAGAGGCAGGAGGGGAGGGTGAAAAATTTATATTGGCTTCAAGGTTCTTAGATTTATCTTCTATGGAATCCACAAAATAGGAAACTAGTTTGTTGGTAGGGGAGCCCTTAAGAACATGGTTCTTAAAGGGGGCAGAGCAGTTGGGAAGGGCCTCAGGGTTAGCTTTAGCAGGCTGGGGTTTTTTAGGTTGTTTTTTCTTACCAGACATCTTAGAGGATGGGTGGGTTTCTACAATTCTTTTCTTGTTTGGTTGGGTCTACAAACCTCCACTATTAGTATTATAGTCCTCAGACTCTGAGGAGGCCATAGGTTTAGATAAAGCCGACATGCTTTGATAGTGTTCAAAAATTAATCTAATAAGGCCAGGATGAAGAATGGGGTATCTCCTGGGGTTTTTCCTATGGTCCTCAAGGCTATTACTCAATGAAAATAACAAGTAATGTGGCAAATAAATTCATACCTTATGGTGGAAGTGGTTAAGAATGCCAAAATGATGCCCATACACTCTAGTAAATATCTCATCCATGGTGATATACTCCATGATAACATGAAGTACCTTTCTCCACAATGCCTTGATAGTATTAATTTTGAAGTAGCTATTAGAGATTTTTACCAGTTTTAATTTTTCCTTGTCCTTCTTAGGAAATCTGATGACCACCTCATCAGAGAACCTTCTATCGTGATAAAACTTCACACCCTCAATAGACATTTCGGTAATCTCCCCTATAATCTGCTCGTCCAACTTCACTTTTCTTCCAAAGAGAATGATTTCGTCATTGTTCTAGTTCTTCTCGAATTAATTTGTAGCCACAAAGTCGGTCCCATGAAGTTTTTCCAGATATGGAAGTAGACCACCTTTTTCAATCTACTCCCAAACCTTCTCATTCCTAGTGTGCACCTCATAGCTTTTAGGCTCAACTCTTTTCCTATCCCCCCCATTTTCATTTGCTCCTTACTGTAGACTCCAACAGTGCCAAGGACCTATTGCAAAATAATGCAGTTGTTCCAATGCACCCACAAAGTGTGGCAGTTTTTCTTCCCTTCTAGGTAACATGACACGACCCCATAAAATCTCTTGATATTGATGTACTTGGCCCCTTTCTCTTTAATCATTAATAGTGTTTTGCTCTTTCCCATGCATAACATCATAGTCTAGTAATTCCCTAACTTCTATTCTCAAGTCCCCACAATTATGCCATGTGTTCAAACCTTGCTTCCTAACCCTTTCATTCACAAAGTAGTTTTCCACGCTATTATCTTCCCTATAGACGTGTGGAACTTTAACTTTTTCAAAATTTTCTAGGATAGAATTAGCTTCATCTATCCAATTCTTTATCATCCATGAGGGTGGGGTCCTTCCTAAAAGACAATCAATAATATTTTTAGAATCTCCTTCAAGCCATAAGTTTCTTATATTCAAATTATAAGCTAACTTTAAAACTTGAAAAGCTCTTATAGCCTCCGCCACATGGTTGGTTTGATGGCAAAGGGATATAGCCACAACCACAATAAATTTACCATTTCAATCCCTTAAAACATGTCCACTACCAGCCAAACCTGGGTTACCCTTTGCAGCTCCATCAAAGTTGGCCTTAAACCAACCATTTGGGGGAAATATTCAGTGAACACCCTCCTTTCTTTTATTAGCAGGCTTGGAAGCAGAAGAGATGTTCACTTTAATATCCCAATATTTTGTAATCCTTAAATCATAGGGATTGCACACAACTTCCATATTAGGAGCTTTTTGAGGAATCAAATTAGAGTTTTCCTTTATGAGTCTAAACTTTTTCTCAAAGCCATTATTCTCTAACATCTCCTTGTCCTTGAAAAGTCTATTATTTCCTTCCTTCCACACACCCCAAGCAACAAAAGGGAATAAGAAGGTCCACAATGTTCAAATATAGGGGTTTTGAGTAGGAGCTTTTCATTGTAAGAAGAACTCTTCAATGGTCTAGGGGAAGACCTAGGAGAGATTTCAGATAACTAAAAGTTTTCCCTAGATTAAGGAGGAAAATAGATAGTGGAGGAACAAGTGGTTGGTTGACTCCACCTCACTCTTATAGAGGTGGAATCTGTTGGGAATTTGAAATCCCATTTACAAAGATTATCCATCATGAGAATCTTATTCTGAAGAATTATCTAGAAGAAGATATTAAATTTTGGAGTTAGGTGTTTAATCCAAGTTTTAGACCAGAAGGGAGGGGGGGCTTGAGAAAGGGACAACAAAGAGACGAACAAAGAGATAGAGTAGTTACCCGAAGGGTTATCCATCCAAAAAAGAGTGTCATCTTATTGATTTTTTCCCATGCTGACAACCTTTAAGGAGGATTGAAGCTAGGCCAAATCTTGATTGATCACACATAAGTTAACCCAGTCTCATTCAAACTAGCAATCTTTGACAAGTTCTCAAAAAGCAGCTTTTCATTGCTTTGCCCATTTGTTGAATCTTTCAATAGTAATAAGGGATTCCTTAAAGAGCCATTTATCCTCCCAAAATCTAGTTTGACTACCACTTCCGATGTGCCATCCTATACTTGATTCCAGAATTTTTCTACTAGCAATCATATCATTCCAACAAGCTGAACCACATGGGAGGATAGGAGAATCCAACAAAGCTTTGAGGGTCATACCGTCAGCCAAATATTTAGTTTTAAAAATATCTCTCCATTCTCCACCAGATGAGAAATATCTCCATATTTGTTTGGCTAGGATAGTTTTGTTAATTATTCTAATTTTTCTAAGAGCTAAATCCCCTAATATCTTCAGTCTACAAACCAAATCCCACCCTATAAGAGGCATTCTCTTTCTTTCCTCCACTCCAAACTAGAGGAATCTTTTTTGTATCTTTTCAATGGCCTCTATGTGTTTGGTAGGGATTTTGAAGAGGCTTAAGGCATAAATTGGAAGATTATGAAGGGAAGCTTTAAGAAGCTAAAATTTTCTAACTTGGCTCAAAAGAGCTCCTTTCCATTCAGCCAATTTCTTTCTGAACTTGTCAAACAAAGAGCACCAAAAGGAATCCAGAGGTTTAAGGCATAACGGAAGTCCAAGATAGGAAGAAGGCAAAGAATCCACCCTGCAATCAAGGATTCTAGCAATCTTGACCTGTCTATGTTTAGGGGTATTGAAGAAAAAGATGGAACTCTTTTGTTTGTTGACCTTCTATCCAGTCACCTTTTCATACACAACCAATGTTTTTATTTTAAAGTCTTAGCCTCATTCACAAAAGATCTACCCATCAACATAGTGTCATGAACAAATTGCTGGTGAGAACATATTAAATTCATGGAAGAAGGACTAAGACCAACAAGGGACCTCTGTTCAATCAATCTCTCAAGATTACTTCCCAGGCTTTCAGCCATTATAGTAAACAAAATAGGTTAGATAGGGTCACCCTATCTTAAGCCTCTATAATTTTGAAATAAACTAGGAGATCCATTAACAATGATGGTTGTGGAGACTATGGTAACTAGCTGAATGACTTTGCTACTAAAACCAAATCCACTTAGGATTTTGAATAAGAACTCCTAGTCAACACGGTCATACGCTTTGGAGATATCTAGCTTGAGAAGAAACCCTTTAGTTTTAGATTCCACAAGTGAATGAATATTCTCATGGACCATGACTATAGAATATAATATTTTCCTTCCTGGAACAAATACATTATGCTGAGGGGAAATCAACGAAGGAAGGGTAGAAAGGATCCTTGAAGTCAACACCTTAGAGATGATTTTATAGAGAGTTTCAAAGACTGATGGGTCTAAATTCCTCAAACTCCATTGCTCCTAGTTTCTTAGGAATGAGGACCACAAAAGTAGCATTCATTTCCTTAAGGAGCCTTCTAGAACCAAATAATCCCTTAACAACATTCACAACATCATTTTCCATGATTTCCCAAAACCATTGAAAAAAGAACATAGGAAATTCGTCAGGCCTAGGGGCCTTGTTTCCTTCAAAAGGGAAAATAGCTTTCCTGATTTCCTCCATAGTGGGAATGGCCGCAAGCTTTTCATTGTCTTCCCTAACAACAACCTTGGGGATGGCCTCTAATAGAAAATCTTGATCATTTTGATTGATTTCCCCATTCACTGAAAGAAGGTTATTATAGAAGAGGACAAATTGCTTTTTGATGTCTTCCTCTTCCTCAAATCTAGTACCATTAACTTCTATGGAAGCGATTCTATCAAAGTTTCTACTATTGGGTTATAATCTTTAATAATAAACATAATTTTAGTAGCTTGGTGTGCATAAGAAACATGATAGGACTCATACCATATTGGATTCATAGGATCATTTTAGACAGTATCGGTTTTGTTAATGTGAGCTTCCTCTAGATTTATAGTGACATACAATCTATTTTTTCATTTTTTGATTCCCATCATTTCTTTGATTCCTTGGATGAACTACATAGCAATAATATTCTCTAAAAATTTAAAGGCACAAGTAATGTTGAAGCATTTCTTGAGATTTGATCTCATGACCTCCCATTCATGAATAAATCATTTTAACATTTAACTCTTAGTATGCAAATGATCCAAAATAGCAATCTACATCTAGTCATGATGCTATGAACATCATAGAATATTTTTTTATTATTTATGGAAAATAGGTGAGTGTTTAGGTCACTCCATACTTGGTTGTCAAAGTATCACAACCCCTCACTTTTTGGATAAAAACTATGAAACAATATTTCATTGATTGTTTCGTGCTCTTGTAAATTTATCACTAATTTGAACTATAGCTAGCAATTTTGAGTTGTTTTAGGAAAATTATTTGAAAATTAATTAGAAAATATTTTTTGGTTATGAATAGAGGGTTATTAATGAAAGTTTCTAGACATTATTGCATGTTATAGACATTAAACATTGCACTTTTTCATTATTGTTGCACTTGGTTGATTGCCCTCGTCTATAGTCTCCAATGCCCTCATCTATAGTCTTTAATACCTTTTATTTGGATAAATTTCCTTAGAAATGGTCACTTTCCTTTTAAATTCTCATGTAAATTTTTTCTCTTGATATTTCTATAATTTTGAAGACTAAGATATTTTTAAAACTATTCTTGCACTATTACTAGTGTCTTTCCAGTACATAGTGGTCTTCTTCCTTGCCTGTATATATGCTAGTGGAATCTCTCTTATTGTTAAAACTATTTACTACTAAATGCTTCCAAATTTCTTTGAATTCATAGTAAATAGAATCGTATTAATATGAAACTATTGTATTTAGGGCCTTATGTTATAAATCAAACTAGCAATGTTCATGATGTACCTAGATGTAGATATGTGTGTATACTTATTTTAATAGGTTTTAAATGCATTTTCTTCATTCCCAAAGTGTACTTGAGACATATGATTTAGCTTTTAACGTTACCCTTGAAAAGATATTTAGCTAGTAGTGTTGTCACATGGGACCCTTAACCCTTGTCTATACCCCTTAAACCTCTTTGATGTTGCCCTCACTAAGAGGGTTTGACTCTGACTCTTGACACTCTTTCCATCTCATAGTCAACTATGTCTATCAACCTCTCAACTGGGGGGTAAACTGTTGTCATGTGGGACCCCCTCAACCCACATTGGTACCCCTTAAACCTCTTTGATGCCACCCTCACTAACAACTTAGGCTTTTGGTGTAGTGGTAGTTAGTCTGTATTAACAAAATTGGCGACTCTCAACCCTCGTGGTTTACCCTTAAACCTCTCTGATGTTGTCCTCATTGATAACTTAGGATTTTGGTGTAGTCGTAGTTGGTCTGCATTAAAAAAATTGGTGACTCCGTTGGGGAGGGTTCAAATCCCACTCTTGACACTCTTTATATCTTGTAGTCAATTGTGTTTGTTGACCTCTCGATTGGGAGGGTAAATTGCTATCATGTGGGACCCTCAACCCTCGTTGGTACCCCTCAAATCTCTCTGATGTTTCCCTCATTGACAACTTAGGATTTTGGTGTAGTGGCAGTCAATTAGTGTTAACAAGTAGTGCACTAATCTCAAATATTTTTTCTACTTACTATATCCTACTTCTATATAAGGTGGTAAAATTGGATGCAACTATTTGGACATAAATTTTAGATGTGTAACCACCTTCACTTTAACGTGTCATGTTACATCATATGCTTATTCTTAAAATAAACTCATTTAATCAAGCTCTTAATATCTTGGAACATGAATGATTGTAAACTTTCCATAACTCTTTTGTGATTCATTTCAATATCTCATGTCCTTTTTTATTTATATTTATTTAATTTATTATGCTTATAAATGTATTTTTTTCTCAAATGACCAATTCCTATTTCCTTAAGTTGACTAGGGTAGTTCCCTTAAATATAGTTTTAAAACATAGCTATAACACATGATATTATTTCTTGAAATCCAACGGTCACTACCTATTTGTCTTTCTAATTAAAATAAATGCACTCTTCATATGGTAATTTTTTCTCTATTATGTGATTGTATTTATAAAATTATGCTTTATTATTTTAAATTATTATTCTGATTTTATCATTCAGAACCACAAATAATAATTGGCACAAATTATGGTTCATTAAAGAGTACAAACTAAGAGAGATCATAAATATTTTTATTTATTATATTTGTATAGTGCAACAAATATTTGATAATATTTTTATCAAAATTATAATCATTATTATAAGTCTAATTCTATTTTTCATAAAAAATAAATATCTTTTGTTACTCAGGGTATCCCTGAGACTAGTTCAGGGGGAGGGGGGGTTTATAGAGCCAGAAACCATTACCACCATTTAAACTTGAGAGAAAGTCAAACTTGAGACCATGAGGAGCCATCCCATAGCCTCAAGCCAACCATGCTACTCATGCTGACCATTTTTCATAAAATCTTTAAACCATTGACTATGTATGTTTTAAGTGCATGTGTGTGAAATTGTTCCAAAATCATCAAGCTTATCTCATCTGGAGTGTGTTTGTAAAATAAATTTGATTTATAAAATAATATCATCATGGTCACATGAAATGACCATTATTCTATTTTTTTTTAGTTTCATAGTCAAAATAATGCAAAAGAGGTTTTTAGTATAATTGTTTTTATTGATTAAAGTTTAGAACAAGTGAACAAATTATGCATGATAAGAAATATAATGGCTAAACTTGTTTATAATTATATGATACTAAAGGGGCTTACTATCCTAATAATTAAAATATTTTCTAATATAAAAATAATAATTAAAATATTGATATTGTTTGCAATGCTTATCTTAATCCCAAATTTTCCTTTTTTTATAGTGGTGTTAGATAGTGTATTAGCCATGTGCTACTTGTTTGGTATTTGAATGCTCCTTAATCTATGAATCACACTCATGCAAGAAATAATACAAGGTTTCCATCTTCAACCATGTATAGTTTTGAAATAAATATATTTTGATTCTATGGTGTTGTAATCTCTTCTATTTTGACATTTTTTGCTATATACTTTTTTGTGCTCTTTATGTTGATTTTTTGTAGTATTTATTTCTTGGGAAATATGAATTAACAATTTGTAATAATAATTTATAAAAAAATATAAATTTAAATAACTTGAAAGGGAAAAAGTGTTTCAATAAAGTTACATTGTGGTCTAGAAAAGTAAAATAAATAATGGAGAAGAAATATAGATGTTAAAGGAGATTCCCATGGGGATTTTATGTTTAAAAATTAGGAAACAAAATTTGAAGAAATGTCAATGGCTTGGAACCTTTCACATAATAGGAGCTGGTAATGATTATGATATAATTGATATAGCAATGAGAGGTGATATTACATTCACAATTTGTTTTACATCAATTACAAACCATGCAACCTATTGTGCAAAGGACCTTTTTTTGACCTTTTGTTGCATTGTCTACTTTGGGATCTAGATGCAAAAATAAAAAAGAATTTAAGGATAAATTTCCCAAGAAATCGACATGTTAGTAGTACAAGAAAATAATTCAAGCTGATACTTGTACTTGAGTTCTAATATGTTCAAACACTATATAAATGATAGGTCATATAGAGCTATTAAAAAACACCACTGGGATCACTATTTTGTAGAAATATGAGATTTAAAATTGAAGAACAATGGTTAGAAAGTTTTGATATAATAGAAGAAGATATTGTTGTCTACAATTATAATTTTTTTAATTATCATTTTTTAAAACAAAACTATAATATATTTTTAAACTTAATACACTTAAAACTATTATTTAATAGTTGATAATCATAGATATTTAGAAATTTTTTGAATAAATATTACTCAAAATAATTTAATAAAATAAATATAAATATAAAAAATTGATTACTAAAACTATACATATTTATACTACCAACCATATAATATTATTATATAATCTTAAACTCAAGCTACATGTATCCAAATATGCATAACAACCAGCCATAAGCCTGGTCTGGTAATGCAAGACATGTAGGTAAATGTCATATTCAAGCCGTTCCTTGAAGAACAATAGCAGACGATCACGTTGCCATCGAATGTTAGACAACTTGAGTAAAGTGAGACAAATTACATTAATTGTTTTCCAACAGAATTACTCCTAAGTGGGCTAGATTCATTGAAACTTTCAACACATGGAATCCATGATTGAAAATTGACAAGGCTAATTAGACTGGTAGGTATTTTGTCCCATTTTTAAGAACAAGGCACTATTCACTGAAACTTCAAAAGCCTTTCGATGGCGTTAAATGTAAAGAAAAGACAAAATGTTTTAAAAAGGATGGAGCTTAGGCTAATAAGTAAAATACATATATTGATATTAAAGATTAAAAAGATAATTATAAAATAATTTTTGATTGTACAATTTATAATAAATGCATGATTGTGACATAGAATCTTATGTTTGTTGCATTAAATCTATGTTTGTGACATATGAAAAGGATCTTGAGCTTACACTTTTTACTTTTTCTAAAAAATGTTATATTTTTGATATATGAAAATATTTATATTTGTGATCCATGGAAATATCCATATTTGTACTAGATAGAAATACTGATACATTTATTACATTTAATTTATTTTATTAGCTTAGTCAATGAACATATAAAATTAAATAATTGAAGTAACAATCCTATAATCTATAATTAATTTTTTTTATTTTAAATAATTCTCAAACTGTCATATATCTTTCTTCCTCTTGGTTCAAATTGGAAATGTAAAATTTATTTTATTTTTATAAATTACATGTCCAATGCATTTAATACGTTAAATCAAAGTTTGACTCAATTAATGGCTTGAATGGCATGAACACTATTATATATATCATATTAGTCATTTTCTATTATGAGATGGCAAGGTAAATTAATATGAAAATGAAACTAAATCCTGAACACAAATAAGACAAAATGTGTCTCTTATTTAGATATTCATAAATTATGGAGAAATCATACGTATTCTTTACCTTTCATTTATTTCTATATTCAATTTAAATTAAGATTTCTCTTTAGTTTTCACATATATAAGTGCATTTTGTTTAAGCCAATTTGATGCATTTTATTATTTTTGAAAAAAAATGTGAATTAAGTGCAATTGTTACTTTTGAGTTAGTTGATGAAGTCAAAACATATTACTATTTGCACTCTATGAAATCATATGATAATATCTAAACATATTCATGATTACCAAATTTAGAATAAATACATAATAAATGAGATAAAATCATTTAAATGAATATAGTTTTTTAATTTTTATATTTAAGATTTTATTTCATATATACGTTGTTGGGTGAATTCATGGTTGTTTAATCTTATGATGTCTAAAATGTGTTTGAATCAAAAGATCTTGAATTTACATTTATTATATTTTCTAAAATAATCCTATTTAAATAGTCATAAATAATAGGGAACTAATAAAATCTGACCTAATATTTAATTCTCTATTAAATAAATTTTCATTAGATGAAGATAAGAATTATATTTCATCTTCACCAAAATTAACATGTTTCATTTAGCTATTTATTTTAAATTTTATCATCATTGAATAAATATGCTAATTAAGTGTAATTGCTATGTTTGTGTTAGTACATGATGTTGAAATAGATTAGCTTTTATGCTCTATGGAATGGTATAATAGTTTCTAATCTTATTCATGATTACATTATTTAGAAAAAAAAAAACATAATAAATTGATAAAACCATTTGAATAAATATATTATTTTACGTAATTTTCATAATTCTTATATTTAATATTTTATTTCATGAAGAGGGTATTACTCTAGATAATAAAATTAGGCCCTCAGTTTTATTTTTATTTTTCATTTTTGTTTAGCATTCAAGTTTTTAGGACACTCTTTATAGGTCAAAAAGTAAGCTATGTCAACTTGTATCATTCATCAATTGTTTCAACAAAGACTACCACTAATAAACCTTCAATATTTAAAATTTTAGTTTTATGAAATTCAATTTTTTTGTTCATCACTACCTTCATAGAGTGAAAAATTACTAAGAGAAAATGCAAAGTATGACTCCTACCTTAACTAGAGCATAAATGGAAGACAAACAAGACAAATTATATAACTCAAAAGAATTTATACCTTACATTAATTATTTTGATTGCTTCAAATGATGGTGTGTTGGTACTATTGTAATGTATTAGATTTCTCTTATAGACTCCTCAATATTGAGGATTTTTTAGTGGTGAATCTTTGGCAATTGGAAAATAGTTCCATTTAGTCAATTCAAAATTACCAAAAGGTATGTGTAGGATCATGATGGGCCAAAAGGTGGAAATATGATGGGTATGTGTAGGGTATGTGGCTGACAACCTTTTTTTTACCTAAAATTGATGAAACAAAAAGGGTTTTTTAAGGAGATTCTCAGCTTTCCACCAATATAAATTATGCTATACTTTGAATTTAATAAATAACTATTATTCATTTTCTATTTGAATTATGACTAAAGTCCTAATTTGATAGGTTGATTGAAAAAAATCTATAGCTTTCAGACAATATCAGACTTTTTGAATCTGAAACATGTGTCACATTCTATGCTTCACATACTATAGGATTAAAAAAAAAAATTGAATTTCATGAAGTTTTGACCAAGATAAAGTGGTTAGACATACGAGTTTTTATATTTTTTAAAAGTTGCAATAAAAAAAAAAATAGTTAATTATTTACTTGGGAAAAAATTATAAAAAAATATGCATCACATTTGGACATGAGTCCTCTATTTATATCTAAAATATTATAAAATATATTATCATTTTATTGTGGTTAGGGTGGTCAGACACCTACTTCTTACTTTTTCCCTAAAATTTAAGTACTACTATATTGAAATTTCAAATTTTCACCAAATAGATTTAAAAAATAAATAAATAAACCTAGTAGTTTAGAACCTACATTCAATTTGCTACAAATTCTATTCTTACATATTTTTGAAATAATATAGATAAATTATTCAAATTTTTACGTCAAGTTGCCTAACTTTGATTTTTTTGAATTTTTCACCACTTAAGGGCCTATTTTTCCCATGATGATCCTGCATATACCCAAAAACATTGCAACCAATGAGGTGGCCAAATCACCTAGATTTTATGAATGATTGATCTAATACATTTCAATTTGCCATCAATTTATTTTATGAGGCATTTGTAATTAATAATTTTTCCATAACAAATTACACATTTCTAATGGTCTAGTTAATAATTTTTCCTAGAATCTTAGAAGCATGTATTAAATTACCCACATATTCAACAATACTATTAAAAAGACATTTTGTATTAGGACATGTTTCACCAACAACATTAAATGTTCAATGCGTGTGAGGACCCATTTCACCATTAAATTTACAAATAATTGCATATGAGGACCCATTTCACCAATAATGTTAATTATGTATGAGCACACATTTCACCAATTAAATTAAAAATAATCACATATTAGGAACTATTTTCCCAATACCGTGATAACTCCATGATAATCATAGGCCAAGTATCACCTTGAAAATTATAATGTAGTATTTTGAGGTTTGATTTTCCCAAATTTTAAATGTATCAGTGTATAATCACATGAGATTCACCAAAATTTTACAATACCATTTAAAAATCCTGTGAAATTTTCTAAATATGGATTGATATAAATATAATTGAAACTATGAATTATTTTTACACAATTTTTTTAGTTCTAAACTTGTGAACTCTTGATTCAGATCATAGGCAAGTTAAAAACTTACAACTACATGCATTGTTACATTAGTGAATAATGATTTAGTGATAACCTAAAAGTAAGTGATCATTTATTCATAGCGTTGTAATATTATTTATCTCTTTTTCATTCTTGCTTCAATCTTAAAGATGATATTGAGTAGGGAATGCGATCTATATTCTATGATTCATTCTTAAACAAGAAGATATCTTTTGATAGCTTTTATTTTTTGAGAGATGTCAAGCATAAAAAGAGTAAGAATATTCAGGGTGGTGAACGGAGGCCATCAAAATGGCCATATTGTAGAGTTACACCTTGAGTTATCTTCATGATAAAAGATGGATAAATCTTTTAGAATCAACTTCACACAAGAAAAACCTATCATACATCAAAAAACCCTTTTCCACAAGTTATCCAAAGTCAACACCTTATAATGACTCAATAACCAAAAGAAGATATTAATGTTAGGAATCAAATTCTAGGATTCCACAAGGAAACATAGAAAGTTGGAGGACCTCTACCAAGAAACTGCAAGGAAAAGGTAGACACCACAAAGAAATCCCTAGAAGAAGAAAGGCTCCAAACAATATGACCAGAAGGGTAATAGAATGGAATATGAATTAAGGACAACAATAATATGAGATAATCAACAACTAGTAAATCACAATGTAGAACCTTCCAACAACCATCAGAGATATAATCAACAAAAAAACTACCATAATTTCTTATACATAAATCCATAAGAGGATGCACCCATGACTGATTTTTTAAAGGCATCTCCCTAACCACCAATCATCCCAAAAAGGGATGTTGTGACCATTACTGAGAGTCCATTTGAGGCCCTTGGAGATGAGAGAGTGAGACTTCATCATGAAATTTCACATAATAGAACCATAAATAGAAACAAAGCTATCCTTAAACAAAACTCTGAACTTGTCAACTCTCCTTAGTTACTTGATAAAATCCGTGTCCATTCTGTATTATTAGAAAGAAGTCTCTAGAGATGCTTGGCTATGACATAGCTATTGAATTACTTTATTTTTTATAACCCAAGACCACCCCACCTCTTCGGCTTATAGAATTCCTCCGAAGAGACAAGAGGCATCCTATTATTCTCTTCAATCCCAAACCATAAAAAATTCTTCTAAATTCTCTCAATCTTATTCACTAGAAGTCACATGCACAGGCATGCAACGATCAGCCGATAGGGGTCCACCAAAAATTCCTATAATAAATGGAATAACAACTTGAATTGTTTTCCAAATAAAAAAATATATGTAAATGCATTGATTTAGGAAGAAAGCAAAAATATTATATTGATAAATTTTATACCATTTGATCAGCACAAAAAGGATTATATAGGGGAAAATATCACTTAGAGAGTAACGATGTTCATATTCTAATTGATGACTCATTCACACCATCTTTGATCCAAAATAGACAAACAAACCTCACCAAAAGAAGAATGCGATGACACAATACACATATTTTGTGTTGTTAGAATAATTGAATTAAAAGGTATTCCTTGTTTTGAGGTGATGTGACCAAAGTTTCAATTGCTTCCTCACCACTTGCTATGACATGAGAAACATGTTATTATAGAGTATTTTTCTAGAAGCAAAGTGTATACAAGGATTTGTGTACACATGTATCTATGTAACAATAAATAAATGGCATTAAAATAAAAAGCACAAAACCCACGCTCGTTATTCTCCCTACCATATTGCCATCATGGAGCCTCATGGAATCTAGCCAAACCACCGAGAAAGAAAAGTATAAAACACCCATGAGAAATTTCATAGAGTTCTATTAGAATTGGCTATGGCTGCCAAGATCTTGAGACCAATTGGATAGCACAAAAAGAGAGAAATGAATATGACAAGAATAAACTGTATTCAATGTCAATGATATGAGATGATTTAAGATGATTACAAATGAGAGAAAACCATTGGTTATATAGCCAAGGTGAGATGCAAGACATGTCATAGGATTATGACAAGTGTCTTAATCATATGACATGTGACAACTAATCACACTTGCCTAGGTTCACATGTAGTAGTTGTGAAAAGATAAGATAACAACTAATGACAACTAACACCTTCTAGAAAGATTCCTTTCTAGGACCTAAGTAAACTTAACATGTGTAAATAAGTCCCCTAATAATGAATAAACTAGGTACAAGACTTTATTTACACCAACAACCCCCCTTAAGTGCAACTTAGGGAGTAGCAGATTATTATGCAAATGAAACAAAGATGCAAGAATGGGTCCCGGCTATGAGGCCATGTTAGTGGTGTAGGAGCACCTAAGGAACAATAGACAGTTTCATTAGGTAAATAAAAAACCTAGAGGAATAATTTTGTTTTGTTTTCATAAGGTCATGTACACCATTGTGTGGAAAACCTAGAGGTGTTTTTGATCTTTGGAAAAGAGGTTGTCAAAAATTCAGTAAGCTTAGAAGCTTATCTTGCTGAGTTGACAAAAGTTGCCAAAGGTTGAAAAACACAATGGATTTTATAAGTTTCATCTTTAGGTCTTCTATAGGTTCGAAAAAAGGAACTTAACTATTTTAGAAGCCTATTTAAGAGATGCTTCGACCATGGAGCAGGGTTAGAGGCACTGGTATTGTAGTGACATTTTGTGACATTGAAAGAAACAACGTTTTGTGAGACATTTTTTGGTTTTTGCAACTAAATAGTGCTTTAATGGATTAAACCTGTTGTTGTTTTGGTTGTGGAATGTAGTGTTGGTAGTTTACAAGTAGTGTATAACATTAGATAGCTTCTTTGTTCAATTTGTAAGCACTTTTTGTAAATAGTTTCATTTTACCCTATTGCTGGTCTGAACCAGACAAGTTTTAGGAAATGGGGTGCTAGAGAACTTTCCCACTGTACAAACTGTATGGCCCTTTGGGAACAGTTCCTAGACACCATGCTTGTACATATGGTAGATTCTAGGGCTTGTGTGTGTGCAGGAGTTGCTAGCAATGTCTTGCCCTAGGCGAGCCAGGCAGAGTTTGGCTAGGGAAGACAAGGAGTGAAAGACACATATTTTGCAGGGGTGCTAAGATCTTTGAAAATTTCCTTTTGGAGAATTTAGTTGAAGGTCTTGGAAAGGTTTGGTGGATAGGAGGAGGCTCCATCAACTCATTTTCTAGGAGAAGACAATAATAGTTTGAAACAGCCTAGGAAAGGCTAGTAAACCCTAGGTTTAGGCCATTTTTGAGTATGGGCAGTGTATGGATAGTACAAGCTCCAAACCCTGAAAATATTCAAGGTGTGGGTATGGGAAACAAAAACCCCAAGGAAAGAACCTAGGTCATTTGGAGGGTTTTAGAGTAATTTCCATCTTTCTCGGGTTAGGAGGCCTAATTGGGGCTCTAGGCTTGTAGCCTTTTCTAACCCTAGGAGAGGGTTTCTTGAGAGCGATGGAGGAATGGAGTTTTGTGATTGAATAAAAACCTTAGATAGGTTACTTTGAAGCTTTTACAATGTTTTTACACCCCTGCAAGAATCCAATTGAGTGTTGAGGGTATTTTGGCCTTTAGGGAAGAATAAGGGTCAAGGGTGAGATAGTGGCAAGGCACCAAGGTTGGCTTGGTGGAATGAAATAATCATGATAGTGGGGTTGGCCAGAAGGACCAAGGGTTTCTATATCTGAAATAGGACCTATAGGTTAAGGTGGGAGAGTCACCTAATAGTTCTTGAGATCAAGGACCTAGAGCATGGGACAGTGAGTGTCTCATCCAACCCTACCCCATTAGATTGGTATCAGAGCAAGTTAAAGATTTGGGAAAGAGTGATATATCTCAGAGGTTGAGTTAAGCGATACTACCGTCATGGTGAAAAATGCACAATTGGCCAAGATGGTTGAAGAGCAGGAGGAAGATAATAGGCAATTGAGGGAAAGGATAGCCCAGCTTGAACAAGTAGTGAGGACTGCACAATTTGAAGGAAGGACACCAAAGGAAGAAGAGGTTGCAGAGGAAGACAAGACCCATGAACCTTACCTTTTCCTAAAAGAAGAGCCTTTCTTGAAGTCATTGAAGGCCTTGAGTGGAAAAGCACTTGAAGGCATACCACTATTTAGTGGAAAAATGGAAGCTGATTTAGTTGTTGATTGGATAGAGGGAATGGAAAACCATTTTGAATGTGATGGAGTCACTGAGGTATAGAAGGTAAAGGTGTCCAAATCAAGACTAAGAGGATCTACCTTGACTTGGTGGAAATTCATTCAGATAGAGAGGGAAAAAGAAGGTAAGCAACCTATAACTACTTGGAAAGGAATGGTTGCTAAAGTAAAAGAAGCATACATGCTAGATGACTATGAGATTCAGTTACACAAGAAAAGAAAAAGCTTCAAGAAAAGAGACCAAGATGTAAACACTTACACTGAGGAGTTTCAAAAACTTTGCATGAGGTCTAATGTGACAGAGGATGAGAGTCTCAAGGTGGCTAGGTATCTCAATGGCTTGAAGTGGAACATTCAAGAGGAGATAGCTCTTTTAAGCCCTAAGAGAGTACACCAATGCTATCAGCTGGCCATTAAGATTGAGGAAAGAAGTAAGAGGAAGCAAGACTAGGCTTCTAAGGGTAGAGGCAAAGGCAGAGATCAAAGAGATCAAAGAGGACAGCGAGGTGGCTACCAAGGTAGAGGCAATGACCAAAGAAACCAAGGAGAGTCTAAACTCATAGATCATGGAGGAGAAAATTCTTCTAGAGGAGGATACAACAGAGGTAGAGGACCTCAAGGAGGTTCAAACAGAGGAAGAGGAGCAGGCAGGAGCAATTCATACTTTGCAAACATGAAATGCTACCATTGTGGTCAAGTAGGTCATCCTGCTTATAGGTGCCCGGAGAAAGAATCTTCATCAAGCAATGAAAAGAGAGTGGCTTATGCACAAGAGGACACCATGAGTTCTAAGTCATCTGAGATCAGTCATATTTAATCTGAGGTAGGAGAGAATCTGATGTTCAGTAAGGTTTTGATCAGACAACCGGTCAAGGAAGAACCAAAACAAAGGAGAGCTCTATTTAGAGTAAGGTGCAAGATACTTGGAAAAGTGTGCAAGGTCATAGTAGATTCAAGTTCAATAGACAATATCATATTAGAGGAGGTAGTATGAAACTAAAATTAGAGAAGGTACCCCATACTAACCCTTACAAGGTCACATGGCTAAACAAGGGATAGAGTGTTTTAGTGAATGAGCAAGTAACGGTGGAATTTTCCATTGGAGGGTACAAGGACAAGTTAGTTTGTGATGTTTTACCCATGGATGCATGCCATCTACTATTGGGAAGACCATGGCAATATGACAGAGGTGTCATATATGATGGAAAAGAGAACACCATTTCTTTCAAGAAGGAGGGGAAGACATTTAAGTTGCAGTCACTGTTAGAAGAAGAAGAGGGACAGTCAAAGACACCAAACATCATGTTGAGCAGTGGTAAAGAGTTCCTTAACAACCTACATCAAGGGAGTGAAGGATATGTGGTTGTGTTACAACCTAAAGAGGAAGATAAGGCTGAAAAGATAGTCCTACTAGAAGTAGTCCATAAGTTACTTGAAAGGTACAAGAGCATAGTTAGTGATGGTACACCTGCAACTCTACCACCAAAGAGAGCCATAAGTAATAAAATTGACTTCATACTTGGAGCTTTATTACCTAACAAGCATCATACAAACTTACACCAGATCAGAATTTAGAGGTAGCTAGGCAAGTGCAAGAATTGTTGGATCAAGGATTGATTCAAAAGAGCATCAACCCATGTGCAGTACTAGTGGTTTTGGCAATAAAGAAGGGAGGTAAATGGAGGTTATGTACTGATTCTAGAGCAATAAATAGAATCACAATCAGATATAGATTCCCTATCCCTAGGATTGAAGACTTGATGGATTGTCTTGGAGGAGCTCAGTACTTTACTAAGTTGGATCTCAAGAGTGGATACCATTAGATCAGAATTAAGGATGGTGATGAGTTGAAGACAACATTTAAGACAAATGATGGGTTATATGAATGGAGAGTGATGCCATTTGGTCTCTCCAATGCCCCTAGCACATTCACGAGGCTCATGAATGAAGTACTCAAGGAATTTATAGGGATATTTGTGGTAGTGTACCTTGATGACATCTTCATATATAGCAAGATAGTAGAAGAGCATCTGAAACATGTGGAGCAAGTTCTTAGAAGGTTGCAAGAAGAGAAGTTGGCAATCAATCTAGAGAAATGTGAGTTCTTTAAGCAATAGCTAGTCTATTTGGGTTTTGTAGTATCCAAAATATAATTGAAGATGGATCCAAGCAAGGTGGAAGCCATCCTAAACTGGCCTACACCAACCACAAGGACTAAGGTAAGAATTTTTCATGGATTGGCTCAATTTTATAGTAAATTCATAAGAAATTTTAGTGGTATATGTGCACCAGTCTTAGACACAATCAAGGGTGGTTTAAAAACTAAGTTTGTGTGGACTCAAGAAGCTGAGAAAGGGTTTGAAAAATTGAAACAAGAGGTGGCAACTCAACCTATTCTCTTATTACCTAGTTTTGACAAGTTGTTCACCGTTGAATGTGATGCAAGTGGAGTGGCAGTAGGAGGAGTGCTAAGTCAAGAGGGAAGACCTATAGCCTTCTTTAGTGAGAAGCTCAATGAAGCTAAGAAAAAGCATTCAACCTATGACTTAGAACTTTATGCTTTGGTTCAGTCACTTAGAAAATGGAGGCATTACCTACTACCCAAGGAGTTTGTGGTCTTTACTGACAATCAAGCACTCAGTTTTATCAACACTCAAGAGAATTTGAGTAATAGGCATTTGAAATGGATGGAATACATCCAAGCTTTTACCTTCACCATCAAGCACAAGAAGGGACAACTAAACAAAGTAGCAGATGCATTAAGCAGGAGGTTGTTGACAGTGCAGGAGATACAAGTGAAGAGCATTGGCATAGAGAGTTTCAAGGATCTCTATGGGGAAGATGAAGACTTTTTAGAGGTATATAAGGTATGTTATAACTTTGAAAACTATTTCCATATCCAATACTCAGAGTATACTTTGCAAAGTGGGTTATTGTTTAAGGGAAATCAATTATGTGTTCCAAGAGGGTCAATGAGGGAAAATCTGATTTAGGAAAAGCATAATGGAAATCTTAGTGGACATTTTGGCATCAATAAGACTTTAGAACTAGTGCAAAGGTTCTATTACTGGCCTAAGTTGGCAAGAGATGTTAGGAAGTATGTGGAACAATGTGTTGTGTGTATGAAAGCTAAGGGAGGAGCTAGTAATGTTGGTTTATATCAACCCCTACCCATTCCTAACAGACCATGGGAGTGTGTGAGCATGGATTTTGTGGTAGGCCTTCCTAAGACCAAGACTAGTTTTGATAGTGTTTATGTAGTAGTAGACAAATTTAGCAAGATGAGTCATTTCATTCCTTGCAAAACTACTCATGATGCTAGCTACATAGCTCATCTTTTCATCAAGGAGGTTGTAAGGATCCATGGATTTCCTTTGAGCATTGTTTCAGACATGGATGTGAAATTCATGAGTCATTTTTGGAAGACTCTCTGGAGTAGATTGGGTACAAATCTGTCATTTGGATCAGCTTACCATCCTTAGACCGATAGTCAAACAAAGGTGGTTAACAGGGTGCTAGGTAATCTTCTAAGGTGCCTAACTAAGGAATATGGACAAACATGGGATATGGTTATCTCACAAGCTGAGTATGCTTATAATGATAGTGTGAACCGAACCACATCGAAGAGTCCTTTTGAAGTTGTGTATGGGATGCACCCAAGAGGGATATGTGATCTCAAAAATCTTGGAGCTATGGAACATAGGAGTGGACATGTAGAAGACTTCAGTCAAACCATGAAAGAGATTCAGGAGTAGGTGAAGAAGATAGTCACAGAGGCTATGCAAAAATTGAAAGAGAAGGCAGATATGTCTAGGAAGGATGTTCAATTTGTAGTAGGGGACTATGTTATGGTCCACCCTAACAAATCAAGGTTGCAAAAGGGAATGTCAACCAAGTTGCAGATGAAGAGAGTGGGTCCATGAAAGATATTGGCCAAGTATGGAAAGAATGCATATTAGGTGGAGTTACCTACTGATCTGGGAATCTCACTAGTCTTCAACATAGCTGATTTGATCAAGTATAAGGGAATAGTTGTGATGAGGTTCAGAACAGCCAGGAGATCTTCAAGGACATCAGTAATGTACCCCTACCTAATCAAGAGAATCCTTAGGTAGAGCAGATCTTGGAGTCCAGAGTCCAAAAGTCTACAAGGAACAAGGTGTACATGGAGCACCTTATCAAGTGGCAGAATAAGCATGAGTCAGAAGCCACATGGGTACAGGAAGATCAATTCAAGAAGTTTGGCATTGAACTGTCTTTACTCTCCCCTTCCATTCCTTAGTGTTTGGACTGAGAGGGGGAGAATGGTGCAGGAGCACCTAAGGAACAACAAATAGTTTCATTAGGTAAATAAGAAACCTAGAGGAATAATTTTGTTTTGTTTTCATAAGATCATGTAGACCATTGTGTGGAAAACCTAGAGGTGATTTTGATCTTTGGAAAAGAGGTTGTCAAAAATTCAATAAGCTTAAAAGCTCATCTTGCTGAGTTGACAAAAGTTGCCAAAGGTTGAAAAACACAGTGGATTTTATAAGTTTCATCTTTAGGTCTTCTATAGGTTCGAAAAAAGGAACTTAATTATTTTAGAAGCCTATTTAAGAGATGCTTCAACCATGGAGCTGGATTAGAGGCACTGATATTGTAGTGACATTTTGTGACATTGAAAGAAACAACATTTTGTGAGACATTTTCTGGTTTTTGCAACTAAATAGTGCTTTAATGGATTAAACCTATTGTTTTTTTGGTTTTGGAATGTAGTGTCGGTAGTTTACAAGCAGTGTATAACATTAGATAGCTTCTTTGTTCAATTTGTAAGCACTTTTTGTAAATAGTTTCATTTTACCCTATTGCTGGTGTGAACTAGACATGTTTTAGGAAATGGGGTGCTAGAGCACTTTCCCATTGTACAAACTGTACGGACCTTTGGGAATAGTTCCTAGACACCATGCTTGTACATATGGTAGATTCTAGGGCTTGTGTGTGTATAGGAGTTGCTAGCAATGTCTTTCCCTAGGCGAGCCATGCAGAGTCTGGCTAGGGAAGAGGAGTGAAAGACACATATTTTGCAGGGGTGCTAAGATCTTGGAAAAATTCCTTTTGGAGAATTTAGTTGAAGGTCTTGGCAAGGTCTAGTGGATAGGAGGAGGCTCCATCAACTCATTTGCTGGGAGAAGACAATAACAGTTTGAAACAACCTGTGAAAGGCTAATAAACCCTAGGTTTAGGCCATTTTTGAGTATGGGCAGTGTACAGATAGTATAGGCTCCAAACCCTAAAAATCTTCAAGGTGTGGGTATGGGAAACACAAACCCCAAGGAAAGAACCTAGGTCATTTTGAGGGTTTTAGAGTAATTTCCATATTTCTCAGGTTAGGAGGCCTAATTGGGGCTCTAGGCTTGTAGCCTTTTCTAACCCTAGGAGAGGGTTTCTTGAGAGCGATGGAGGAATGGAGTTTTGTGATTGAATAAAAACCTTAGATAGGTTACTTTGAAGCTTTTACAATTTTTTTACACCCTTGCAAGAATCCAACTGAGTGTTGAGGGTATTTTGGCCTTTAGGGAAGAATAAGGGTTGAGGGTGAGATAGTGGAAAGGCACCAAGGTTGGCTTGGTGGAATGAAAGAATGATGATAGTGGGGTTGGCCAGAAGGACCAGGGGTTTCTATATCTGAAATAGGACCTATAGGTTAAGGTGGGAGAGTCACCTAAGAGTTCTTGAGATCAAGGACCTAGAGCATGGGACAGTGAGTGTCTCATCCAACCCTACGTCATCAGTTAGGTACCCATGTACATATGCAATGCAATCTCTCACAAATGGAGAAAAGGAGAAACCCCAGTGGTACAAAACTCCTCCCCAAAAGAGAGATGAAATAAAAAAAGTGAAATACTCTCAATGATGCATGAGAAGGTAAAAAAATCATGTGAGGAAAAAGACCCCCCATAAGAGAGAAGTAGAAGAGAGACAAGGTAGCCCCCCCTCAATGTGTAGTCTCCTACAATGATGGTAGAAGCTCGACATTGAATGCTAAAGATGATCCAATCTTGCCAAACAACATTCCTAGCCTTAGGAAGAAACAAAAATATGGATGTATTTAGGATATCAGGAAGATAGATGATGTGTGATGATGTCTTTGAAGCATGCTCAAGTGTCTCCATGTCGATGTCGAAAGCTAAAATGCTCCAAATAGGAATTCTAGGCCACACTACTAAAGAGGAAAATCCAACATCTAGTAGAGAAGAATGTAGAACATGATCCAAAGAAAAGGATATTCCCTCTGAAGATAAAGAAATCTCCTCCAAATGTTGTCCAAAAGTATCCACACTCACACCAATCTGTGAAGAATGATCATGTAGAGAATGAACAAGAGGGTCAAGGTGTTCCCTCATAACAACTAAAAAAGGAGCATCTTCATCAAAGAGAACTCCACAAACAAGTCTAAAATACCTGTCAAGAAGTCATCCAAAGTAGCCATATCTGGAAGACTATGTATATCTTGTTGCACTGAATCACAAGGCGCCAAAACTATTGAATCACAAGTGTCCTCAAGTACAACAATAGATGATTCTGCCAAAGCTGGATTACAAGAGTCCTCAACTTCAAGATGTTGACTCATAGATGAAGAAGATGAACCCTCTAAATCTAGATTACAAGCCATAGAAATTGAAGTCTCAATAGATGTCTTTGTAGGAGGAGAAGGAGAAGGATCTGGCTCATCAAAGCTACCATACCTTTCCCAATTAGCAAGTGTTTCAGCTATTTTATCATCAATAGGTTGAAACTCTGTAAGTGGAACAACACAATCTGCAACAAGATCCTCTGGGAATGGAGGTTCATTCAAGTCTCCATACATCTCCCAAAGTATTTTCATAAGGTCATGAGGGATGTCAATACTATTAGTGGCCATTTGTGTATCAATGTCACAACTACAACCAATTAATCCCAGGATATGTTCTATCTTTAAGTCCCACACAACTCTCTTCCATTTTGATGAAGGTTTAGGAACTAGTCCTTAGAGATATGGAAAAAGATTAAGCCACCTACAATGTGTTAGGATTCCATCTCACCAAGACTTAAAGTTCCATCGATTTAACCTTATTATAACATGATGTTTTTTGATACCCATGCTCCTCAATTTAGTCACACAATAGACTAATCAAGAGACATAAGACAACAAAGACAAAAGATTACCCCCCAAAATCACTCAATAAAGAAACCCCTAGAGCAATATCTGATTTGGAAGTTATATTTAGTGCATTTACAATTGCCACTTGCCAAAAATGGCGAAGTGGTCTTTGATCTTGGTACATGCAAATGGAAAAATAGGCCACAAAATAAAGTACAATTTTTGGTACAAAATGAGATCAATCTGATCATACCATTGAAAATTACATGAAAAATCATGCACTTCAAAAAAAAAACTGCACCCAAAAATGTTACCGTAGGAGCAAGATATGAGCTCCTGAAGTTCCCAAATTGAGGAAAAATCAGCAATACCTATGAGAATCTGCATTTTTTGAAAAAACCAGAGACCAAAACCAAAAAATAATTGCACCACTACATAGAGCATAAAAAATTAGCCTAAATAAAAAAAAAATGCTTGAAAAAAGGAGTAAGAATGAGCAAGATATGGAGCTTCAAAGTTTGCCTTCAAAAATCAAAATGCAAACCATGAGGGGGTCCAAATTTTCAATCGAGTGCTAACGTCATCAAACTGCAAGGTTAAATTTGATGAATTCGAGACCGTAAAAAAAGAATATGCTCTGCATCCAAGGAATATTCTCTACTCAACGAGCTTAAAAATTATGGCCTCTAGCCCATCGTTGGTCGGCCCACTTGGAAGAATCTGATGAAATATTCTCATAAAACTGTTTGCCAATTTTTAATTGTGTCGGCCACCTTTTGAATGACCGGTCAATGGAAAGTGAATTACCAGAGTATGAAGACAAGCTCTGCCAGTGGGGCCGTGGCTGGGCCTGTTTCCCACAAATGAATGCAGGCCACGTGGAGGACAGTGGGTACTACTGTACCCTGCAATTGCACAATGTACACAGTACCGCGTACTGTGAGAAAATCCGTAGACAAATATTTTTCTATTTTTTTTATTTTTAAATGAAAATTATGCAATGACAATAAAATCGATTGAAATAGATTTTTCTATAAAAAAAATTTAATAAAATTTCAACCGATAAAATAAGAATTTTAAAAAAATAAAAGTAAATCATACTTTGCAATTATGATGACCTGGGGGGCTGTACGGGTCCTTGGGAAATTTTTTTTTGGCTCACTGGACAATTGCTCTAATTTGGATGATTTGGTAGTCAATCTTAGGGTTTTTGGCCCTTCTGGACATGATGGCAGGGTCAGATTTGACCCAAAATGCTCCAAAATTGCTACTACATTCTGGATCTAGCAACCACTCTTCAGCTTCAAACCCTCATAGATTTGGCCTCGTATGTTCGATTTGGACGAAACGAAAGAAAAAATTGACTTTCTCGAACCTTCCAGATGCAATGGTGAGCTTAGATTTGCACCAAAAAGCTCTAATGTGAACCTGCAACAAAGAGCCAAAAATGGAACACCCCTAAATATGATATCTCTCTTCAGAAAAAGACTCTCCAATGGCACCCAACCTGCTCTAATACTATGTTAGAATTGGCCATGGTTGTTAAGATCTTGAGACCAATTGGAAAGCACAAAAAAAGAGAAATGAATATGACAAGAGTAAACTATATTCAGTGTCAATAATATGAGATGATTTGAGATGATTACAAATGAGAGAAACCCCTTGGTTATATAGCCAAGGTGAGATGCAAGATGTCATAGGATTATGAAAAGTTTCTTAATCATATGACATGTGACAACTAATCACACTTACCTAGGTTCACATGTAGTAGTTGTCAAAAGATAAGATAACAACTAATGACAACTAACACCTTCTAGAAAGACTCCTTCCTAGGACCTAAGTAAACTTAACATGTGTGAATAAGTCCCCTAATAATGAATAAACTAGGTACAATACTTTATTTACACCAACAAGTTCCATCATACATCACATAATAACAAAGTTGGGGAAAATCTGGTATTTTCATATATGATCTCTCATATTGTAGTGTTTTCTTTGCTATGGTAACTTAAAAAAAAGTAGGTATCCTAAGTTTTGAATGCCTTTGCATGCTTTAGCCTAGTTCCTGTAAATAGAAGATAGGGGTATGTTAGTGGATGGGCAAGAAAAATAAAAAAGGAAGCACAAAAAGTGAGTAAGTATATGTGTAAAATCAATATAGACAATGTGAAACTAAAAATAATTAATAATATTTACAATTGCTTCACTGAATCTATTTATTGATAATGGAAAGTTATGTACTTACATGCACTGATGATGGTGTTTAACAAGTGCGAGCAACATTGGATCAAGTTGTTGGACCGTGAAAGAATTTGAAATAAACAATTTACAATACACTAATTTTCTTGAATGTCTATTGTATCCATGTAGCAAATGTTATAAAGGAAATAATATAGATATACAATAAAAGAGGTTAGCATTATCTCTTGTAAATAGAAGGAGATAAAATGGAACATTTTGAATACATGGCATCCTGGTAAAGAATTGTGTATAAGTAATCTATTGGAGAAGTTGAAAAGAGAGTTGTGGTCCAAACAATGACAATGCAATGGATAGAATAGAGTATGTTTTTGGTAGACAAGTGCATGTGAGAATTTGTGTGTCCATGTATATAAGTAGCAAAAAATGTATGATGATTGAAGGAAAAAGAACTAAACCCATTCTCATACTCCTCCCTACCATATTGGCATCATGAAGCCTCGTGGGCTCTAGCCAAACCACCGAGCAAGAAAGGAAGGTAAGGTCCATGGAAAATCTCATGGACTCTTATCATATATCACACAATAACAAAGTTGGGGAAAAATGAGTGTTTTGAAAAAATATCTCTAATATTCTAGTCTTTTTTTGTTGTGACAAGTTGACAAAAAAGGGTATCCTAATAAAGAATTGGCATCATGGGATTTGAAGATGGCAAGAGAAACGTGGATAGATGGAATAAATAAAAGAGTGTATAATAACTAAAAAAGGTGCATCTAACTTCACAAACATATATATCGGTATAGATTTTGATTTGCAAGTGCTTATATTTTCATTGCATGGCTAAGATGTATATGCAGAAATGTGTTTGTGAAACATGGCCACATACAACAACCAATAACTAGAAAGGAAAAAAAAATAGTCATGTACAAAATGAAAACTAGGCCAACCATGACATTGTAGATGGTTTAGTTGAATGGAGAAACATACACCATTGTCATGTGTTTTTTGGGATAAACAATGTGATGCAATCGAAAAAATTGTTTTTCCTCTCAAAAACACATGACAACGGTGTGTGGTTGCCCTCCATAATCACATAAACCACAATCTACAATGGCTATAAAAGGGAAAATCTTAAATGGGATTTTTTTTGTGGGAAAACAATCATAAATTTGACTTCAAAACACATATTCTAGTCTACCCATTGCATTTCTACGTGTGTACAATATCTTTTCAACTTATCTAAAATATTATTTACATACAGTTGTTTATCAAGTTGGGAAAATTTCCCTAAAGTTATATAGCAACATTTATATTATGTGATTCTAAATGTATTTATAAAAAAATTACAATTGCAATCTAATGAAGAATATAGTAAAAATGGTCATCGAATTGATAAGCCAACTGTTACATAGACTACCAACTATTACATAATGAACAGTTTGCTTTGCAGAACAAGAAAAAAGAATATCATAAAACATATTGATACAACACAAGCAATCTATGCAACAGTTGGCTTCTCAATTCAAAATTCAAGCTACATTATTTGGCACTAAATATTATAGACAAAATAGAGAAATTGTAAAATAACTATTAGAAAAACACTTAAGAATTATAGGTAAATTTCAGATGATCAAAAACCCACATTAAACATATTGGTACAAGACAAGCAATCTATGTAAGAGTTGGCTTGTCAATTCAAAATTTGAGCTACATTCTTTGACAGTAAACCCACATTAAATAGAACTCGTAAAGCCAATGGGTAGCAATAATCTATGTAAAATGTGTATAACACCACAATGGCTCTTTCGACAATGCATCTTAATCAATACATTTTCTCACATTGTAACATTGAATATTGCATTTACTTCCTCCCATACCATTGTACAACAATGCCAAGATTCATTAACCCTCATGCAAGCAAACACTTACCATTCTACTTCCATTTATTGAGGCAACCAACTCCACCAATGCCAACCCACGTAATTAGCAAACTCCACGTCATCATAAAAAACCCTGGGAAACTCACTGCCAACCATTGGGGATTATTAATTTCTAGTGCCAATAAATTCTATTCACGGCTAGGCTTATGAAAATCCAAACAAAAATTTGAAACAAATAGCCAATAGCTAAATGCTAGCTATTACATAGTTGCTTTTCTTGTATCAATATGTTTCATGATATTCTCTTTTTGTCATCTATTTGAAGCTCCCTATAAGAAGTTTTTCATTGTCATAGTTTAGCTCTTGTATTCTTCATATCTTAACCCATGTAAATTTTGTTGTGCATTTAATTAAGGATTGTGCCCTCATGTATTTTTTTCCTTTGCATGACACTTTACTAGTTTCTTATTCTATTGTCCTTGTGACAGGAATTGTTTTTAACTTTCAAAATCATAAAATTTTGTAGATTGGTATAAACTACAAACATAATATTGACCTGTACCTTTGGACTTCTTTCAATTTTTTTGGTCTATGTATGTTTTTCAGCCTCTAGTTATTGTTCCTTGTTATCTCTGTGCATCTTTGGTGCTATACACATTTTGTACAACAAAAGTTATGTATAACAAACTATTCATAGCCATAGTTTACACCTTTTATTCTCCATATGTTAAAGTTCTATTTAAAATGGGTTTTTGATCATTTGTCATTTAATAAATCATAAAAGAGCTGTTAGAAAAGCACTTAAGAATCATAGGTAAATGACAAATGATAAAAAATTCACATTAAATAGAACTTTAAGAGAGGTAGAAAAAATACACAAACCAAAAAAATTGATAGAAGGCTAAATGTTTTCACTCATCTGTCATTTATGTGTGATTCTTAAGTGTTATTCTAATACCTCTTACTATATATATGAAGAGGGTTAGTATGCAAGCATAAAGATATTCAAGATAAAATTAGTTTAGTGGCTGTTAAGTTATATTTTAATAGACTTTTTACAATTTCTCTATTTTTCTATAATATTTAGTGTTAGTTAATGTAGTTCTAATTTTCAATTAAGTCTCTGGCGTTATACCCACTTTGCACATATTATTGCTACCCATTGGATTTACAAGTTCTATTTAATGCGGGTTAATGTGGTTTCAAAATAGAACCAATTTTGTGGATGAAATGCCTAGATATCATTAAAAGGAAGACATCAAAGAAATATCAAAGGTTTTTCTTCAAAGCATACAATGCATACAAATAAATTTATAAACATACTTGATTTTGATATGTACTAGAGCCTATCTAGCCATGCAAGAAGAAACGGGTTGAATGTATAACATAGTAAAATATAAATTTATAAAACAAACCTTGTCTATGCTTATAGCTATGTTCATCTTTTAGGTACCAATTTTCCCACATATGGGATTCATATCTCCTTGTCCATCTATGCTTGCATTGAGCCCAACGTGATATTACTGCAAAGCAACATTTTATTTGAATCTATCAAAATATATGTCTCTTGTTAGATGTGTATGGAACAACAAAAATACATTGTAAAACAACTTAGAGCAACAATAGGAGGCCAAACGTTGTAGATTGTGAAGCAAAACACTTTTTAAAACCCTCCAATCTACTATCTAATGGAGGTGGATGGTAGGATTTTACCACTATGTTTCCATTGATCAAGGAAACCAACTCCACCATAGCCAACCCACGTGGTCAACAAACTCCACCATCATTGTGAATAGGCCCAGGCAACCCGTTGAAAATTGTATGGAGTGTTATCATATATTAGACAAAAATGCAATGTAGACAAGACTATATATTTTTGAATGTAATATACAGGAAGAGCGAAACAATGAAATTCCCAAAAGAGAATTCTGTAGGTCAACATTTTCCAGCTATTTAATCAAATAAAACTAATTGAAAAGCTAGCAAGAACACATAAGAATATGTGCAAGCAAAGCATGAAGGACAAATGACAAAAAATAGGTTATATAGGCACATAAAATTGAAAATAGAACATAGTTGCAGAATTTTAAACTTATTAGTCAAATGCAACACAATTTTTTTGAAAATATTTCTAGAGTATGTGCATATATAGTTTAATATACTAGAATGTTCAAAACATGTTACTGACTTATAGAAATTTTAGCCTCTACTTATTATTGGTTGATATCTCTGTGCATCTTTCCCACTTAATGTTGTTTCTATGTGCATATGTATTAATTTATAATAGTTGCAACTATATGTTTAGAATACTGCATGCTAAAGTTGCTTGAAAGAGAATTGTATGCAATGTGAACCCTATGTGAAAATCATGAAGACTCATGGGTAGAGTAGAGTATGTTTCTGAAATCCAAGTGTATGGAAGGATTTGTGTATATATCTATCTATCTAGCAAGAAATATTTGACGTAAAAGGAAAAAGAAAAAAACCCACGCTCGTTCTCCTCCCCACCATATTGGCATCATGAAGCCTTGTGGGCTCTAGCCAAACCTCTAAGCAAGAAAAGTATGAAATTCCCATGAGTAATTTCATGGAGTCTCATCATATATCACACAATAATAAAATTGGGTAAAATCTAGTGTTTTCATATATGATCTTTCATATTGTAGTGCTTTTTTTGCTCGAAGTTGGGGAAAATCTTGTGTTTTCATATATGATATCTCATATTGTAGTGTATTCTTTGTTGTGGTGATCATGAAAATAGATATCTTGATACAGAATTGACATAATGGAATTTAAAGACACCTAGACAAACATGGATAGGTGCAATATACAGAAGAGTGTATTTTTTTGAATGTTATATACAAAAAGTATGAAACAATGAAATGTTGAAAGGAAAAGTGGGCAGATCAATATTTATGGGTTCATATTTGCATAGTGAATTTAAGAAAAAATATATTATTGAAGGTACATAAGATAGTAAACAACAAGAAAATTATCTTTAATGTGCAAGGTTGAAGAGGATGGAAATCATTGAATAAATAGGGGCAATTTTATGTGGCAACAAAACCTAGAGTATATAGGCACAAAAGATGGAAAACAGAGCATAGGTGCATAATTTAAAACTATTCAATCAAAGACAACACAATATTCTTGAAAATATTTCTAGAATAGTTGAATATATATTTTAATAGACTAGAATGATCAAAACATGTCAAGTTGACTTGTACAAGTTTTTCCCTTTGCTTATTGTTTCTTGGTATCTCTATGCATCTTTGGCATTATACCCATTTTGCACAGGTTATTACTTGGTATGTTTCTATAAAATTTAACTTAAAATCCTTGAAAATAGGATGGTATACGGTGTGTAACCAATGTGAAAATAAATCTTTCAAAAGATTTTTCATAATCTGAAACATGAGGCGGGGATAGAAGCATTTGGCAGGGGCTAGAGTTGTTCCAACCGGGCCTCTTCGCTCTGACGTTGAGTAGTGTATTTGTTGTTGCTTAGTCTGGAGTATCTCTCAAATGAGAATGGTGGATCAATGCAGAGTATTTCAATTGATTTAACATGAGAAATGGTTGTAAAAGTTAGCCCTTGCCTTTCATTGTTGCCTATGTTTATTGTTGCTTTGTCTAATGTTAAGCCTTGTTCTTTATGTATTGTGATTTCCCATGCCATGGTGAGTGGAATTTGTGTCTGACTGCCTCGGGTTATAGTTGGGATGGGGATGTCTATTGGGTTTTGTGGGTCCCATGGTGGGTCCATGTAATTTTAGAAGTGGAAAACAACATAGTTAGGTGGATCTAGTGGAACTTGCAATGTGCATTGTACACAATAGATACAACAAGACCAAGGGATCCATTGACTAGCCTAGCTTGAATCCAAAAATTTGTTGTTAGCATCACCTATTCACCAAAAAAAAGTAGCAGTTCTAGGAGAAGTTGGTCATAATCTCCATAATTAGATGTCTTTTGCTGTGCTACTCGAGCAGTGCTAATGGCTATGGGAAGGTTTAATTGTTTGATCATTTTTTTAATTGTGGAATGCAACTAAGTCATTTGTGGAAGAAAAAAATGTTGCAACATCAAATTTTTCTCTTTCTATGGGAAATAGCATTTTATCTGTTTGTTTCATAAGCTATTCCAAGTCATCATGGAGAGCCTCACCATTTCTTATATGGAAAATGATTGCCTGAAACTTTTGTTGGGTAGGACTATCTCCTTGTTGGCAGTTAATAGTGTCCAATGTTATTGAGACTATGAAAGTATGCCACAAGGCTATAGCTGATGAGCGTGAAGCATAAATAAGAGTATCCATGACCGATGACAAGTAGGAAAGATCACCAACAAGAATGATAGAAACACCATTGAATGGTTGCATTTGGTTATTGGGGAATGCAAAGGGTTGTATGGATCGTGGAGGCACATATGTTGTAGGTAGAAACACCTGTAGGGGCCAATGTGAGCAACATGCTATTGCATCTAGTAGTAGAGATATTTATTTGTTGTCCTATACAATTTATTAAAAAGGATTTACCAGTGTCAGTTTTTCCTTGAATGATCATGCAAAGAGGGGCTTTGGGGGAAGGCTACATGTGATGGGATTGGATGATTTGAAGAGCTAGTTGTTGTTTTGGTGAAAGTTGATGGGATGATGTATTTAAAGGAAAGGATTGTATTGTAGCTTACTCATGTTGTGCCTTAGTTGATGGAATGAACTGCAAATCAATATTATGAAGTTGTTCAGGAACATGGTTTGTATTCCATGAATGGTTCATATCAAAGTCTCATCTACCCAACAACTGGAGCTGATTTATACTAAAGTTAGTAGTAGCACCAAGCTGAGACAAAAATTCCCATTCATATTCATCCATAGAAGGTTTATGGTTCAAATCATCAATATCACTACCATGCTGTTCTTCAATGGTGGATGCAGTTTGAATTCTATTAACATGCCAAGGATGATAGCTGGCTATTTTAAAAACTTTCCAATTTTGTATTATGTTTTTTTTGGAAAGACCTATATTTTTGTGTATGTTTCAAAAAGGTTTGTATAACATAAGTTTAGTACAACAAGATGTGTCAAATATTTATGTATCTTCGAGGGGGATAGCCTTGAACAAGGGGTACACAAGAACAATTGCAAGCTGGTGTCTCAATTTCTATTTGTCCTTTTTGTGTTGGTTTGAATGTGTGTATAAGTGGATGGAGTCAATTAGGGATACACGACCTAGCTCTGGAGGCCTTTGCATATAGCAATGAATATAATTTTCCGGAAGGCCTTCATCAACATCACATTTATTTATAAGGAACCATGCCTTTTTGTCAACATTCAAGCGAACATATTGTCAACTTGAAGTGACAAGGGAAATTTTTTGTAACATATGACACATCTCCTGTGCAGAGATGTCACACTCTACAAGAATGTTCATCATGAATTTTTGATATGCAAGTAGTTCTCTATCCTCAACTATATTTATATTTGGAATTCTTTTCAACATATCAAGGTAATTTTCTGATTTCTTCCTAGATTTAGCTACATATTTGGAGATATAATTTAATACAAGTTTCCTAGAAACAACTGGCTGACAATCAACGTTGACACACTAGATTGCAGTCATGGGTGGCCTATGAATATTTAGGAGATCATCATTTATTACTAGCTTGTAGGATTTTTTAGACTTAGCATCAAATGTCAATGTAGAGGTAAGTTGTTGCTGCCAAGGTGCTTTATAGTAGCATTGTAATTTCTCTCCTTTTTTCCTTAAGGAAATATATTCAAAGAATTTTGTGTGCCTTTGAACTGTATTTAGCAACTCTTCATAATCTATGATTGGATCACTAGAAAGAATCTAGCTCATGGAAAGTAAGCATATATTTTCTTCAGAACAACAGTACATTTTGAGCAATCTTGTGCAGGGCAATACGGATTCCAAGCTGAAACATATCTATCAAAAAAGTTCCTTGCTATGGTAACATCATGGTGATTTGACCAATAAAGAGTGTCCATGTTTGGGGCTTCTGGAAGCCTTAAAAAACCATGCACATGTGTAGAGTTGTGATGCTTCCATTCATATCTATACCAATAATATTTTGCGTGAAAAATCTTTTCAATCACCTCTTCACAAAAAATTGAGAACCTATGATGCAGATATAAAGAGTTTATATGTGGATTTTGAATAGCACTATCTATCAGGTTCTTTGTTGAATAATCCATTGCCAAACAAGCCACAAAAGAGAAAACATCTTGTAGATCAAACCGTTTTGTGTCTACATAGCTCAGAGTGAAAAAAGGGTAGGTATCCCAAGTTGTTCAATCATTATAGATAGTTGGGCTCAAAAAATATTCCAAAAGGAGTGAGTCCCATGCAATGATGCACCAAAATGCATTAGCTGCTTTGCTATTTGGTCATCAGGAGCAGCTTGAAGCCATTCATGCAATGTAGACAAAGACTTTTGGATTTTGTCTTCCAAATCCACTCTAATGAAGACAAAAGCAGTTTGTTGAGTGTGATGTCTCATTATCAAGTTGTAGAGGAAATACCTAAAAATGACATGTTTTCCAAATCTATGGTCAAAATATCTTGTTAAGTGGAGGGCATATTCATGCAACTAAATTTGAATATTCCTTGGTTGAAGGGGGAGTGTTGCTCTAGTGGGGAACAATGTTGGAAAAGCCATTGTAAATAAACCTTCAGTGTTATATTCATTAATATGAGAAGAGCTAATTTCAAGCCAACACAAGATATTCAACTTATTTTTTTCAATTTGTAATACCTGTTTGATGGCTTAGAGATCTTGTGTAGGATTTGGAAAGAAAGGGATAAATGATGAAAAGGTTGAAGAGCCATTTTCATGTTCAACAACATTTATTGAGTTGGTTGATGGCATCAAATCTTCATTGGAAACTCGCTCTATTGTGTGCATGATATTGGAGACATCAATGACAATATTAGGTAACATATTAAGAGCCTCAAAACCAATCTCAACATCATTTTAGTATTAGTCATATTGAATTTTATATTTCAATGCATCCATGACATAATTTTTATTAGCATAGCAACCATAGTTTGCACCTTCAATGGTGGTTTTTCGTATGATTATAACCTCAAGGTCTTGTAATTGGTGCAACAAAATTTTTGCAATGCTTAAGATCTCTTGAGGAAAGCTTATTATGTGACCATTATATTTAAACTACCCTCCTCTAGCGTGGGACACTTGTAAAACTAGAGCCACCCTAGCAATAAGCATTTCTTCAACTTGTGTTAGCTTTTTTTAGTAACAATGGTTGTGGCCGTGGGTCCATGCCATTTGTAGAGATGGAATAGTGGGATCCTTTTTTATAATAGCATCTGGCACACATGGTTGTTGAACCCAATGCACGAGCGCACATCCCAATGTATCTTTCTATGTATATCTGACAAGCAGTAAGGTTTTACATTGCATCTATGCATTGTCATAACCATTCCACCAAAGAAAGGTAGCAAACATTGAAAATTTCTTTGAGGTGTTATTCGTGCACTACTACAGTGAGGGGAACTAATATGAGATTATAGATTGAACATATCTTGTGACGTTGATATCGGTATGTTTCTTTCCAAACTACCATGCTTTTTGGTAGCCTGGGCGAACAAGACAATCCTGGGAAAAAAGAGTGGGGTTTACCATTGCCAATGGGAGTTGTGGGGGGAGATTGATAGAAAGAAGAGTTGTAGGTGTGCTTGTTGTAGTTAACCTTTGTTGCAAGTACTTTGTACGGTGCTTTGCATAAATTTTATCTTTATGTCGGGTATAGTACTAATGGTTTTGTTGCTATTTTTAGCTTTTTTTAATTCAAAAATTGATTGGATTGTTGAACTTGAATGTATTGGGACAACCTATGAATATACATACATGTTCAACTATATTAGCATATATGAATATACATGTATAACCATAGATATATTTAAAGTAGTAATTACACATAAACATATAATAAAATATATGTGTATCTATGTGTATATAAATGTATATCTATGGATGATCAGAAGAGGAATAACATGGTTTGAACATTGGAATATATAAAAATATATATACAAGTATTCTACAAATTTTTGTGTTAACCATTTTCACTATTTCACCATTGCTATATGTCACATTTACAAGAATACAATATTGGATGCACGCAACTAGTCCAAAGTTGTGCAACTATTTTCCGCTTTGAATTTTTTGTGCCTATATACCCTAATTTTTCCTTACCCATCAAATAATCTATATCATGTGTATTCAGAGTTTCCCAATTGGATTTTCACTAGCCCGAGCATGGAAAGCATTCCTCATCATCAACAATGAATATGTCTGGAAGGCTCGTGCTGAGTTTCCCAAGGCTACTCACAATGACGGTCCACAGAGGTGGAGTTTGTTGACCATGTGGGATGGTGATGTTGGAGACCTAGGCTACCTCGATAAGTGGAAGCATAGTGGTGAATGCTTTCTTACGTTGTTGCATGATGGGAATGAACACAACAAGAGAAATTATACCTTTTATACAATTTCTCTATTTGTCTATAATATTTAGTAACAAAGAATGTAGCTTGAATTCAGAATTGACAAGCCAATTGTTATAGACACTACTTGTCTTGTGTCAATACTTTTCAATAGTAGTTGCATATATATATATATATATATATATATATATATATATATATATGTAGAGGGTTTGTGTGAAAGCATAAAGATATTCAAAATAAAATTAGTTTAGTAGTTGTAAAGGTATGTTCAGTTTTGAATTTTGTGTGGATGGGACATGTTATATGGTTTTTGTGAACAGTGTATTTTTTTTAATGTTATACTACACAAACATACACATCCAATTACCCCTACATATGAATATTTTTTAAATGCACATTAACATAGGAGAAATTGCATGTATATATATATATATGCATGCAGAGGGTTAGTATGAAAACATAAAGGTATTGAAGATTAAATTAGTGTAGTAGCTATTAAGGTATGTTCAATTTTGCATTTTGTGTGAATATAACATGTTATATGTTCTTTGTGAATAATGTGTTTATATATTATCGTAGTTTACCTCTTTTATTCTCCATATTTTAAAGTTCTATTTAATGTGGGTTTTTGATCATCTTTCATTTTCCTATGATTCTTAAGTGTTTTTCTAATAGCTCTTTTACAATTTCCCAAATTTTCTATAATATTTAGTACCAAATAATGTAGCTTGAATTAGGTGCAGCTTTGAAGTTATCCCTTTTCTTTGCATCCTTCTCAACTTTAGACATGGAAGATGATTTTGTTATTGTTTGTTGGGTTTTCTATTCTTAGCAATACAATCTATTTTAAATTCACCATGCAAATATATAAATAGTAATGTTAATCTACAAAACTTCCTTTTGAACATTTGATTGTTTGTTGTTTGTGTGTATTACATCCAAACACATGCAGTATTCTAAATATACAGTTGTAGTTGCTATAAATTGATGCATATGTAGATATATACATACACATCTACGTATATATATATATGTGTGTGTGTGTGTGTGTGTGTGTGTGTGTGTGTGTGTGTGTGTGTGTGTGTGTGTGTGTGTGTGTGTGTGTGTGTGTGTGTGTGTGTATGTATGCATGTATATGTCTATATACACACACAAGGATAACTGTAGATATATATATATATATGTCCATTGATGTGTATATAAATTTATATGTATGGATGCCTATGAGAACAATAACATTTTTTGAACATTACAGTTGCACGTTTCCTGTATCCAATAACTATGAGAATATAGTATTCGATGCATTTAATTAGTCCAAAGTTGTGTAGCTATCTTCAATTTTGCATTTTTTGTGCCTATACACTCTAATCTTTTTTTTGCTATTAAATTGAATGTATTTATTTAAAAAATTTCTCCCTTTTGAATGTAATGTTGCACACACATACACATACAATTTCCCCCACATATGATATTTTCTTAAAAACTACAGATATAGAGGATCAATTGCATATATATGCATGTGCAAAGGGTGATAATACATTTCACCGTTTTGATTTTCATGGTACATGAACATATACATATAATTGTGCTCACATATCTTTCTTAAAAACTACAACAATTTAGGAGCAATCACATATATATGTATGTGCAAAGGGTGAGTATAAAACTATAAAGATTTTCAATGTTTATATGCTCACATTTTTTGTCTCTATTATTGTATCAATGGAAATTGCAAGGTATTTCCAGTGATCACTTGTTATATGTGTACATCTTTGGCATTATGTTGATCAGATGGGAAAATACTAAAGACTAACAAAAATAGCATCTAGAACTATTGTTTGGTTTTCCAAGATATGGGTACAATTCAACCATAGTAGTCAACAAAATTCCATTTAGATCTTGTTAATAAGAAAGCATTTAATAGTTCAGCATGTGGAACATGTTCATAGGAAAGCTCTAAAATTGTTTGTAGCCAACTAGTACAATGTATTTATCATAGCTGAATACATTGAAAAATACCCAAAATAGCGCATATAACTATTTCAAGTATGTTGATGGGTAGATCTTCCGTGAATGAGGCTAAGACTTAAAAGAAAACTTTGGTTATTTATGAAAAGGCAACTAGATAGAAGGTCAATAGACAAAAGAGTTCCATCTTTTTCTTTAATACCCCTTAGCATAGACAGGTCAAGATCACTAGAATCCTTGATTGTAGGGTGGATTCTTTACCTTCTTCATATCTTGTACTTTTTTATGCCTTAAACCTCTAGATTCCTTTTGGTGCTCTTCGGTTGGTAGGTTCAGAAAGAAAATGGCTGGCTGGAAAGGAGCTCTTCTGAGCCAAGCTGAAAAAGTTTAGCTTCTTAAAGCTTCTCTTCATAATCTTCCTATTTATGCCTTAAGCCTCTTCAAAATCCTTGCCAAACATGCAGAGGCCATTGAAAAGATCTAGAAAAGATTCCTCTGGTCTGGAGTGGAGGAAAGAAAGAGAATTCCTCAAGATTATAGGGTGGGATTTTGTTTGTAGACCAAAGACATTGGGGGGTTTAGGTCTCATAAAAATTAGAATAAGTAACAAAACTCTCCTAGCCAAACAAATATGGAGATCTTTCTCGTCTGGACGAGAATGGAGAGATATTTTAAAAAGTAAATATATGGCTAATGATATGACCCTCAAATCTCTGTTGGATTCTCATGTCCTCCCACATGGTTTAACTTGTTGGAATGATATGATTGCTAGTAGAAAAATTCTAGAATCTGGGACAGGATGGCATGTCAGAAGTGGTAATCAAGCTATATTTTGGGAGAATAAATGGCTCTTTAAGGAATCCCTTATTAATATTGAAAGATTCAACAAATGGGCAGAGCAATGTAAAGCTATTTTTGGGGAACTTGTTAAAGATTACTGGTTTGAAGGAGAATATGTGAACTTATGTGTGATCAATCAAGACTTGGCTTAGCTTCAATCCTCCTTAAAGGATGTCAGAATGGGACAGAATCAGTAGGATAACACTCTTGTCTGGATGGATAACCCTTCGGGTAAATATTCTATCTCTTTGGCTATCTCTTTGTTGTCCCTTTCTCAAGCCCCCCTCCCTTCTGGTCTAAAGCTTGGATTAAACACCTAACTCCAAAAGTTAATATCTTCTTTTGGATAATGATTTAGAATAAGGTTCTCATGGTGGATAATATTTGTAAACGGGGATTTCAAATTCCCAACAGATGCTACCTTTGTAAGCGTGAGGTAGAGTCAGCCAACCAGTTGTTCCTCCACTATCTGTTTTCCTCCTTAATCTGGGGAAAACTATTAGCTATCTGGAATCTCTCCTAGGTTTTTCCCCAGACCATTGAAGAGTTCTTCTCACAATGGAAATCTCCTACTCAAATCCCCCATATTTGAAGTTTATGTGCCTTCTTATTCCCTTTTGTTGCTTGGAGTGTGTGGAAGGAACACAATAATAGAATTTTTAGAGACAAGGAGATGTTAGAGAATAATGTTTTTGAGAAAATATTGATTTAAGGATTGCAAAAGATTGGGATATTAAAGTGGACATCTCTTTTGCTTACAAGCTTGCTAAGAAAAGCAAGGAGGGTGTTCACTGGACCTTTCCCCCAAATGGCTAGTCTAAGGCCAACTTTGATGGAGCTATGAAGGGAAACCTAGGTTTGGCTAGAAGTGGAGGTGTTCTAAGGGACTCAAATAGTAACTTTATTGCGACTATGGCTATATCCCTTCGCCATCAAACCAACCATGTGGCAGAGGCTATAAGATCTTTTCAAGTTTCAAAGTTAGCTTATACTCTGAATATAAGAAACTTATGGCTTGAAGGAGATTCTAAAAATATTATTGATTGTATTTAAGGAAGGACCCCACCCTCATGGACGATAAAGAATTGGATTGATGAAGCAAATTCTATTCTAGAAAATTTTGAAAAATTTAAAGTTTCACACGTCTACAGGGAAGCTAATAGTGTGGCAGACTACTTTGTGAATGAAGGGGTTAGGAAGCAAGGTCTGAACATGTGGCAGAATTGTAGGGACTTGAGAACTGAAGTCAGGGAATTACTAGACTATGATGTTATGCATGAGAAAGAGCTAAATACAATTAATGATTAAAGAGAAAGGGGCTAGGTACATTGAAATCAAGAGATCTTATGGGACCACGTCATGCTACTTAGAAGGGAAGGAAAAGCAGCATGCTTTGTGGGTGCATTGGAATAGCTGCATTATTCTGCAACAGGTCCTCGGCATTGGTAGAGTCTACAGCAAGGAGCAAAAGAAAATGGTGGGGAAAGGAAAAGAGTTGAGCCTAAAATCTATGAGGTGCACACTAGGAATGAGAAGGTTTGGGAGTAGATTGAAAAAGGTGGGCTGGTCCCATATCTGGAAAAACTTCATGGGACCGACTCTGTGGCTACAGATTACTTTGAGAAGAATTGGAACAACGACGAAATCATTCTCTTTGGAAGAAAGGTGAAGCTGGACGAGCAGATTATAGGGGAGATTACTGGAATGTCTACTGAGGGAGTGAAGTTTTACCGCGACAGAAGGTTCTCTGACAAGGTGGTCATTAGATTTCCCAAGAAGGACAAGGAGAAATTAAAATTGGTTAAAATATCTAACACCTACTTTGAAATTGATACTATCAAGGCACTGTGGAGAAAGGTACTTTGTGTTATCATGGAGTAATTCACACAGGGTGAGAGATTTACTAGAGTGTGTGGGCATCATTTCCCCATTCTCAACCAATTCTGCCATAAGGTACAAATTTATTTTCCACACTACTTGTTATGTTCGTCGAGTAATAGCCTTGAGGACCATATGAAAAACCCCAAGAGATACCCCATTCTTCATCCTGGTCTTATTAGGTTAATTTTTGAACACTATCAAAGCATGTCAGCTTTATCTAAACCCATGGCCTCTTCAGAGTTTGAGGACTATAATACCGATAGTGGAGGGTCAGAGACTCAGCCAAACAAGGAGAGAATTGTTGAAACCCACCCATCCTCTGAGATGTCTGGTAAGAAAACCCAGTCTAAAAACCCCCAACCTGCTAAAGCTAACCCTAAGGCCCTTCCCAATTGCTTTGTGCCCTTAAAGAATCCTGTTCTTAAGGGCTCCCCTACCAAAAAGCTAGTTTCCTATTCTATAGATTCCATAGAAGATAAATTTGAGAACCTAGAAGCTAGTAGAAATTATGTACCCTCCCCTCCTGCTTCTTTTAGATTTGAAGGTACCAAATTCCCTTGCTCCCCCAACCCAGGAGATGTTATTCTCATATTAGACTAGATTCAGATTGGTGACATTCTAGCCTCTGCTAGAAATGACATCAGTGACATTTTCAAGGTCTTAAAGTGGGCCTATCAAGAAATTAATGAGCTCAATCAAAGAAATAGGGAACTATACAGTAAGTCAAAGGAGCTGGAGTTGAAGTTGGCCGCCCTCACCAATGAAGAGGGGAATCTAAATAAGAGAACCATTGGTAAGAAAGGAGGTGACATTGATGGGAAATACAAGTCTATGGAAGAGGAAATGGTTAAAATTAAAAATAATCTGAAAACAATCGTGGAAAAAAATATCATAAAATGGCTAGGCACAATGCCATTATAATCAATGCTATGTCTGAAAAGCTAGAAAAAACACATGGTTCACTGGTCGTAGACTTGGAAGAGAAAAAAGAAAGTAAGAATGAGGACCAAGGCATCTCTAAAAGGACCCAGGAGAATCTTAAAAGGAAATCACCTCCCACAAAATAAATGGTTTAGATCTTAAAGAGGGGAGTTCAGGGCATGAATGAGCTGGAAGCCGAGACTGTTGATCTTTTAAAAACTCAAATTTAGCTGCTGTTGGCTTTCTGCCTAGTTTTTTGGTTATGTGGCCTTTGCTAGCCTTTTTGTTGGCTATGGGTGTTTACTGTTGTTATTTTTGCAGCCTTTCGGTTTGTGTTGTCTCTTTTTACTCTTTCTTTATTCTGTAAACTTTGTGGTTTCAGGTCCCTGTAAAACCCATTTTTTGCTCTTTCAAAAACTATTTCAAGTAATGACTTGTTATATCCACACATCTTTTGAAGTGTGTTGGTCAGATCCAAACATATTGAAAAAGAATAAAATAGGATATAGAAATATAATTCTACAACATTGCAATTAGATTTTGTTAATAACAAAGCATTTAACAGTACAATATATGGAACATGTTCATAGCAAAGATATAAAATTGTCCATACTCAGCCACTACAATTTGTTTATCATAATGAGAAACATTGAAAAATACCAAAAAAAGTACATAGAACTATTTCAAACAATCAGTTGTCATATCTGCACATCTTTGGTGTTATTTTGATCAGACCCAAAAGTACTCAAAAACAACCCAAGGGTATGTGTAGGATCATGATTGGCCAAAAAGTGGCAATATGATGGGTATGTGGTTGACAACTATTTTTTCCCCCAAAATTGATGAAATGAAAAGGGTTTTTTAAGGAGATTCTCATCTTTCCACTGATATAAATTATGTTTTACTTTGAATTTAATAAGTAATTATTATTCATTTTCTATTCAAATTACGACTAAAGTCCTGATTGATAGGCTGATTGAAAAAAATCTATAGCTTTGAAAAAGTATTACATTTTTTGAATCCAAAACATGTGTTACATTCTATGCTTCACATACTATAGGATTAAAAAAGGAAAAATTGAATTTCATGAAGTTTTGACCAAGTTAAGGTGGTCAGACATACAAGTTTTTATAGTTTTTAAAAGTTGTAATACAAAAATCATAATTAATTTTTTAAATTGAAAAAAATTACAAAAAATATATGCATCACATCAAGGTATGAGTCTTCTACTTATATCTAAAATATTATAAAAAAATTATCATTTCATTGTGGTTAGGGTGGTCAGACAAACACCTACTTATTTTTTCCCTGAAATTTAAGTACTACTGCATTGAAATTTCAAATTTTCACCAAATAGATTTTTTTTTTAAACAAACCTAGTAATTTAGAAACTACGTTCAATTTGATACAAAATATATTCTTACATATTTTTAAAATAATATAGATAACTTATTCAAATTTTTATGTCAAGTTGCCTAGCTATGATTTTTCTAAATTTTTCACCACTTAAGGCCCTGTTTTTTCCATGATGATCCTGCACATACCCCCAATAGAATTCAACTATAGTATTTAATGGTATAGAATTTAGATGTTAATAACAAAGAATTTTATAATGTAGTATGTGCAACATGTTATAAGTAGCAAAGTTGGAAAATTGTTTGGATTGTGCCAGTACAATGTGTATCGAAAATCAATACATTGAAAAACACCTAAAATAGTGCACAAAAATATGGTAAGAGATTCGAAGCACATGATCATAATTTAACGAAACCATTCAATAGTATCCTTCCTATTATGCTAGTAATTACAATGAAATAGTGAATGTATTAGTTTATGTATGCAACAATTAGATCCCTAGTATGGATCTTTTTTTTTCATTGGAGATAATAAATTGCTATTCAATGATTATGAAGGGAGAAAGTGTATTTAGAATAGGTATGCAAGAAATAAAATAGTGTGGGCACCATATTAAGATCAAAATCATGGGAGCTCAATGAATTTGTGAATATATATATATATATGCAAACATAGGAATAAAGTACATTCATATTTCCAAATAACAAGTCTTAGCATCCCATACTGAGCATAAAAAAGGCAAGACAAAGAGAAATGCTCAAAAGTGGAAAAGAGCAGTCAAAGAGTGGGCTCACTGGTGCAACCTTTTTTTGAAATAGGGGAAAATATCTTCAATATATCTGAAAGAAACAGTTTACACTTCACTTGGAAATCAAGTTTTGGTGCTTTCACAATGGTTGTTTTAAGCTGCTCCTTAGAATTATAATTGTCTATTCTGATTAAGGCAATAAAGATGTAAGGTTTACAAACAAGGCTTTTAATAAAAACAATAGGATTTGTTGTAGAGTCTAATCTATGTTGCAACATGTAGAGGTCTTTTTCTGGTATTTGCAGTAAACTAGTGGTAGCTTCATCAAAAGTAATACACCAAAGGCTGGCTAAATTGTCTTGCAACTTTATTTGCAAAAGGTAGCAATAGTTGCATTCCTTGATTTCCATATGACAACAATAAAAAATATAGACATCAGCATGGGGGTGTGTGCATTTTCTTTTGCATTTTTTCCCATTATCCAACAAGGGGAAATCAAGATAACAAAAAAGACTCAGGTTTTGCAATTTCAATGGTTGCTTTAAAAATGGCTTCAACAGTTTCTTGCAAGCAAAGGCAGTTGTTCAAGATGAATTCAATAGTAATTCTATCATTTGAAGGATGAAGCCTATGAGGTTTAGAAGAAGATGAAACCATATGTTCTCTTTTGATTGGGCCTATGGATATGAGAGTTTTTGCCTCATGAATAGAAGGGTTAATGTTGAGGACTGTTGTTGTTGATGTGTTGATAAATTTTCCATTAAAGTAGCTTACATGACCACTACACACAACAACTATGACTATATCACCATAAAGATATCTCCACTCCAAGACATCACCTTTTTCTTGCCAACTTGGGCCCCACAAATTAACATCAAAGAAACAAACAAAGATATCATATAGTTTAATAGTTCGCTGGATTGTTTCAAATCCATTTTTTCTACAAAAAATTGATATGTAGCCCACATGGACTACAATTCCAATAATATCAACCAAACTATTATCACTATAATTGGTTTTCTCACTAACTGACACAAAGGTTGAGGTTTTTTTGGCACAGAGATATCTTCACACCATTTCAGTGTTGAATTTTTGTCCAAATTTTTTTCTAGATTACTATTTAATCTATATTGAACTTTTTATTTGCTTCCTTCATCGAACCTATTGATATTAAATAATTTGTACCTATCTCAACTCTACCATAATGCAATTCAGAAATATTGTCAAAACAAGTAACAAAATTTTATGTCTCCTCCATATCTATAATGTCAAAACTGAAAATTTGTCCTTCACCTCTTTGTTTATGGAAATGGTACATGTCTCTAATATGTGTTACACGCCCTTTTTCTATCCAAATATTTTGATAAATGTTCAAAGCTTTAATAGGGCTGATATTTGGAGGACTATATTGTTGTTGAGGGGACAACTGCACACCAAATTTAGTGGTCTATTTAGAAGGAGAAGGTGACTCTGGTCCCAAAATTTAATCTTCTTGGTGCTTAAAAATATATCTAGGGATCCCAATTATTTGACAATCTAAGATAATGACAACTAAGTTGAATATGATCGAGACATTGAAAAACAAGGAAAACAATACATTGGACACATTATATTAGGCACATAGAAAGGAGAAAGAGAATTTTAAAAACTATAAAAGAAAGAATGTAGCCCACCTTGAATCCTACACATTTCTACATTTACGTAATCTCACAAAGATACAAGGGGCCCTATTTTCAAGGCACTTGAAAACAAAAAGTCATTGCATTTGGAAGACAAAGTTTCTATTTGCATATGGTGTCCATTAGACAAGACAACCTTGTATCATTCAACCTGCCCTTCATCACTACCAAATTTTTTAAAGGACAAGAGTTGAAGGACCAGAGAGGGAACAACATCTCCAACATTGATGGAATGAATTGCAAATGAAGTCAAAGTTGGTTGTTTCTTTGCACCCTACAAAGAAAAGTTCAATTGAGGAAAATGTACTTGATCACACCAAATGGATAAAAGGAAAGGAAAATAGAGGCTGCAAAGAGATGTTCTTATGTGCTAGAAAAGATCAATGCATATCTAATTCCACATTTATATGCTTTACCAGGGTCAGCCATGTGTGTATACACCTAAAGGCCAAGAAAACTAGAAACATAAATAGGAAAGGGTATGTGGTGTGCATTTCTATATTTGAGAATTATAAAATTAAAGAAACTGAAAGGTAATGTTCAGGTTGAATACAAAAGAGGAAGGAAACAATAACAACAAATTTGCAATAGGTAAAAGGAAAATAAAATATAAACTTACAAAATCAAGATCTGAAGGTTGGTGATTGGCACCCTCAGTGCTAGACTCTGTAACGAAACCTATGGGGGATGTCACCAAATCAATCTTGGGGGGCTTTGGAGATCCATCCACAAAGCCCTATTCCGTAGACATAGTTGTGGGAACTTTTATAGGGAGGAAATGTTGTAATTTTAGTTGACTGATTGGGAGCTCTATTTCACAATAAAAATAAAAGATTAATGTATTGCAATGTCCAATGCCAATTGGTAGACAACATAGAAATATCGATAATTTTCCAACCATTTTACTAATTTGATTAAATGAAAATGGGTATAACCATTCCACTTTTAATACTCTCCAAACACTAGGAGATACAAAAATAAGAATAAAAATGATAAATGAAAATGTATATATCCCAATATGTATCTATTTATCTTTGAGGTTGCTTATATATGTATGCATGTAGTTTTTACTATATTTCTATATATACCTATATGCAGATATTTGTATATGTTGCTAGAACTTGGTCCCTTCATCCTTTCTTATCCAAACAATAGGATATACAACAATAAGAATAAAAATGATTAATTACATATATGCATTGAATTTCCCCTTTGTATGCACATTTAAAAAAACACATATAACTAGATATATATATCCATTTACATATACACTACTATAGCTAAATAGATGTGTATACTATATTTATTCCTGACTATGTACTCATTGACATGCCAAGCAAGGAACTATGTAAAAATGGGCATAATGTCAAAGGTATACAGCGGCAAGAAGGAACAATAAGCAGAGGGTGAAATTTCTGTAAGTCAGCAACATGTTTTAAATATTGCAGTGTATTAAAATATATATGCTACATGCAAGAAGGGGCTTTTGGCCACCTTGGAACACAAAAGTAGAATGTAACAGTTGGCATTTACCTATCGGCTATTTGTTTCAAATTTTCGTCAGGATTCTCGCTGGCCCAGCCATGAATAGGATTTCTTGGTGCTAGAAATTAATAATTATCGATGGATGGTGGGGAGTTTCCTAGGGTTGTTTATGATGATGTGGATTTTTCTAATTACGTGGGCTAGTGGTGGTGGGGTCAGTTGCCTTGATATGTAGAAGCAAAATGGTAAGTGTTTTCTTGCATGAGGGTTAATGCATGCTAGCATTGTTGTACGATGGCTTGGGAGGAAGTAAATGCAATATTCAATGTTGCAGTATGGGAAATTATACTCTAAACTGTATGAGAAATTATATTGATTAAGTTGCATTGTCAAAAGAGTCATTGTGGTGTTATGAACATGTTACACATACTGCACCATTAAATGCTCTGTTATTAACATCTCAATTGATGTTATATGATTGAATTTTATGGTTGTATTGTAGCAATTTTCTCACAAGCTAAATAATATTTATATATGCTATTTTTAACTCTTTTAAAAATAAAATTCTACATAAATATGAATAAAGATAGCATACACATCTGTTTAGATATACATGTGTATATATAAATTGTTGTTGCATTGTCAAACGAGCCACAGTGGTCTTGGTCATATATATATATATATATATATATATATATATATATATATATATATATATATATATATATATATATATATATATATATATATATATATATATATATATATATATATATATATATATATTTTCCTATATGTATATTTTAAATATGAAATAGGGAATTCAATACTTATATATATGCAAATATGTATCTATCTATGTTTTGGTGAATTCAATACAATTTCCCTTTTTGTCTATAATATTTAGTAGAAAATAAGTGTTATTATAACACCACTTATACAATTTCTTTATTTTTCTTCAATATTTACTACCAAAGAATGTATCTCAAATCTTGTATCAATATGTTTCATGATATTCTTTTTTTCTCATATGTTTGAAGCTCCCTGCAACAAACTATCCAGGGCTATTTATGACAGTGGTGGGGTTGGTTGCCTCAATACACAAAACCAGAATGGTAAGTGTTTATCTATGTGAGGGTTAATGCATCCTAGTGTTGTTGTACGATGACACAAGAGAAAGTAAATGGAATGTGACAATGTATAAAAACATACATCGGAAAAGGTTGGAAAATAACATTGGATAGCATTAATTTTCACATACAGTTCACATTCCATTCCATTCCCTTCAATGGATTTTAAGTTAAATTTATCAAAAGCATGTACCAAGCAATAAGTTGTACAAAATGCACATAGCACCAAAGATGCATAGAGATAACAAGGCCCATTAACCAGAGGCCGAAAAACATACACAAACAAAAAAAAATTGAAAGCAGTCCAAAGGTATAGGTCAATGCCATGTTTGTAGTTTATACCAATCTACAAAATTTCAAAATTTTGAAAGTTAAAAACAATTCTTGTCATAAGGACAATAGAATAAGAAACTCATAAAGTTTCATGCCAAGCAAAAAAATACATGAGGACACAATCCTTCATTAAATGCACAAAAACATTTAGTTGGGTTAAGATATGAAGAATACAAGAGCTAAACTATGACAATGAAAAACTTGTTACAGGGAGCTTCAAATAGATGAGAAAAAGAGAATATAATGAAACATATTGATACAAGACAAGCAATCTATGTAACAGTTGGTTTGTCCATTCAAAATTCAAGCTACATTATTTCACACTAAATATTATAGACCAATAGGGAATCTATAAAATATCTATTAGAAAGACACTTAATAATCATAGGAAAATGATAAATGATAAAAAAACCCACATTAAATAGAACTTAAAAATATGGAGAATAGAAGACGTGAACTACAATAATGAATACTTTGTTATGGGGAAGTGGAAAAAGTAATATCATGAAACATATTGATACAAGACAAGAAATCTATTTAATAGTTGGCTTGTCAATTCGAAATTTGAGCTACATTAGTCAGTACTAAATATTATAGACAAATAGAGAAATTCTAAAAGAGCTGTTAGAAAAAAACTTAAGAATGATAGGTAAATGACAGATGATCGAAAAACCAAATAAAATAGAAATTTAAGAGAGGTAGAAAAACATACACAAACCAAAAAAATTAAAAGCAGACCAAAGGTACATATCAATGCCATGTTTGCATTTTATAGTAGTCTACAAAATTTTAGAATTTACAAGAGCTAAACTATGGAAATGAACAGTTTATTACAAGGAGCTTCAAATAGATGAGGGAAAAAGAATATCATGAAACATATTGATACAAGACAAGTAATCTATGCAACAATTGGCTTGTCAATTCTAAATTCAAGCTACATTATTTGGCACTAAATATTAATGAACAGTTTGTTATGGGATACTAAGAAAAATAGACAGTTTGTTACAGGGAGCTTCAAACAGATGAGGGAAAAAGAATATCATGAAACATATTGATGCAAGACAAACAATCTATGTAACAGTTGGCTTGTCAATTTTAAATTTGAGCTACATTATTTGGCACTAAATATTATAGAAAAACAGGGAAATTGTAAAAGAACCATTAGGAAAACACTCAAGAACCATAGGAAAATGACAGATGATTGAAAACCAACATTAAATAGAACTTTTAAATATGGAGAAATATTCAACTCAAGAGACAGAAAAGAGGTTTAAATTAGGACAAGATCATAGGTTAGACTATCAAGAGAATGTATTCTCACTTGAAATAAATCCAAGACATGGAAATGACTAAATAGAGGATTGATCTAGACCACTTGTCATTATGGTAGGATAATGGTTGTTAAATTTTAGATTTTAGGTCAAATTATATGTGAAATTAAGATAAATTAAGCATTAATACTTTGCATTTATAGAAATAAAAATACAACATCAAATAAAATTGCTATAGAAATGATAAAAGAGTATACCTTATTCACATTAAAAAGCTTGCAATAGAAGACCTTACAAAAAATTAAATCTTCAATATTGTATGTTGATCCTCAAATGAAGATCAAAGACATTGTAATGAAAAATCTCAGAGAAGATAAATTTTTTAGAGATTAGCTATCATATATTTCACCATAGATTTGAAGGTACATCATACATTTTAATGATAATGAATATGGGATACTGAAAAAAAAATATCATGAAACATATTGAAACAAGCAATCTATGTAACATTTGGCTTGTCAATTGAAGATCCAAGCTACATTATTTGGTACTAAATATTATAGACAAAAATGGAACTTGTAAAAGAGCTATTAGGAAAACACTTAAGAATCACAAAAAAATGGTAGATGATAAAAAATCCACACTAAATAAAACTTTACAATATGGAGAATAGAAGGGGTAAACTACGCTAATGAACAGTTTGTTTTGTAAACTAAAAAATATATATCATAAAACATATTGATACAACACAAGCAATCTATGTAACAAATGGCTTGTAAATTCCAAATTCAAGCTACATTATTTGGCACTAAATATTGTAGAAAATTTTGAGAAATTGTAAAAGAACTATTAGAAAAAAACTTAAGAATCAGCAAAACACTTAAGAATCACAAGAAAATGATAGATGATCGAAAACCCCAAAATTTTAGAATTTAAAAAATTGAAAACAATTCTTGTTACAAGAACAATAGAATAATTTGTTATAGGGAGCTTCAAACAGATGAGGGAAAAAGAATATCATGAAACATATTGATACAAGACAAGCAATCTATGTAACAGTTGGCTTGTCAATTCTAAATTTGAGCTACATTATCTGGCACTCTATATTATAGAAAAATAGGGAAATTGTAAAAGAACTATTAGAAAAACATACATACATACATACATACATACATATATATATATATATATATATATATATATATATATATATATATATATATATATATATATATACATAGATATGTATATGTGTGTATATAAATATATATATTTATACACACACACACACACACACACACATATATATATATATATATATATAGATGCAATGTGAATTGTATGTGAAAATTAATGCTTCGAAACATAGAAAAATACATATATGCATATATATATATATATATTGAAGACAAATAGAGTAATTGTATAAGAGGTATTAGAATAACACTTATTCGCTACTAAGTATTATAGAAAAAAAGGAAAATTGGAAAGGAGCTATTAGAAAAACACTTAAGAATCATAGGAAAATGATAGATGTTCGAAAACCCACATTAAACAAAACTTTAAAATATGGAGAATAGAAGAGGAAAACCACGATAATGAACAATTTGTTATGGGGAACTAAAAAAAAGAATATCATGAAGAACATTTTGTTATGGGGAACTTCAAATAGATGAGAAAAAATAATATCACATTTCCATCTAGACAAAATATCCATGACAATTAACAGTTTGTTATAAGGAGCTTGCAATAGATAAGGAAAAAAGAATATCATGAAACATATTGGTACAAGACAAGCAATCTATGTAACAGCTGTAAGAGGTGTTAGAAAAACACTTAAGAATCACACGTAAATGATAGATGAACGAAAACCCACAAAAAATAGAACTTGTAAAGCTAATGGGTACCAATAATCTATGCAAAATTGGTATAACGCCATAACATTACCTATATATATATGTATATACATACAGTTCACGGGTATGTGCAGGATCATGATGGGCCAAAAAGTGGCAATATGATGGGTATGTGGCTGGTGACTATTTTCTTACCCAAAATTGATTAAACAAAAAGGGTTTTTACAGGAGATTCTCAGCTTTCCATTGATATAAATTATCCTTCACTTTGAATTTAATAAATAATTATTATTTATTTTCTATTCAAATTACGAGTAAAGTCTTGATTGATAGACTGATTGAAAAACATTTATAGCTTTCAAACGATATCATATTTTTTGAATCCAAAACATGTGTCAAATTCTATGCTTTGCATACTATAGGATTAAAAAAAGAAAAATTGAATTTCATGAATTTTTGACCAAGTTAAGGTGGTCGAGATAATGAAGTTTTTATATTTTTAAAAATTTGTAATAAAAAAATCATAATTAATTATTTACTTGGAAAAAAATTACAAAAACTATGCATCACATCCAAGCATGAGTCCTCTACTTATATCTAAAATATTATAAAAAAAAAATTATCATTTTATTGTGGTTAGGTGGTCATTGACATAACCACTTTTTATTTTTTCCCTAAAATTTAAGTACCATTGCATTGAAATTTCAAATTTTCACCAAATAGATTTTTAAAACAAACCTAGTAGTTTAGAAATTGCATTCAATTTTCTACAGATTCTATTCTTACATATTTTTGAAATAATATAGACAACTTATTCAAATTTTACGTCAAGTTTCGTAACTCTGATTTTTCTGAATTTTTTTCCACTTAAGGGCCTATTTTTTCCATGATGATCCTGCACATACCCTCACATTGCATGTATATGTATATATATATATATGTATGTATGGATATATATGTATGCATGTATATATTTATATACATACATACATACATACATATATATACATACATACATATATATACATACATACATACATATATATATATATACATATACATGCAATGTGAACTGTATGTGAAAATTAATACTTCAAAACATAGATAGATACATATACACATATATATTGAAGAAAAATAGAGTTATTGTATAAGAGGTATTAGAATAACACTTATTCACTACTAAATATTATAGATAAAAAGGGAAATTGGAAAAGAGCTATTAGAAAACACTTGAGAATCACAAGAAAATGACAAATGTTTAAAAACCCACATTAAATAGAACTTTAAAATATGTAGAATAGAAGAGGCAGTCTATGATAATGAATAGTTTGTTATGGGGAACTGAAAAAAATATCATGAAGAACAATTTTTTATGAGGAACTTCAAACAAATGAGAAAAAAAGAATATTATGAAACATATTGATACAAGACATATAACATGTTCCATCCAGGCAAAATAACTACAATAATTAACAGTTTGTTATAAGGAGCTTCAAACAAATGAGGAGAAAAGAATATCATGAAACATATTGGTACAAGACAAGTAGTCTATGTAACAGTTGTAAGAGGTGCTAGAATAACACTTAAGAATCACACGTAAATGACAGATGAATGAAAACCCACTTTAAGTAGAATTCGTAAAGCTGATCGGTACCAATAATATGTGAAAAATGGGTATAACACCACATAGTTAATTGAAAATTTGAGCTACATTATCTGACACTAAATATTATAGACAAATAGAGAAATTGTGAAAGAGCTATTAGAATAACACTTAATAGCCACTAAACTAATTTTATCTTGAATATCTTTATGCTTTCATACTAATCCTCTGCATATATATACACAATCACTCCTATGTTAATATGCAATTACTCCTATTTTAATGGGTATAATGCCAAAGATGCACAAAGATAACTAAAAACAATAAGTGAAGGACAAAAAAATTACTAACCCTAACCATATTTTTTGACGGAAGAAAGAAGATTTAACTTAATTTGTGCATCCATATAGAGCAATAATATATTTGAAGTCTCCAAAATGGGTATAATAACAAAGATATAAACATATAACAAGGAACAATAAGTAGAGAGAAAAAGACATGAACAATAAATTAATCATTTATGCAAAATACCCATGTAAAATGACTTATAAAATCCAGAGCACAACAGTTTTAAAACCCTCCAATCTGCTATAAAACAGAGCCAAAGGTGACGATTTCACAATAGTCTGCTATCAAACCAACACTAAAATGGCTCTTTCAATAATGCAACTTTTCTCACACATTTCAGAGTATACTTTCCCACACTACAACATTGAATATTGCATTTACTTCCTCCTGCGCCATCGTACAACAACACCAGGATGCATTAACCCTCACATGAGCAAACAGTTACCATTCTACCTTTGCGTATCAAGGCAACCAACTGCACCACTGCCAACCCACATAATTAGAAAACTCCATGTTGTCATAAACAACCTCGGGAAACTCATCGTTGGCCATCGACAATTATTAATTTTTGGCGCCGAAAAGTTATATTCACCACTGGGCTTATGAAAATCTCGACGAGAATTTGACACAAATAGCCTATCGGCTAATAAAGATCTTAGGAATCTTGAAGAGACTCATAGCATAAATCCAAAGATTTTGAATGGTGTCCTTAATTAATTGAACCTTACCCACCTAACTAAGAAGATCCCCTTCCCCTTTCCATCCAAAAAGCTTGGCTTGAAACTTATCAATGATACCTAGACAAAAGGAAGCAAGGACTTTGCTAGTGAATAAAGGAAGACCTAAATAGGTAGAAGCAAGATCCCCCACCTCATATTGGAAAATTCAATCTATCTTTCTCATCCTTTCTTCTAGATTATTCAAGAAGAAGATAGTACTTTTAAGGAGACTAAATTTTTTACCCGAGGTAGCTTCATACCAAGATAAAATGGATTTAATAGCTTTCACCTCCCTAACCAAAGACTCCCCTAAGAAGATCATGTCATAAAAAAAAAATTGATTAGAGAAAACTAGATCATTTGAAGATGGTTTCAATCCATGAAACAAACCAAAATTAACCAAATTTTGAATGAATCTTCCCAAAGAATCATCCATAATGTCAAAAAGGAAAGGATAGATTGGATCACCTTGACATAGCCTATGAGAAATATTGAAGAAGAAAGAAGGAGTACCATTAACAAGAAAAAAAATTTAAATAAGATATCAATTACCAAATAAGATAAAGCACCTTACAACCAAATCCAAATGCCTTCATAACTTTGATCAAGAAAATCCAATCAACCCTTTCATAAGCTTTCATAAGGTCAAGCTTCACCAAAAAAGTAGCCTTCTTATTGATAGACAAAGAGTGAATATTCTTAGGCACCATCAGAATAGAATCAAGAATCTTCCTCCCTGGGACAAATGCATTTTGTTGCACCAAAATAATCAAAGGAAGGACATACTATAACTAAGAAGCCAACATCTTAGAGACAATTTTTTAGACATAGTTACATGGGCTAGTTGGTTGAAACTCAAAAAAGAAGGCCTAGGCTTCTTGGGGATAAAAACAATAAAGGTCAAGTTGATCTCCTTTAACAAGTTTCTACTTAGAAAGAACTCCTTAGCCGCATTAGTAACATTCTTCAACATGATATCCTAGAAGAGCTAGAAGAAGAACATGGGGAAACCATCAGTTCTTAGTGCTTTATTACCTTTAAAAGAGAAAACCACACACTTGACTTCATCCATAGAAGTAATGCTAACGAACTTATTATTAACGTCTTTTGAAATAATACCAGGAATGACATTTAGGAAAGAAACTTGACACTCTTGGTCCAAAACAAAAATCATTAGAAATATGGTTAGAAAAAGGTCGACATAGCTTGAATAATCTCCTCCTCCTTTCCAATAAAAACAAAATTAACTTGAATAGACTTAATGGGGTTAGAGGCATGGTGCTTCATAGTAGAAAGTTAAAAAAAAAAAATTGTATTCCTATCCCCACTCTTCAGCCAAATAACACAAGACCACTTTCTCTAGAAATATTCCTCTCAAGAAATAATAACATGGAGACAAGACAAAAGAGAATTCTCTTGAGCAATGAGAAGAGGTTTTGCACCATTAGATTGAATAAGCCTTTGCACCCCATTCAACTCCCCTTTACCCAAATACTTGTCACGAAAAATTTGACCAAAAGAAGCCTTATTCCACTTTTGAACATTAGACTTCACAAACATGAGATTTTTGAAAATAAAAAATAGAGAAGAACCATCCACCTAAATATACCACCATAACTTCACCTTGTCATTGAAATTTTGATGAGAGGTCAACAGTTTTTCAAAATTGAAAGGAAAATTCTTGTTTTTTTCCCAATAACTTTGTTGAGAGAATAATAGGGAAATGATCCAATCCCACCTTGGTTAGAGCTAAGAGAGAACAAGAATAGTTAAGAAACCAAGTCAGGGATAATAAAGAATGATCTAACTTAACTTGAATGAGAGCCTCACCCACCCTTTTGTTAGACCTTGAAGTATAATTCGTCCCTTGAAGATCTAAGTCCAATAAAGCATTATCATTGATAAACTACAATAGATCAAACCTACTATCTAGCTATATTTGAGATGCACCCAAATTTTTAGCATAATTTAGAGGTGTATTTAAGTATTCCATAAATAGCCATCTATCACCAAAGCCATTCATAAAAAGGCTCAAATGGTGCAAGAGCACCTTGTACATTTTATGCCTTTAAAAGGTAGTATTGTAAAATTTGGATTTTCTCCATGAAGTGCACATAAAATGGTCATGTGTGGACCCATTCAAATGTAATTAAGTCACCATTATCTCTTGAGGAGGTTAATTAAGCCAATTTGAAAAATAATGTCATTTTGTTGCACAAATGTAAAAGTTGCAAAATTGCAAAATTTGGGAAGATGAAGAATCATTCTTGTAAAAGGAGCTAGTGGGTTGGTTGAAGATGAAGGGGTAGAAATTATAACTCATTTAAACATCTTTAAGATCATTGTAAGGGTGAGGAAGGCATAACACTTTTGTATTTTTGAAACAAATTTTGTTATAAAAGTACTCTAATCTATTGTAGTAGCATTTTCTCTCTTATTTCTAGCCTTGTACAGACCATACAATAATTCTTAGGCTATATTTTTTATTTTATCTTATACAGTAAGGTGTTAGCTCCCCTTTAAAAGAGATTTTAAGAATTTTCATTAAATTTAAAGGTTTTGAGAGCATTTTTACAGTAAGTGGTCTAAAACCCCAATTTAAGGGTTTTGAGAGTCTAGAAATGGTTTTAATGACCATTCCACTGATGTAGGCTTAGAAGGCCAGTGGAATGGGTTAATATCTAGGGTGTGTTTAGTGTTGTGTGTGTGTGTGAAGATGTAAGGGAAGTGAAAATACAAAGCTATTGTTGCTGCTCTCATAGAACTTTCCTTATTTTCCATGAAATTAGATGGCTCCAAGGTAGAGTTTGATGGAAATGCATTTCAAGGATGTTGGTAAATGGTTCCTAGAGATTTTCTAGACATATTTAAACTTTTTTGAAGCATTGGTAAGTTGATTGGAGAATTGGAAAGCTTACTTTCAATAAACCCTCATTGGATGACCATGGTGAAGTCCAAAATCAAGGGTTTGTGTTTGGTTTCCTTTGGAAAGGTTTGAGTGATCAAAAGATTGTTGATTATATGTAGTTTTAGAACCTAGTACATGAATTTTCATGGTTATTTTGGGTTTTGGAGTTGATTTATTGGTACTTGCTTTGTAAATTAGTCCTATTTGGGAGCTTGTAGTAGTACAATCATTTATTTTGATATATTTTTTAAAACAAATATACTCTATCTTTTAGTATGTTAAATGAGGCTATAATGGGTTCCTAAAAATGTATATTTTCTAAGGAGAATCAATGTGGATTATAAGTTATACCCATTTTCATCATGGTTGACTACTACTAGCATTTGGTGTCTTGGGTGTAAGTAGTTGTGAAATTAATGAATCTGAGTTATAAAGGAGTCTTTTTGCTTTGAACCTATCAAAATAATGATTATTAAAGTGTTTTGGGGGTCTGGTAAAAGTTTTGAAGCAAGATTTGGTGTTTTGGTGTCTAGCCATGAGGAATCAAGTTTCTATGAAGTGGATTTTTGTTGAAAGTTCAAGAGACCTTCTCAAAGTTTGTGTTTCGGTTTTTAGTACCCTTGAAGTTTGTAGATGCTCTGCATCAATTGGTATCATAGCTATTTGATTTGGTGGTTTGTTGAGTTGTTGGTTACAGGTGCTTGATCCATCTTAAAGCTGCAAGAAGGAGAGTAAGAAAGTGTATTGGTGACAGACAAGGAAAAATCTATGTTCACTGTCCTCCAATAAGGATTAAGCTAGGGAGAAGGTGCAGAGAGAGTGACACCACTCAGATAGAGAGTGGTAGGTGCATCTTCTAGGATCTACTATTGGGTAAGATGGATGGTATGTTGAGGTTGTGTAATGAAGCAGTGAGGGATATGGATATTTGTCTAAGAGCACTTGAAGAGTTTGCAGACATTACAAAGTTGAAAGTTAGTTTGAAGAGTGATCCAATGATTAGAAAAGATGAAGAGATGATGACAAACAGGTGAAGAGAAGGTCAAGGATGAATTGATTGGAATGAGAAAAGCAAGGTGAAAGCATAGTAAGGACAGTCCTATGTCCTTTAATTGGAAAAGAGGTTAGAGGAAAGGGTATGTGCAGGATCATCATGGAAAAAACAGGCCCTTAAGTGGCAAAAAAATTAGAAAAATCAGAGTAAGAAAACTTGACGTAAAAATTTGAATAAGTTATCTATATTATTTTAAAAATATGTAAGAATAGAATATGTAGAAAATTGAATGTAGTTTCTAAACTACTACGTTTTTTTTTTTAAAATAAAATCTATTTGGTGAAAATTTAAAATTTCAATGCAGTAGTACTTAAATTTTAGGGAAAAAATAAGAAGTAGGTGTCTGTCTAACCACCCTAACCACAATAAAATGATAATATTTTTTATAAGATTTTAGATATAAGTAGAGGACTTATGTCCCAATGTGATGCATATTTTTTTGTAATTTGTTTCCAAGTAAATAATTATGTATTTTTTATTACAAATTTTAAAAAATATAAAAAATGTGTATGTCTGACCACCTTAACTTGGTCAAAACTTCATGAAATTGGATTTTTCTTTTTTTAATCCTATAGTATGTGAAACATAGAATGTGACGCATATTTTGGATTTAAAAAATGTGATACCATTTGAAAGCTATAGATGTTTTTCAATCAGTCTATCAATCAAGACTTTATTTGTAATTTGAATAGAAAATGAATAATAGTTACTTATTAAATTCAAAGTAAAGCATAATTTATATTGGTGGAAATTTGAGAATCTCCTTTAAAAACCCTTTTCATTTCATCAATTTTTTGGTAAAAAAAAGGTCATTAGCCACATACCCATCATATTGTGACTTTTTGGCCCATCATGATCCTGCACATACCCGAAAGTTGAATACTATTAAGAAAGGTTTAGATATCTTAGAATATAGAGAGAAAGGAAAGGAAAAAGACAGATAAGGGAAGGGAAAAATGAAGACAAAAGATGGAATGAACTAAGGTGACAACGAAAGGAAAATGAATGATTTCAAGATCAAGGAGTCCAAGAAAAAATTGAAGAAGCTATGCAGGTGTGAAGAAGAAAGGCTGATGCAACTCAATCCTCAAAGGGACTTGAGGATTTTTCCAAGCCGGTTGTTTGGTGTAGGAGCACCTTGTGCATTTTATGCCTCTAATAGGTAATAATGTAAATTTTGAATTTTCACCATGAAGTGCATGTAAAATGGTCATGTGTGGACCCATTCAAATTTAATTAAGTCACCATTAGGTCTCTAGGAGGTTAATTAGGCCAACTTGCAAAAAATGGTCATTTTTTTGCGCCAATGCATAAGTTGCAAAATTACAAAATTCAGGAAGATGAAGAGTCATTCTTGTAAAAGGAGTTAGTGGGTCAGTTGAAGATGAAGGGGAAAACATTATAACTCATGTAAACATATTTAAAAGCATTGTAAGGGTGAGCAAGGAATAATACTTTTGTATTTTTGAAACAAATTTTGTAATAAAAGTACTCTAATCTGTTGTAGCAACGTTTTCTCTCTTATTTCTAGCCTTGTATAGACTGTACAATATGTCTTAGGCTATATTTTTTATTTGATCTTATAGAGTAAGGTGTTAGCTCCCTTTTTCAAGAGATTTGAAGACTTTTTATTACTTAGTTTACAAGTTCTGAGAGCATTTTTATAGTAAGTGGTCTTAAACCCTAATTTAAGGGTTTTGAGAGTCTAGAAATGGTTTTAATGACCATTCCACTGATGTAGGATTAGAAGGTCAGTGAAATGGGTTAACATAGGGCTTGTTTAGCTTTTTTTGTGTGTGTACAGATGTAGGGGAAGTGAAAATACAGAGCTATTGTTGCTGCCCTCATAGAAATTTCAGTATTTTCCATGAACTTAGATGGCTCCAAGGTATAATTTGATGGAAATGAACTTCAAGGAGGTTGGTAAATGGTTCCTAGAGCTTTTTCACACATATTCTAACTTTTTTGAAGCATTGGAAAGTTGATTGGAGAATTGGAAAGCTTACATTCAATAAACCCTCGTTGGATGAGCATGGTGAAGCCCAAAATCAAGGTTTTCTATTTTTATTCCTTTAGAAAGGTTTGAGTGATTCAAATATTGTCGATTCTATAGTTTTAGAACCTAGTACAAGACTATTTATGGTTAATTTTGGTTTTGGAGTTGATTTATTGGTAGTTGCTTTTTAAATTAGTCCTATTTCGCAGCATGTAGTAGCGATACAATCATTTATTCTGATATACTTTTCAAAGCAACTATAATTTTTATTTTGGTATGTTATATGAGGCTATAATGGGTTCCTAAGAAATGTATATTGTCTAAGGAGAATCAATGTGGATTAGAAGTTATACCCGTTTTCGTTATGGTGGACTACTACTAGCATTTGGTGTATTGGGTGTAAGCAGTTGTGAAACTAATGAGAGTGAGTTACAAAGGAGTTTTTTTTATTTGAACCTATCAAAATAATGATGATTAAAGTGTTTTTTGCATCTAGTAAAATTTTAGAAGCAAGATTTGGTGTTTTGGTGTCTTTAGCCATGAGGAATCAAGTTTCTATGAAGTGGATTTTTGTTGAAAGTTTAAGAGATTTTCTGAAATTTTGTGTTTGGGTATTTAGTTTCGTTGAATTTTTTAGATGCTTTGCATCATCAAAATACTCCACAAGTTACACTTTTTTTCAGACTTATTATATGTGGTGCATAGATATTGGAAATGATCCAAGAGGAATCAAAACGAAGATGGGTGAAGCTAGTAGCAAGATGATGAGGATCAACTAGAAGGGAATATCTCTTAATAGTGTGATCCCAATAGACACACCATTAGAATTAGAGCTATGAAAACCATAGTGCTTAAACAACCTACTTCTATTTTTTTCCAACTTATCACTCTACATTTTAATCTCTTGAATAAGAATAATATTAGGCCCATTATATCGTATGAAATTTGATAAAATATCATGCTTATGAGGGTTATTAAGCCCTCTTACATTCCATGAAATAATATTCGTAAAGATAAATCATATAGAGTCTTTTGAGTACCTTCAACTATTTCTAGCTTACTCTCTTTTTCTCTACCTCTTCCCCTAGGCTCCGAACCATAATCATCCTTGAGTCTATTCCTAGTAATAACCCTAGGGGGAGGACAGAGCATTCTTCTATTCCTCCCTTTCATCAAAGTAGAAGGATGTTCCTCAAAACTCACCAAAGGATTCACGTAAGAGTTAACATCATAGATGAAGACACAAGGGATTTCTTAGGCCCTTTCAATAGTAAAATCTCATTTAGAGGTTTGGGAGCCAATGAAGACCCAAACAAACCCACAACTTGCATATCAGACCCCACAACAAGCTCCACAAAAGAAACCTTAGAGACCACCTTCATAAAGCTAAAAGACTCCACTTCCCCTCCTACAAGGGAGGAATGAGAAACCACAACATAACTCTCCTCCAATGGTTTGGTCTCTTTAGAACCAACTTCCTTACATCCCATGACTACAGTTGAGATTGAAATTAGATCAAACTTAGGGAGCTGATCAACCTTACTTACCATATCGACTTTGATGCAAGAGCATCCTGGGTGGAAGGGCTATCCACATCAACCAAAAAAAATTTGGTTTGGTTTCTTGTTTTTCTTTTGGTTTTCATTTTCTAGACAGTTCCATTTGGTTTGGTGGTCAAATTTGGGGAATATTTGAATGAAGTTTTGGACATCATATATTGATTTTCTTTTGCAATCTGATTCGACTAGATAAACTTACCTAGATATGGACATTAATGTTGGATGCCATTTTATTATTTGAATAAGCCTTGTTGAAATTATTGAAATTCAACTTATTAACTAAAGGGAAAATAAGTCAATACAATTTGAAATTTTAAATAAATAGGGAGAGTAAAAGTTAAACAACTCTTGAATGTGGAAAGTCACTAGCATGGGAAGATCACTGGCATGGGAATATAAATAGACAGGTAATTAAAATAGTTTTAAAAATGTTATCATTTGGGAAAAGAAGGTAGTAAGAGGGGAAAAAATGCAGCCAAAAGGAAGGTAGGGAGGCCGAACAAGGAGAAAAGATGGAAGAAACCACTCACTGGTTCACGCCAAGGAAAAGGAAAGTTTGATTTTAGAAGTGATGCCATCAAGCTAACAACATAAACATATAGGATGTGCATGGAAGGAATTTTTTAACTGGTAAACTAGATATGCCTAGAAAAGTCAAGGATTAAATTTTAAAACTTTTCTTCAAATAGGACAAGGGCTTGTGAGAAGAGACGTGTGGGGAAGAGATGAAAAAGCTTGTACCATTAAGGAATAAAGGATGGTTAAATCTACAAGAGTGAGGAAAATCCGAATCAAAACTCTTGAAGCACCAAGGATGGAGTCAACATCAAACATGAGGAAACTATGCATATAGGAGCGCTTATGTGTGTTGTGGGTTGCAAAATTTAATGTGTAAGAAGGGTTATTCAAATGGGCCATGACCGAGGATATTGGCCTTGGAAAAATTAAGGCAGTAATAATGCTTGAATGGGTGCACCAAGATAGTAAAGAGAAAGGCCAAAAGACATATGCAATGATAGTTTGAAAGAATTGGATGATCACGCTAAGTAAGCAATTGTGATTAGAGTAACATGAAATTACCTGTGTGAAAAAAAAAATGAGAGCAATGTTGGCCGAATGGATGAGACAAATGGGACTAAAAGTTAGTGGTTTGCATGAGGTACAAGAGGCAACACTAGGTAGGAGGATCAGGCATGTCAGAAGAAGACCATAAGACACTTGAGAGTTTGAATTTAATTGTATATGGGACACTAATGAAGAGGGTTGGGAAAAAGATTAGATGGTAGTGAAGGTTACGTTGCAAAATGAAGGAAGATGTAAGCTCCCAATAAATATTAAAATGCAAATATAGAGACGACAAGGCTGCACAAAGAAAAAATTGGAGGAGGCAGTGAGAAATGGAGGAGATAAAGGTTGTGTTAGAAGGAAAAAATCCGAGGAATGCTAGATAGAAATAAAGATAATGGTGATTAGTATGTGGGCATGTGTAGGTTTGTGGAGGGTTGCAAGTTGAGTAGAGTTAACCAATAGAGGAGGCATAGTTTGAGGATGGAAGTCAGATCCGTGTGAGGGAAAGATGAAAAGTTGGAAGGAAATATAACTGCCTAGAAAATGTATTGTTAATTTTCATTTGATTTCAAATTTGAGTTTTCTATTGAAATCAATTGTAAATAGATTGATAATTTGACATGCAAGTAATTGTCAAATTTGGTCTTAACTATTCATGGAGTTTTTGTAATTTGAAATTTTGTGATATGTGTGTTTTATTCTTCATTAAGTGGTATTAGAGCCAAAGATTTTGAGCGTTTGGATGGAGTGTCGAGAGAGAGGAGGTTCACACCAAGACCTGTGGGTGAAGAGGAGAGTAAGTAGAGGTTTTGGGGGCACAAGTAGATCACTGAACGTGAGGCAACTTGTGATGGAACCTGTGGTTAGTGGAAGCATGATTGAGGAGCTCAAAAGTATTGTTTTAGGTCAGTGAAGTCCTGAATAGTTGAGGGCTGGAAAGCACAAAGTTGGAAGCACAAGAGAAGCTCAAAAGTATCATTGTAGGTGAGTGGAGTCCCAAACGGTTGAGAGCAGAAGGTCCAAAGGAAAGTGGTAGTGGAAGATTATAGCAGATGAAGTGGAATATTCATGAGTATCGAGGTATGGTTGCAGCATGGAGCTTGCATTGAAAGGGAAAATTTGTTGTGAGGACATGCCAGAAGAGGGCATGGAGAGAAGAGGAAGAGAATTTAGGAGGAGGTTAGGCTATTTGGCAGAGGAGGTCGGGCTTTCAACAATGGAGTTTGTTGGAGATTGTGCACAATCTTAGAGGGTGGTTCCATCACCTAACTCCACCCTTGTGAGACCATGCTCACACATTTCTTACACGACATGTCTGATACAAGAGCATCCTGGGAGTAAGGGCTATCTGCATCAACCAAAGAAATTTTGGTTTGGTTTTCTTATTTTTCTTTTGGTTTTTTTTTGTTGTTGTATAGTTCCATTTGATTTAGTTGTCAAATTTAGGGAATAGTTGAATGACGTATTGGATAGCATCATAAATAAATTTTCTTTTGCAATATGATTCTACTAGATAAACATACCAGGATATGGACATTGATGTTGGATGTCATTTTATCATTTGAATAAGCCTTGTTGAAATTAATAAAATTTGACTTATTAACTAAAGAGAAAATAAGTTGATACAATTTGAAGTTTTAAAAAGTTAGGGAGAGTAAATGTTAAATGAATCCTAAATGTGGAAGGTCACTAGCATGGGAAGATAAACATACATGAAATTAAAGAGTTTTAAAAAGGTTACCATTTGGGAATAGAAGGCAGTATGTGGGGAAAAAATATGGCCAAAAGGAAGGTAGGGAGGCTGCACAAGGAGAAAAGAAGGAAGAAACCCCTCACTAGTTCGAGCCAAGGAAATGGAAATTTTGATTTTAGAAGTGATGCCATCGACCTAACAACATAAACATATAGGGAACATATGGAAGGAATGTTTTAACTGGAATAATTGATATGCCTAGAAAATTCAGTGATTAAAGTTTAAAACTTTGCTTCAAGAAGGATGAGGGCTTGTGAGTAGATGCATGTGGGGAAGAGATGAAGAAGCCTTCACCATCAAGTATTAAACAAAGGTTAAATCTGGAAAATGAGGCAAATCAAAATCAAAACTCTTGAAGTGCCAAGGATGGAGTCAACATCAAACATGAGGGAACTGTGCATATAGGAGCACTTATGTGTGTTGTGGGTTGTAGAATTTAATATGCAAGAATAACTATTCAAATGGGTCATGAAAGAGGATATTGTCCTTGTAAACATTATGACAGTAATAATGCTTGAATGGGTGTGCCAAGTGTTGAAAAAAATAATCTTGAGCAGTCTACGGCCAGTTGCATTAAATGCAAGGTCAGAGAAAATCAAATATGGATCTCCCCCCCTGCCGTGTCAGAAATACTTGTTGTTCAGTAATTGCTCTCTGGCAGCAAATTTAATTGTGGTAGTTGAGTTCAAATTTGAGCGGCATTTTTGTGTATTGGCAGAAAAGCCAAAAGTTGCATTGAATGTATATTCTGTGCAAGTAAGCAGACAGAGGTTTTCTGGGTGAGACAGAAAGAGGGAATGTTTAGTAGAACATAGCAGAAGAAGGAATGTTTAGGAGCATCTGAATAGTGACGTTCAGGAGTATCTACCGGAGTAGAAGTCAGTAAGCCTTGCACCCGTGCGCTGGAAGCTATCCCACACGGAGCAGCAACGTAGAAGTGTCAGTGCGTTGGAAAACACACAACTTCTGTAGTATATGTGTACAGAGCTTTTGCTCTGAATATTTTTATATGTAAATAGTTTTTTGAATGTAATCTTTTTCTGAGTGAAATAGAATATTAAAAATATTTTTGTCTCCTTGTGTGTCTATCTCTTTCCCTTGATACACTTCCGCTGTAATGTGTTTCATTCTTTTCCCACAATAGGAGTTTATTTTTCAACATGGTATCAGAGCCCTAGGTGTATTGGGCAGTTAGGTTTTACAGCTTTAGATCTTAATCTGGGTTTTTTCATAGTTTCCCCATTTTAGTAAAATGTCTGGAGGAGAAAATAGAATTTGGCAGCAGCCACCTGTTTTCGATGGTAGAAACTACGACGTCTGGGCAAAGAAAATGAAGACTATTTTCATAGCTAATGATTTATGGGAGTTAGTTGCAAATGGGTTCATAGATGTGACTGACCCAACTGCATTTACAACATTGAGCAATGCTCAAAAGAACCAGTTGAAGGAGACACAGAAGAATGATGCAAAAGCCCTTAGTCTGATTGAGGCAGCCTTGATAGAGACCATCTTTCCCTGAATAGTAGCAACTACTTATGCAAAAAAAGTGTGGGAAACACTTCAAACCACCTGCAAAGGATCTGAGAAAGTCAGATTAGTCAAACTCTAGCTGCAACGGAGAGAGTTTCAGATCATGTAGATGAAGGACAGTGAGTCCATTATAGATTTTCACACAAGGGCATCCACTTTGATTAACCAGCTGAGGATAAGTGGTGAAACTTTGGAAGAACAGAAGATTGTGGAGAAGATATTGAGAAGCCTTCCCACAAAGTTTGATCCGGTGGTGATTGCCATTGAAGAGGCAAAAGATCTCACAACTTTATTAGTTGATGAGCTGATGGGTTCTCTGCAAACCCATGAGTAGCACCTAAATAGGTTTGCAACCTCCTCCCAAGAGAAAGCTTTTAATGCTCAGTCGAATGCAAGAGGAAGGGGGAGAGGTAGAAAAAGCTCTAGACGTGGTAGAGGAAACTCTAAACGTGGAAATGATGGTGATGAAAGCTCAGCCCAAGCAAGCAGTCATGAGAGGGTGACCAGCTCCCAAGGAGGAAAAAAGAACCGCAGTTCTTATCAGAAAAAGGATAAAAGAAATGTGCAGTGCTACAACTGTCAAAGGTATGGTCACTATGCAAGTGATTGCAAGCAAAAACGTGACCAAGGGAGTCAGAATGCACATGTTGCTGACTCAAATGTGGCTAGAAATGAAACACAGTCACAACTGTTTATTGCATGTAACCTTGTAGAATAGAGCATCGCTGAAGTTTGGTACTTGGACAGCGGCTGCAGCAACCACATGAGTGGTAACAAAGACTTATTTGCCTCCATTGATAGCAGCGTGAAGTCTGAAATAAAATGGGGGAACAATGAGATGGTTCCAGTCATGGGCAAAGGCATGGTATGCCTACAAACCAAGCATAGTGATGAAAGACAAATATATAATGTCTTCTATGCCCCAAGATTGAAACATAACCTCTTGAGCATTAGACAGATGGTCCAAAATGGGTATAGAGTGCTGATGGAGAAAGGGGAATACATCATCTATGATAAAGATGGAAGCAAAAGAGTTATGGCATCAGTTCAAATGACACAGAACCGAATGTTTCCGCTCAAGATGCAAATATTAACATAGTCAAAAGGCCTGCAGCAATCAGCCTTCAAAGCAGCCATTCAAGATATCTCCAAGCTATGGCACCTCAGGTATGGACACTTAGGTTACTCTAGTTTGAGTCTTTTGTCCAAGAAAAATATGATAGATGGTTTGTCAAAAATCGTAGATCCTAATGTTAGATGTGAAGCTTGCATTTTGGGCAAGCAACATAGGCAACCTTTTAATTCAGGCAACTCTAGAAGGGCTAGAGCACCATTGGAGTTGGTGCATACTGACTTGGTAGGCCCTATGCAAAATTTGTCTTTTGGCAAAAGTAGATTTTTTATGACCTTTATAGATGATTACAGTCGTAGGACATGGGTCTATTTTTTGCGGCATAAGTCTGAAGCATTTGACAAGTTTTTGTTATTTAAGGCCCAAGCTAAAAAGGAGAGTGGACACTTTATTAAGGTCCTAAGGTCAGATTGTGGATGAGAGTATACCTCCAATCAATTTGTAAATTTTTGTAGGAAAAATGGCATCAAGAAGGAGCTCACAGCCAGTTATATTCCGTAGCAAAATGGAGTGGCTGAGAGGAAAAATAGGACCATTGTGGAGATGGCAATGAGCATGATGAAAGCAAAGGGACTCCCTATCGAATATTGGGGAGAGGCTGCAGCAATAGCTGTTTGTCTGATAAATAGAAGTCCAATGAAGGAAGTCTATGATAAAATCCCTCAAGAGAAATGGAAAAAACAAAAGTGGTTAGTTGAGCACTTGAGAGTGTTTGAGTGTGTAGCCTATGCACACATGCCTAAAGAAAATAGGCAGAAATTGGATGACAAGGGTGAAAAGTGTATTTTCTTGGGCTATTGTATAGAGTCAAAATCCTATCGGCTATATAATCCAGTCACCAAGAAGGAAATCATCAGTAGGGACGTGGATTTCCTAGAAAATGAGTCATGGGATGGAAAAGTTGACAACAATACTGATATTTCTGTCTCCATACCCCTTAAGGATGAAGAAGCTTTAGAGCGCAGATATGCTGGAAACCTACAGGAAGCTGACAATTTAGAAAACAACAGCAGTAGCTTTGAAAATTCTCAGCAGAGAAGGAGCTCCAGAAACTTCCAGCAGGGAAGATGCTCCAGAAACTTCCAGTAGGGAAGATGCTCCGGAAACTTTCAACAAGAAAGTTGCTCTGGAAACCTACAATAGCAGACTTCTTCATCAGGTCAGTAGCTAAGCAGCTCTGAAAATTCAGACCCCACTCTCGCCTCCCTAGTGCCAAGAAAGACTAAGAGTCTAAGGGAGATCTACCAAGGTGAAAGGTATGATATTTTTAATGAGAGTGTAAATTTCACATTATTTTCTCATAGTGATCCTATTTATTTTGAGGAGGCTGTGAAAGAACATAAATGGTGTGAGGCCATGGATGAGGAGATAGATGCAATAGAAAGAAACAAGACATGGGAGCTCACTGATTTACCCAAAGGGAAATCAGTTATTGGTGTCAAATGGGTCTACAAGACCAAATGTAATGTCGAAGGAAGAATAGAAAGGCATAAGGAAAGATTAGTTGTCAAGGGGTACAAACAGTAGTTTGGGAGAGATTATGATGAGACTTTTTCCCTTGTTGGAAGGATGGAGACCATGTGGGCAGTCATTGTAATTGCAGCCCAGCACATGTGGAAAGTTTATCAAATGGATGTGAAGTCCACCTTCCTCAATGGAGTCTTGAAAGAAGAGGTATATGTGGAGCAGCCCTTTGGATATGAAGTTTCAGGTAAAGAACACAAGGTATATAAGCTGAAGAAAGCTCTTTATGAGCTGAAACAAGCTCCACAGGCATGGTACAGCTGGATTGACTCATACTTGATGAGCAATGGCTTTAGCAAAAGTGATGGTGAGCCCACTCTTTACATCAAGGAAACAAATGGTAAGGTTTTAATTGTTGTCTTGTATGTAGATGATTTAGTATTTACTGGGGATGATGATTTCCTCATTGCTAATTTTAAAGATGCCATGAAAAGAGAGTTTGAAATGACAGATTTAGGACACTTAAGATATTTTCTAGGCATAGAAGTCCAACAATTGGATAATGGCATCTTTATTTCACAATCAAGTTATGCTAAACAAATCTTGAAAAGATTTAGGATGTTGGACAGCAAAGTGGCCCCAACCCCAACAACTACAGGTTTGAAGTTGAGTAAAGAGAACATTAGCAATAATGTTAACCCAATCCTCTATAAGAGAATGGTTGGAAGCCTCATGTACTTGACAGTTATGAGACCAGATTTAATGTATGTGGTAAGCCTGATTTCTAGGTTCATGGAGCAACCTAAGGACACACACTTGCAAGTAGGTAAAATGATTCTCAGGTATGTCAATGGCACAAAAAACTGTGGCATAATGTATACCACCTCTAATGAGTTTCAGCTAGTTGGGTACACTGACAATGATTGGGCAGGAAATGTGGATGATAGAAAAAGCACATCCGGGTATGTTTTTCACTTGGGTTTAGGAGCAGTTTCATGGGCTTCCAAGAAACAACCAATTGTTGCCTTATCCACAGTCGAAGCAGAATACATAGCAGCAAATGCAACAACATGCCAAGCTGTGTGACTAAGAAGGATCTTAGCAGATTTGAGAGAAGAACAAGAGGATGGAATAATAATTTTCTATGACAATGTTTCATCAATAGCCTTGACCAAAAATCTTGTGTTTCATGGAAGAAGCAAACATATTGAAATCAGGTATCATTTTATCAGAGAATTGGTTGAGAATAATGAAATTAAAATGACATTTTGCAGGTCAGAGCAACAGCTCTCAGATATTTTTACAAAGGATTTGTCAAAAGAACCTTTTGAGCGCCTAAGATATAGGCTGGGTGTGCAAGAATGCGCCAGAACTTCAGTTCTAGAAAACACAGAGAAGCGCAGGTGCACTAGAACTTCAGCAGACAGTTCCAGAATGTAGAACAAAGGCAAACAGGTTTGCACCGGAAACTTTTCACTGGTGCTCCAAAACTTTTATGGCGATGCGCCAGAAGTTTCGCAGAGTGTTGAAGAGTAGGAACTTTTGCGCTGGAAACTTTTCTCCGGAAGTTGCTTCGAAAGTATTCCACCGGAAGTTTCCAAATAATGATGAAGAGCAGAAAGACTCAAGATTAAGGGGGAGTGTTCAAAAAATTAATCTTGAGCAGTCTACGGCTAGTTGCAGTAAATGCAAGGTCAGAGAAAATCAAATATGGATCCGCCCCCCTGCCGTGTCAGAAATACTTGTTGTTCAATAATTTCTCTCTGGCAGCAAATTTAATTATGGTAGTTGAGTTCAAATTTGAGCGGCATTTTTGTGTATTGGCTGAAAAGCCAAAAGTTGCATTGAATGTATATTATGTGCAAGTAAGCAGACAGAGGTTTTCTGGGTGAGACAGAAAGAGGGAATGTTCAAGAGCATCTGAATAGTGACATTCAAGAGTATCTGCTATAGCAAAAGTTAGTAAGCCTTGCACCCGTGCGCCGAGAGCTATCCCACACGGAGCAGCAGCGTAGAAGCGTCAGTGCGCTGGAAAATGCACAACTTCTATAGTATACATGTACAAATATTTTGCTCTGAATATTTTTATATGTAAATTTTTTTTTGAATGTAATCTTTTTCTGAGTGAAATAGAATATTGAAAATATTTTTGTCTCCTTGTGTGTCTGTCTCTTTCCCTTGATACACTTGCGCTATAATGTGTTTCATTCTTTTCCCACAATAGGAGTTTATTTTTCAACACCAAGACAGTAAAGAGAAACGCCAAAAGACATATGAATCGATTGTTTGAAAGAATTGGCCGATCATTCCAAGTAACCAATTGTTATTAGAGTAATAGGAAATTGCATGTGTGACCAAAAAAAATGAGAGCCATGTTGGTTGAATGGATGAGAGGAATGCGATTGAAAGTTAGTAGTCTGAATGAGGTAGAAGAGGCAATGCCATGTAGGAGGATCTGACATGCCAAGAGAAGACAATAAGACACTGGTAAGTTTGAATTTAATTTCATATGGGACACTGATGAAGAGGGTTGCATAGAAGCTTAGATGGTAGTGAGGGTTACGTTGCAAAATGTATGTGGTTGTAAGATCTTGGTAAATAAAAAAATGCACATATAAAGACAACAAGGCTGCGCAGAGACAAAGCTCAAGGAGGCAGCAAGAAACAAAGGAGATAGAGGCTATGTTAGAAGAAAATAAGTTGAGGGATGCTAGATAGAGATAAAGATAATTGTGTTCAATATCTAGGATGGACGGTTGTAAGTTTGTGGAGGGTTGTAGGTTGAGTAGAGTTAACCAAAAAAGGAGGTATAGTTTGAGGATGGAAGTCAGATCGGTGTGAGGGAAAGACGAAGACTTGGAAGGCAATGGAACTGCCTGGAAAACGTATTGCTAATTTTTATTTGATTTCAAATTTGAGTTTGCTATTTAAAGCAATTGTAAATCGATTGTTAATTTGACACAAGTAATTGTCAAATTTGGTCTTGATCGTTCATGGAGTTTGTGTAATCTAAAATTTTGTGAGATCTATGTTTTCTTCTTCAAACTTTCTCCTTCCAAACCTTCTAAACATGACTTTTATGATTGTAAGGCTTGTTAGGACACGTTTTAGCCTAACTTGACCTGTCTTTTTGTGCACAAAAAAGACGTAGACGAAATGGATTCAAACTCAACCACCTAATTCCACTCACCAAGCTTAGAGTTGATCTTGATCGAAGACGGTAGATCAATAGATCAATAAATGTTCAATATTCATACAAATATGAGCATACACTAAATGACTACAAGGTGAAGTCATTTTTCCAAAATAGAGATAGAGAAAAAACCAATAGAGGGGTTAGAAAATTGACTAACCTAGGGCAAAGAGGATTTGTCTTTTGGTTGGATGCCCAAAAGGTTTGACCATTTAGAACCAAAACTACTACTAGTAGAGGAACTCTGATAGGATGCAGCAGCATCAAAAGCAACAACCTTAATCATAGAAGAGCCCCAACCGCCAAAGAAATGTTTGGACTCAATGTAACCATTTATCCTTTCCTCAGAACCAGTACCAAATGATAGATTAACAGAAAAACATAGATCATGACAAAGCTTAGAGGAGGTCCCATCAACCGAAACATTTGTTGAAACTAAAGCACATACCTTGGAAAGAAGAGCACATGACCCACCATGCAAAAAAATAGCATTGTACCTACCTGCCACACGAACAACATTAGCAAATTGTATTCCATTAATTCTTAGATGGTTTCCCACTTGTTCCACATTCAAACCGCCTGAAGAATCTCCCATCTCTTATTGACTTGATACAAGATACTGTTTATCACAAGTGAAATTTTGATTATAAGTTTGAAAAAGTCTAGGATATGGCTGAAGCTGTAGAACACACAAGTCCTATAGTCAGAGTGGAGAAAAAACTAATGGATGTGGGCATGCTCCCCTTGTCTTCCGTCACCACCATCCTCTCATATATTGAGTAGCTATTTAATACTGTGAAGCTCAACACCATTACCTGCACAAACATACTCGACATGGTTGTATATCCTTCTCTCATCACTCCCACAATTCCAACTACTAAAGATATGAAATTTATCAATGGACAGAGAAAGGAATAAAAAGTGCAGAGGCCACCCCAAACTCAAAAATTTATTCCTCATATCATTTGGCTACTTTGCTGTCGAACACTTTGGTTGTTACCTAAAAATACAATTTGGTTATTTCAAGTAATTTACAGAAGACTTGGATGGGGGGTGAAAATACCTCAGGAAACACTGATAGACTGGAGAGCATTGATATAGTCACTTCTAAACCATAACACATTAAAGACATGGAAGATAGAGCTATTAGAATGAAGAGGCTGAAAGAAATGTTCTGTGCTATTTATGAACTTAGAGTGGAATTTATGTTTATTTTATGGATTAGCGGTTAAAATTAGAATTTAACAATGTCCTCAAAGGGGTGTGAAGAGGATCTAGCATTTATAATTCAATTTTTGATGAACTTAGAGTGGAATATTCATTTAGTTTATGATATAGAAGGTGATCCTTAACATAAAGAGGGGTAAAAATTTATTAAAACAAGAAAAAATTACAAAGCAAGGACATTAAAGAGCCTTATCCAGCTCCACCAAATGGTCCAAATGTTGGGACAATCCAAGGGGTAATTGACCCCGATCCACCAAGTTACAATCCTGAATATGATCAAAAGCCCATTTAGCTAAACAATCAGCAACACCATTCCACTCTCGAGGAATATGAGTGAAAGTAATAGACTCCAAAGAAGCGCAAAGATAGAGAATATGTTCCACAACCAAAGCCAAATGCCAGCTAACATAATCTAACTTTCGCCTAATCAACAAGTTCACCACAACCTGGGAATCAGATTCACATATGATTTGGCGCTAGCCTAACTGACTAGCATGCTCCACCACCAATAAAATTGCCTGAGCCTCCATAAGATTATTAGAATAAAGACCCTTATAAACAGAGAAAATAAATTGCACATTCCCAGAGCTATCACGACCAACCCCACCAATGCCAGTGTGAATAGGGTTACCACGAGAAGAGCCATCAGTGTTAATTTTAAGAACTCCCTGAGGAGGAGGAGACCATCTTCCCTCTCTATGCACCTTCGGGGTAGGATGTTGACATCTATTGCACATGAGCTTTCGTTGCTGAGGAGGTAGATGAAGCCGATTAAAACTTCCCACATCATTAGGAGCAACAGGAATAGGCATGTCATAGTTAGCAGCAACCGTCTCTCCCAACGAATGCAAAATCTTCCCCCACAAATGCGGTGCCACCAGCTGCACATCTTGAAAAATCCGTCGATTCTTCTCTAACCACAGATTCCAAAATATGAAGGAAGGGCCAATAGCCCAGGTAGTTTGAAGAAAGGAGGTGGAAACAGGAGTCCTGCCCCACTGATCCACAAACTCAACTAAAGAGGACACATGCCCAAAAGGCATATTCCACACCCCCCACTAGAAATGCCAAATCTCTCAAGCATAAGGGCATTGGAAGAAGAGATGAGAGACACTTTCCCCCGCAGCATGACACAAAAGATAGATTGAGGGACCTTGGAATCCACGCTTGCATAAATTATCCCAGGTAAGACACCGATTCTGAGCCATTAACCACATGAAGAAATTGCACTTGGGCCATGATATTAAAGCTACAATTTTTAATAATATTATTAATTTCATGTCTATTGAAGATGTATTGGATCATTGTTGATTATTAGGTGATTACTTCAATACCCTAAGGCTAAGTGGATTTATGTTTGGTCTTTTGAAAGAGTTTATAGTCTCATGTTCATCATTATTATCTTTGTTCCCTCTTGTGGGATAGGTCTTTTATCCACTAATTTTTACTTTGTAGAAATTGTAATGCCCTTGTTGGTGACATGATCTTCTTCTAGTAAACTTATACCATGAACTTTTTAAAAGTGTAATATTGTGATGATATAATATTAAAATAGAGGAAAAAACTCAATTTTCTTACCACTAAAAAACTATCCACCATTATACATTATAGGAAACTTTGAGCATATGTCTTCACGAAATCATTTGTCACTTTAATATTATTAAAAATTCTTAAATTTCTTAATTTAAAGCCAAAATTTTCATTTAAGATTTCTTGAAGATGATGAATTAAAATCTATCTGTGTAGGAAAATTCACCACCAACAATGGAAATTTGTAAAATTCACCACTAGCAATTCACCGTGGCAGAAAATTAACCACATTAATATTTTTAATATATATTTCAAAAACTTTGATTTTATTAAAAATATTAATGCGGTTATGTTTCTGCCATGGTGGATTACTAACGGTGAATTTTACTTGGCGGTGAATTTTTTGTCGGTTAATTTTCCATGGAGGTGAATTGTTGACAGTGAATTTTCCGTTGGTGAATTGCTGGCAGTGAATTTTCCTATGCCAAAAATGACACACTTGAAATTTCACCAGCTTTGATTTTTCCATTCTTCACACAATAATTCCATGTCTTGTGTACTGAGTTACCTACTCACTCTTCTTTTTCTCTCATAGTGGTCCACACCATTATAATAAAAAAGGAACCCAAAAATAGATGAGCAAAAAAATCTTCATCCAACTCACAAGTGATCATTGATTTTGGAAAAAACAACCTCCCTTTACAACATTTTCAATGATAAGGATTTTATTTTTGACCAATAACTAGAATAAATGTTTATATAGGGAATCAACTAGGGATATTGGAGATTAGCCCAAATAGGGGATGGTCGAAGGTCTAAAAGGTGGTCAAGAAGCTAGAAAAATTTATAAACAAACTAAAGGAGGAAATAGACCAAACCAATTCATCTCTTCTAGGAGCTTGAGGGATAATATTTGAGTAAAAGATGAGCACAAAGTAAAATTCATTTAATTCTAAATTTGAAACTCATACATGCCTAATGTATCTATTTTTTACATGTGCAAATACATGTATATAGGCTAAATGTTTTCGTTAAAAATTTCTTAATAAACATCCAAGCATTATGTAGTAGGAGCATAGAGAATATATATGAATTGTTTGGAACAATTCCTCAAATAGCCGTAGTCTTCAAAAATATAGAAATGTCAACATGTTTTAATTATATGTGAATGATTCAATTTTATTTACCTTCCATTTCTTACAATTTTAAATATAGATTCTAAAAAAAAATTGGATTCTCAATGGTGTTAAATTAATTAATTCATATATATTACTACAAATAGTTGCCAACAATCCAATATTATTAACAAGTGTCAAAAAAATTGCATATACAATTTTTTTAGCAAAAATTACTTTAATTGAAGCAACAAATATTATATATTATTAAAATCAAATATTAATTTTAATGATTCACAACCATTTTTTGTATTACAAATACAAATTACAATTTTACTAGTATATTGTGAAGTTACTCATCTCAAATCAAAATATGATTACCTCTTACAACATGTCCACTTTTTACCTACTCCTTCCAAATATTGTTCAATAAGTGGCACACTTTGAGAGCTATTATTTTCCTTATAGAGTTATACATTGAATAAAAGAAAAGTACAACTCCAAGTCATATTTCATTAAAATGGTCTATTAAAACATAATCATAAAATTCCTAAATTGACATGTCATTGGTCAACACAAAAATAAGACATTGTTAATGAAAAAAAAACCATTGAAAGTCATAATATCCTAATTTATGTTCAAGCTATAAACAAATCTCTTATACCTTTCATGATCAAATGTCTACTGCAAAATATAACAAGTGCATCAAAAACAATTCATAATTTGCTAAGTAAATATTCCTAAAAAAAGCCCTACAAATACATAAAAAATCTTCAAGATATAATTTATTGTAAAAAAAAAAATTCTTTTAATACATCCACTACTATTACATGCTCTCAAGACAAGTTTTAGATCATTGGTAATAAATTTTATTTTTTTATATTTTATCTAATTTTTCTATAGGTTTTTCAATAAGGATGCCTATTGAGAGATAATGACACGAGTTAACTATGATTAGGAAGATAAGACGTGACAAAAATATTAATTGAATCAAAGATATGCTAGATATCAAAAATTACATCAATATTGCTAAAATATTTTTAACCATTACTTTTTCTTCACTATGAATAGTCGTGCTAATCTATATTTTAACGTTACTCGGCATGCTCAGACCCTGCAAATTGAAGGAAGCACAATTAAAATTGTATATAGTAAGGGAAAGAAGAGAATAAAAGTAAGTCAGCTAGTATCTTACTATTGATAGTTGATGGAAATTTTCTCAGATCCACAATAATCAACATTGGTACAGGATCATCCAGGCAGACTGGTGATCAACACCAATCAAAAATATTGTTGGTTTGTTTTGGCTTTCTTTATCTTCTCTATTTTTAAGTTTTGTTGTGTTCTTTCTCTTCGTGTTCAACCTCGCTCTCTGATAAATCAGATAATTGTGAAGGGTCAAAAGGGAAAGTTTAAAATGCTGATTGGTTTTAACAACAACAGATTCAAAGTTAAATTCCATCATTTTTCCAGTGTCGATCACCACCTTTTGAATTTTTTCAGATGTTGCATTTGCAACTGCCTTGGTTGATGCATATATAAGATTAGATGTTGTATTTTATAGTGCCTTGGTCGACACACATGCAATGTGGAAGCATGGACTAGCACATGACCTATTAAACTGAGGCAATGGAGAGTCTTGAACTCTAATTTAAATCTTGAAATTCATTTTTTCTTTAGTACCTCTTCACATTCGAGAAACCAGCGAAGGAGAAGATTATAAGTGTGACTCGTGGAAAATACAAGAAGCGTTGTTGTTTTCTGAAGTGCATTTTGTTTAGGAACTAAGATATAAAGAAGGCAAGGGGTTGATGATGGAGGCTGTGCTATCTTTAGTAGGACATAACAAAAACATATGCGAATGCAAATAGAGATGAGAAGGGAAGATGTCGCGTGCCTGTGGGAGTAATGGATTGAGGTTTTAAAAAGGAAATTATATATAAATGATAAGTGTGAGAAAGTCTGCGCTGCCAGAGAGAGGATGGACAATAGAGTAAAAGGTGCAGTGAAATTTTTGCTTCCAAGAATAGACGATGGAGGGAGGCTTGTGGGTTTGAAAAGGGGTTTAAATGGTTAAGAGAGGAAAAGAGAAAGTGTAGCGTGAATAGTGAAAAGAGGAAAAGTCAGTCAAAGAAAAGAAACATATGATGCAATGATACGGAGATTTTGTGTCAGGAAAATTAAAGAGAATTAAAAAATGAAGAAGATTTTACTGCACAGAAAATCAAATAATATTTAATTTTTTATGTTAGATAAAATTTTACAGTCAAGAATGTTTGAGTGATTGATAGAGATTAATTTTTCCTCTGTTATTTTGTGCGATTGTAAATTTGTTTAAATTTTCCAAATGGAATTGTCAAATTAAGTGTTGATCAATTGGAAGCTTGTGTTTGATTAAATCATTTGAAATTTTAGGTTGAGGGTAGAGTTTTGTTTTGTCCTTACATCAACTGGTACTAGAGCAGGTGGCCTTGAGTTTGTAGATAGAGCATCAACTATGAGGAAGTCCACACCAAGACTTGTGGGTGAGAGATTTGAGAAGATTGTTGTGGAGAGCAAAGCGAACTGAGATTTGTTGAAGAAAATTCCAAGATGTCACCTCGAAGAGGGATGCCTAGGATAGAAGAGGTATTGGAGTGATTTTGTGAGATTATAAGACGGGATATCATAAATGATATAAGAAATGAGGTAAGAATAGCTAATGGAAATACACGAGACACCATGAGTGAAGAAGAAAGTGAATTGGAAGAGCAGGGAAGAGAGGATGAACAACAAGAGGATGCTGGAAAGGAAATATATTTTTGAGAGCTCTTTTGAGAATTGTGAAGAACAATAACATGGATGTGCAATTTTTTTTGGAAACATTGAATCTATAAAGTTAATCGATTGGATAGGAGAGCTAGAAGAGTATTTTGAATTAGAAGAAATTAGAAATCCAAAAAGGTGAAGTTAGCTCAAACAAAATTAAAAGGACATTTTGTGTTATGGTGGAGAGAATTGCAAAGAGATTGAGTAATGAATGGAGACTCTAGAATAACAAGGTGGAATCAAATGGCGACTCGATTGAAGAAAAAATTCATTCCTAGGTACTACAAATTGGATTTATTCAAAAGGTTACCAAATATGAAGTAGAGAGAGATGAGTGTAAAGGATTACATAGAAGAGTTCTATAAGCTAACCATACAATCAGGAAGACATGAAATCGATAGGGAGAAGATAGCCTAGTATGTGAATGGTTTTCAATTTAATATCCAAGATGAAATTGAAAGAATTTGTGATTGGGATCCTACAAGCCCTGGATGAAATTCTGAAGAGAAACCTGTCACACAAAAAAAAAATTACACAACAAAATATGTGAAACAATAATGATTTTGATTACTGAATCGATTACTGAATGAATATAATGAAGGCTTGAATATCCTTATGTAGACTCAGGCGAATTCAACATGAGACCCTGAATGATGGAGTTTTGAATAAGAGAGGAGTGAGATAACAAAATGCATGAATCAATTAAGTGACTTTATCTTGTGTGAAACAGAAAGAATAAAGCATGTGACTGATTGAAATGCATAATTAATGCAATAAAACTTGCGATCAGAACTAGATGACCTTTTCCTAAGTTTGCATTAAGTACTAGAGTAAATTAAGGATGATTAATTTAATCCAACAAAAATGAGTATGCTAAAGATTACCTTAGTGAAAGAAGCATACCAATATGCATTGAAGGCTGAGGAACTGCCAATGAGAAGGAAATTGAATAAGTCTAGAACTCATGGGAGAATTTCAGCAGAGAAATGACAAATGAGTAGTAGCAAAGAAAAACATATTGAAGAAGAAGAAAAGTCCAAATGCAGTAAGCAAGGGAGACCAAGCACCAAAGAAAAAAAGTTTCTAGCAAGAGGACATAGTAGCAGTAGTAGAGAGTTTCTTGCTAGATGTTTCTAATTCGAAGAAGATTTCCATCATGCTTATGAGTGTCTACAAATTTACAAGAAGGTAACAAGAAGAGTGCAGTAAGAAACTACTTGGAACAAGAGGGTGAGTAAAGTGATGCATCCTCAAAAGGTGTAGAACCCAAAGAAGGTGAATCTGTCATGATGAGTAGAGTGCTAGTAAATCTAAAGGTGGTTAAGGAGGAACCATCCCAAAGAAGGTATCTCTTTTGAATTGTGTGCAAGGCTAGAGGTAAGTGTTATAGAATTATAATAGACAATGGTAGTACAGATAACCTAGTTTCAGAAGAGATGGTAGAAAAGCTAGGTTTGAAGAGGAGTAAGCACCCAAGGCCATATAAAGTTGATTGGTTGTAAAAATAATATGAGTTCATTGTTAGTGAGCAGTGTTTGATTAATTTTCAAATGGGTTCCTATGAGGATGAGGTGTTGTGTGATGTAATACCAATGAATAGTTCTCATGTATTGTTTGGGAGGCCATGGAAATTTGATAGGGGGCCATTTATGATGGTAGGAAGAATGCATATACCATCCGAAAAGATGAAAAATAGCATGTGTTGAAATATATGGAGAAGGAGAAGCAAGTAGAGAAGTCAGACTCCATTGTTTGTTGTAGTGTTAGTAAACAGTGCATGGAGGAAAGGGAAATTAATAACTATGATGAGAAAAATTTCAAGGGGTAGGTTTTAAGAGGAGAAGGTAGATTGGATTTTTTGAAATAGTGTAATAAAGGAAAGGGAAACACCAACCTGTAGTGTCAAAAAATGTTTCGGTTCACATTTTCACACTTAATCTAGGAATAATTGATGATAAATTTGACTTAATATCACCTTGTTCTAGTGTTGTGATGTGTTTTACACATCCACATTAGGTTTTGGGCTCTTTAAAAGCTAAATGAAACTAAAATTTCCTTAATTTTGTGTTGTAAAGTGTATTTATTCACACCTTCACATTAAATTTAGGAGGCCTGTAAATTAAATGGACCTAATGTAGTGTTGTAATTTGTTGGACACTTTCACATTAGATTTAGGGCCCTTTTTAGCTAAATAGACCCAATTTTGCCTTAATTTAGTGTTGTAAATTGTATTTATTTACACTTTCACATTGGATTTTGGGACCTTTTGCATTTATGACCTTAATATCATCATTAATAGGCCCCTAAGAGCCTATATTATACATCCCAAGGCATATTACAACTAGAATGTCGACAATATCATCAAATCAAATTAATTTCTTAACACCCCAACTTTTTTGCCACCTAAAAAGGGCCCATGGGACCCATACGCCACCCTAGGCATATAAGTCTAACCCAGGTGGGACCCATATGCTAGATGTGGCGTATGAGTCCCATTTGGGCCCTTTTTAGGGTTTTGAGCAAAAAAAATGGGTTTTAATTTCAAATTTCATAAATGTAAGCCTATGGGATCTAATAAATGGGATATTAGATGGATTTCCTATATCAAAAAGGTCTCAAATCATTATTTCATTAAGCATTCATGATATCAAGTGAAGCACTCAAGACTTAAGCATTCCAAGATCTTAGAAGATCATCACAAGAGAATTGAAGATCATTTCTAAATCATTCAAGGGCAGATTCTTCATCATTTATTGCATCAATTCAAGATCCATCATCATGTCAAGGATATCGAGCATCAAGCATGTTATTGAGCTAGTGTTGTGATATTGTATTCAAGATCCAAGGTCAAGCATTATTCTACACTCATCTCGAGATCGAGATCTACATCCTTCATGGTCATTTCAAGTTAGATTACTGATTTACAAGACATAATTCAAGGTATCATTGTTCATGCTTCATGTTCCATGTTTCATGTGCTTATTTCATTATGTCATCATTTGGTTTAGTTACCTAAAATGGTTTTGACCAAGGCAAACCCCTATCCTCTGAAAAAAAAAGTTATTTCTTCTCTTTGATGTGTGATTGCAGATCTAGGTGTCTTGGATCTTGAAGATCCCTTGAAGATTAGGTTTACAAGCTTGGAGAATGTTGTTGAAGTTGTCCCCTTATTTACAAAGTTGTTATCTCCACAAAAAGTCATCTATAGGTTTGAACTTAGGGTTTCAGATCTAGAAAAAAGTGTGGTAGAAATAGAAGAGATTGGAGAGTATAATCAAACTGTAACCTTCAAAAAAGGAACACTAGGACTGATACGCCACTTTGGGCATATGATTTCTAGGATAGGAAATTTTTAGGGTTTTTGTAGTTTCATAACAAGCACTGTTAGATTCCAGTTTTGGTGTAGAAAACCCAGTCTAGGACTAAATCTCCTAGACTAGCATATGAGTCCCACTCAGCCTTAAGATCAATATTTTCAACATTTCCAGTCCTCATTCAAGCCTCTTTAAGTTTCTAGGTGCATGCATCTAATTTTATAGGTTTTTATTCTGATTTATATGCATTTTTAGGTGATTCATTCAAGTTTCATGCATCACTAGGTTTGAACATTAGATCTTGAATTTCATTAGTCTTTCCAATCCCTATCTTGGTGGTGAACCGCTCTTTAGTTTATAATCAGCCACTATGACAACCCTATTGCAAGATCTCTTTCTCCTTTGCATGCCTAGGATTGAGATTTCTAGGGTTATCCTTGAATGAGAGTGGTTGAGTTTTGTTATTCTATCTTCCAAGCATAGAACTCCAACAAAATTCCACCTTTCACAACCCAAACGTATGTGATGGTTGGAAGGGTGGCTTGAGTATTGAAGGTAATGGAGAATAAGAGAGTTGAAGAGGGAAGCCTCCTATGGAAAAGGAGAAAATTTTGATAAAGAACGAGCATGGGATCACCATCCCAAGCTCCCATAAATGTTTCATAGTTAACTAACTCATGGATCATTTCACTTACCCACCATTTCTAGTGCAGGAGAACTCAAACAAACTAGTGATCAACACCAAGCAAAATTATTATTGGATTTTTTTTGCAATTTTGAGTTGTTTTGGCTTTGTTTGTCTTCTCTCTTTTTATGTTTTGTTGTGTTCCTTCTTTCCTTCTTTGATCTCACTCTATGATAAACTATGAAGGGTGAAAGGGAAAGTTTAAAATGTTGATTGGTTTTAACAATAGCGGGCAAAAATTTAAATTCCATCAGTTTTCCAGTATCCATTGTTTCCTATTGAATTTTGTCAGATATTGTATTTGAAATTGCCTTGGTCGATGCATATGTAAGATTAGATGTATTTTCTATTTCCTTGGTTGACACACATGCAATGTGGAAGCATAGACTAGCACATAACCCATTAAACTGAGGCAATGAAGAGTCTTGGACTCTAATTTAAATCTTGAAATTCTTTTTTTCTCTAGTGCCTCTTCACCTTCGAGAAACCAGCGAAGGAGAAGATTAAAAGTGCGACTCATGGAAAATACGGGAGGTGTCACTTCTTTCTAAAGTGCATTTTGTTTAGGAACTAAGATATGGAGAAGGAAAGGGGTCAATCATGGTGGTTGCACTATCTCTAGCAGGCTATAACGAAACATGTGACTGCAAAATAGAGATGAGAAGGGAAGAAGTAGCATGCTTGTGGGAGTAATGGATGAAAGTTTAAAAAATATTATATATAGACAATAACTATGAGAAAGTCTATGCTACCAAAGGGAGGAGGGATGATAGACTAAAACGTGTAGTGAAATATTTGATTCCAATAATAGATCATGAAGGAGGTTTGTGGGTTTGGAAATGGGATTAAATGTTTAAGAGAGGAAATGGGAAAGTGCAGAGTGAATAGAAAAATGAGGAAAATTCAGTCAAAGAAAAGAAACATATGGTGCAATGGTATGGAGATTTTGTGCCAAGAAACTTAGAGAGAATTAAAAATTGAAGAAGATTTTGTTGTGTAAGAAATCGGATAGCATTTAATTTTGTATGTTAGATAAAATTTTAAAATCAAGAATGTTTGATTGATTGATAGAGATTAACTTTTCCTTTTTTATTCTATGAGATTGTAAACTAGTTTAATTTGCCAAATGGAATTGCCAAATTAAGTATTGATTGATTGGAAGCTTGTGTTTGATGAAATCATTTGACTTTTTGGGTTGAGGTGAGAGTTTTATTTTTTCCCTGCATCAACAATATTCATGACAATCAATCCACTCTTTACTTACTTGCACTTCTTAAGATTCAGAAAGGACATGTGCCAAGATTTTGAAGTAGTGTATATTAATGTGTACCGTAATATGTTTCTATGTTAAACTAGAAGAGTACCTATTGACATTTCATGCCACCCTTTGATGACCCATCATTAATAACCTATTTGAGAGATCTTACATGAGTCATCTTGCATGGGTTCTCCTTTAGAAGATCCTTAAATTTGTTGTCCTAGGTTTTCGGGCTTTTGGGCTTTCACTTACCTCTTTATTGGCATACCTTCTGCATAACCCTGATCTCTTCATTCTAAATATCAACTAAGTGTTGATGTTTCATGGTTTAGGCTTCAACCTTTCCCTTTACCTTTTACCTTTGTTGTAGTAAGAGGTAAGCCTACCCTCTGACCCTTGATTACCGATATGCTCTCAAAAATGTGACTAAGTGTTTTCTTTTTGTGTGTCAGGTTTTGCTCATCCCCTTTACTATTTACCACTTCATTGTAAATGGTAAGATGTAAGGCATCCTCCCAATGCCTGACCTTTGAAATCTTGCTCCCCTTCGCATTTCTTCCATGTTATTTTTCCCTTTCTTCTCTGACATCTTCATCAGTTCTTTCAAAATTTGAGTAAGTCCTTATTTTTGGACTTTTGGGCTTTACTCTTCCATCTTACCTCTTATCACTTTGTTGTAACTGGTAAGCGGTAAGTTGAACCCTTGACCTCTGATCTCCGATGACCTTTCGAGGATCGAGGATTGTTTTTCCTCTTTACTTCCTTCCCACTTTTGTCTTTCCTTCATTTTCTCACTTCCCTCCATTCCCCTTCCTTCCTTCCTTCGAAATCTAGCTAAGTATCAAGATCTTTAGTTTTCAGAGGTTAGGCGTTCACCTTACCTCTTACATTCTTTAGTATGAGGTATCTCGATAGGCTGACCCTCGATCTTTGATGCTTGACATAGGTATTAGTTTTTGGAATTTTTGATCTCGTTCTTCCTTCTTCCAACCTTTGACATGCGGTAAGTGGTTGGACCCAATACCAATCCCCGACAATTTCTAGTTTTCATGGTTCTCATCTTTAGCCTTCTTTCTTCACTTTTTCAACAAGCAAAAAATGGTATGCCTGATCTCTGAAGCCTAATGCCAATTCCAGTGATTATTCCTTGCTTCCTTGCAAGGAATAAAATAAAAAAGGAAAGTAAGCTATGGGGATGTGGTAGGGTGACATGTGTCCAACTTACATGGTGTACCCTATGGGATTCTATCATTACAAATGGTGAGGCTTATGATCTAAAGGCTACCATGGAGCCACATGGTGCCATCATGGCCCTTCCTTGCAATCTCGCATCAAGTTGTACAAAGACCTTGGTTGACCATGGGGATGCGGGATGATGCCAAGTGGCAAGATCTTGGCCTTCCATTGAAGATAAAGGTAGGAAGGTTTTACTATGTATGGAAGAAAAATATTTCAACAGTAACATGTCACATTTTGATTGCATCACTTCAATGAAGAACATCACGATTGCAAATCACTCAGTTGGAAGCCAAATGCGACATGCGATGGCACCATTAAGGCTGCAAATACCCCCTTAGTTTCTAGAGTTCAATATTTTTGGGGGAAATGGATTATTTTAGGCACTTTTATACCTGCTTCCATTAAGAGGGGTTTGTGCCCACGCCTCTTTATGTGCCATCGACATTCTTTATGTCAGAGCTCCATACCCATATGCTTGATTTTGTGGGGGATTTCAATCACTTTAAGGAAATATTTATGGCAGGGGGATGGCGTGTAGACTTTGTTCTCTCTAGGATCTTCTCGGCGTAGATTTCATGAGAAGATCTTTCTTGGATCTGATCTCTTTGATTGCTAAACCTAGTTGGGTTAGGGTTTAGTTAGATTCATCAAAGTTATGCTTAATCTATAAAAGCAACACTTGTATATTTTCTAAGGGTTCTTGTTTTGGGCTCCTCTCATAGTTTTCTTTCACAAACCCTACATTCTACTTTCTGCCATTATAAAATCTAGCTTTACTTTAGCTATCATCACAACTATTTCTTACATGTCTGAGTAATTCTCTTTACCTTCATGTTTGAATGTGTTTTTTAGTTGACTTGTTAATGTATTGAACAATATCAAAGCAGATAAGGAACTAATTCTATCTTGGTGCATCACGTTCTTTTGCATTTCATGTTCTCCTTCTCTCTCTTTTATTTGTGATATGTTAGAGTAGAATAGCAATAGTATTTTCATGTGTTGGGTTAGACCAACACATTTTCACTTAGTTTAGAAGAGGAAGTCGGCCTTCTCTAGAGATTCAACATCATTTGTGCAAGGTCCCACAACTTGAGGTTGTTTTCATTGTGTCATTAGAACATTGAACTCCTTGTTCAGTAGCGTGTAGTTTTATGTGACAACAATACCCCAATTATAAAAGGTCATTTAAATATATACTTAGACATACACATGAACATGGGCACTATTGACTAGACCTAGGACATAGAGTAGGTTCACCTCTTCCTTGTTTAGAGTCATAGCAGGGAAGAACAAATCCATAAATTCTACAATTAGCTTATTTTTGGGTGGAAATGACACACCCTTTTCTTTTTTCTTTTTCTTTTCAAATATTTTATTTTTAAAATTCTCTTCTACTTATTTATTTCTCTCATTTTATTTTAATTCTAATGTTATTTCTAAATATCTAACATTTTATATATGCATGTTCATATTTGTGGAGGTTATCAATATTATATGTTAGCTTGATATATTTTTCTTTATTTTTATTTCCACACCTAAGTAGTTAGTTGGGTCAAAGACGTTGATCCTTAGAACATAGTCATTGACACTTAACCAACATAATTGATGAATCTACTAGCTCGCTAATAATAATTCTTATAGAATGTCTAGGAGTAGAAAAGAGGTATAGTCGACAATCACTTCTAATTACAATTTGATCTCAAAGATACACAAGTAGGGTGAAATGACATCAAAAATGTTCTCAAAATAATGTTACTAAGTCTGTGTAGTTGCACCTTGTAACTACAAAATCATTTCACTTTCTCACACATATAACACCATAAGAACATTACAGTTAATCGAAAATAACACATATATAAATATAACTATGTTGTAACTAAAATAGAAACTAATTACTCTGTAACACTTTTAATTACTCATCAAATATGACAGTTAACAATCAGAAGTATTATATCTATAACATTAATTATTGAATCCATTATAAATCGAAATGTTAGGATTCCTACCTAATCCAAATTAAGTCGAACATTAGACATTTAGTAAAAGAAGAAATATAAGCTGTAGAACACACAACCACTACGGCCAGAGAGGAGAGTAAAGTAATCGATGTGGGCATGCTCCCCTTGTCTTTCCTCACCACCATCCCCTCATATATGGGATAGCTATTTAATACTATAAAGCCCAACACCTTTACTTAATCCAAATTGCATCTAGGCATTATACCTTTAGTAGAAAGGGAAATATAGAATTTATAGGAATGTGACTTGATATTGTCGATCACAAGTGAAATTTTGATTATAAGTTTGAAGAAGTCCAGGATATGGCTGAAGCTGTGGAACACATAAGAACTGCAGCCAGAGTGGAGAACAAAGTAATGGATGTGGGCATGCTCCCCTTGTCTTTCCTCACCACCATCCCCTCATATATTGGGTAGCTATTTAATACTATGAAGCTCGACACCATTACCTGCACAAACATACTCGCAATGGCTGTATATCCTTCTCTCATCACTTGCACAATTCCAACTACTAAAGCTATGAAATTTATCAGTGCTATGACAGAGAAAGGAATAAATAGTGCAGAGGCGACCCCAAACTCAAAAATCTCTGCCTCGTATCGTTTGGCTACTTCGCTGTCAAATACTTTGCTTGTCACCTCAAAATCCAATTTGGTTATTCCAAGCAATTTACTGAAGACTTGAATGAGCGCAAACAGATAGGAGGACACGCATTTTATCATCCACATCCTCTGTTCGTTCCACCAATCTTTAAAGCCGCCTTCTGCCACATATACATATTCTAGAACACTGTATGCGTATGCACATACTGATAAAAATAGAAAGAGGAGAACCCATGGATCTGAAATCTGCAAAACATAATAGAAAATTGTTTTCATCTACACAGTTATTACTTAATCTGCAAAACTCAAAAAAATAGATGTGGGGTGAAAATACCTCAGGAAATACTGATACGCCGGAGAGCATTGATAAGGCCGGTACTGAACCATAAGAAATTAAAGGTAAGGAAGATAGAGCCCATAGAAAGAAAAAGCTGCAAGACATGTTCTGTGCTATTTTTGTATGGCGAATCCCATAAGTCAACGGACAAAACTTGCTAGCAAAAATCTCCAGTAGACATGTTGCCCATCTTTTAACTTGGGTCAGAGTATCGTTCAGATTAACAGGCGCACAGCCCAGAAAAGCATCTCTTTTGGGAAGGCATAAAACAGATTTCCATCCTCTGCAGTGTATAGAAAACCCTGTCAAAACATCTTCCACTATGCAGTCGTAGAGCATGCTGACCTGTGAAAAGGATTCAATGTCAGCAATTAATGTGACAATTTGACTCAGTGCATAAAAATTATCAAGATTTTAACTTTTATTTGCCTTTTTGCCCCATTGGGTGTTCTGCTCATAGTCGCACTTGGCATGTTCTTTTGCCTCGTCCAATCTCTTGGATAGAACTGCCTTCTCCATGCTTAAAATTGATGAATTAATAAGCTTTTCGAAATAATTTGAAGAGCTTTGTTTTCGCTCACTTCCACATAAAACATCCCTGCGGTGAACGCATCCGGTGCCGACATATAATGGACCTTCAATTCCATCAATTCCTTTAAAATGTATCTGCATATCAGGATTTATATGTAAACATGGGTCAGTTGATTGCATCTGTTGTGAATCACCAGTTGAAGTTGAAGATACTCACATTGTAATACCTCCGCAGACGACTGGCATACAGATCGTTTTTGGTAATGCCATGAAACCTTTGGGGAAACTGGACAAAGGCAAACTGGTGCCCAGTCTGGGAGTCCATGAAAAAGCACATAGCTTCTCGGAGGGCTTCACAGTTGTTAGCATACATGTCACAATCTAGAGTAAGAATGAAGGGAGCATTGCTCATCACAGCAGAGACTCTAATCTGCAAACATGATAAACAAAATAACCATGAAAAATTCTTCATTTCAGTCTAGATGGCTTGAGAGCAAGAATATGAGACATCATTATTACCAGAACATAGAGAGCACCAGCCTTAAAATTATGAGGGTGTCCAGGTCGTTTTTCTCGGGAAACATATACAAGACTGGGCAAATCATTGCCCTCTATGTCAAGGTCTTTGCCTCTTTCCAGCAAAACCTGCACCTAGGATTAATCTAGGTTAAACAGTGGCTTATTAAGAGAGAAAATATTTAATGATACAACTATTTACTATTTTTGTGTTTATGATGTGATAAGGAGATTGATCATGACAAAGTTCTTATCACTAAAAATAAAATACTCATTGATGGTTTAAATTCTAATATTAATATCACTTAGATGCAATGACAATTACGTGCCATTTATTTTCATGAGAGATGAATTCGTGTGAACTACTACTCATCAAATATAAATCAATAATTTTGACTTAAAAAACTAAACACTTGAATTATAATATAAATATAATTGCTTTGATTGTTAAATTGCTTGAAACACTTATAAAACTAAAATAAAAAATAAAATAGAAATTATATTGTACAAACACTTATAAAGTAAAATAAAAGATGAAACACAAATTATATTGTTTTAAAAGTAGAATGAATTTGTGACCTGAACAATACTGGGATGGTCTCGTGATGTCATGCCCAGATTCCATTCTTTGAAGCCATCATGCTCTTTGCATTTCTGTGCTGGAACAGTGCCCCTTTCCACAATGCTATTTATACTATATTTCATTTCTGAAGAAGGTGGATGTGACATCCACAAGACACTCTCAAATACAAACACATGTAACAGACATGCTCAAATGTGTGCTGCTGCACAATATCATTAATTCATAACATGATTACAATCAGTACATTGAATGCTGCTGCATTCATGATCACTTGATCATTACATTTGCTTGATGCCTTTGCTTTACAATTGCCTCAATATATAGAGGTCTTTCATTCATGCCTCACATTTCTAGACTGTTCTATTGCTCATCTATTTCTAGAAACTTCCTCTAGAATATTCTAACCTAGAACATTCCAACTTTCTAGAATTTTCCTTTTTTTATCTTTTTGTTTTTTTCTCATTTAATTAATTAATTACAATTTACGGGAGAAATTACATATGCCAACACTCCCCCTTAATTTCGACCGCATATTTTTCATTCCCAAATTTATTTCCAAATCTTGTCTTCCAAGTCTGCTGACTCACTCAAATCTTTTTCTTCAACTCTGACTCATTGCTGCAGCAGTCCTTCAAACCTTGATTATCAAATATTTCAAAACTTTAAACTAGAAGTCTTCTTTGCAAACTTGCTATCTTCTCTGACGTCTTGCTAAAAAAACAAACCTCTCTTGATTTCTTTCATCTTTGACATAAGAACATTTCCACTTGAACAATCTTTTGAACATACCTGTTATCTTTTGCCAACTCGATCCGAAATACCATCCACAATCCATTTGCATGCTTCCTGTATTTGTCTTCTCTCTTTGCCAACACATCTTCTCTGAATGATTTTTCAAACCACATATTCTGCATGGATGTAGATCCCAACATGTATCCTTCGTATGTCCTTTCCTGTTACAATGACAAAATTGCACACATTCCATTTCTTTAACAAATTTGGTTACAACTATATTATTTCCTTTACCTGCCACATATCCAAGACCTTCATGCTTTGGCCTCATCATTGGCTTAATTGGTTCTCTCATCCCTTGATCATGCCTTCCTAGTCCTTGTCCTTTGTATCCCATTCTTTGCATGATCTTTAAACCAACATTTTTTTCATTGCCATTACATTTAGCAACATTATCTTGACAATTTTTATCACAAACTTCTTCAGCAAAAACACATTTATCAAATGAAAAACTCAAATCTTTTGTACTACATGAAACATCACATACAGATTTTGACTTCAAACATTCATTCAATTTTGTAATTTCCTTCATCTGCAAACTATTTTCTTCTTCTAATTTTTTTAACTTCTCTTCTAAATCATCAACCAATTTCACTCTTTTTTCCAATTCCTCATTCCTTGTATTAATCTCATCAAACAATTCTAGTTTTTCTTCAAGCTCTTTATTTTTCTCTCTAAATTTGCACAATTCCTTCACCTGCAAATTATTTATTTGTTCCACAAACTTTAACTTATCCTCTAGCTCTTCGATTGCCTCTGTATAAAGATTACATTTTTCTACCCCCATTTCTTTCCTTAATTTTTCCAATTCTTTTTCTAAAAAATCCTTTTTCACATTTTAAACTTGTATTTTCTTTTTTCACCTTTATTAATTCTTCTTCTAAATCTTTTGTTTTCTCTTTCTTTACTCTATCAGCTTTTCCCATTGAATCAAACAAATAAACTTACCTCAAATTTTTCTTCTAGAACTTCCCGTGCCTTCCAATATCTTCTTTACTGCTATGATTGATCCTCCTTCAGCTACTGCTGTTGTATCCTTTTGATTTTAGGCTCCCCCTCAATATCTGATGCCACTACTATGAATAGTAAAATCTGTAAACCCTAGACTTTTGACAACAACGATCTCTGGTACAAATTTGAACAATATTATTTCTACAATCTCATAGCACTTACAACAACACTTCTTACAAATCTTTTTACTCTTCCTTAATTTCTTCAATCAGATTTTTTTGCAACATACAAATCTTTCTAAAATAAAAAATTTCCAAATACTATTTTAACTTACTGCTGATCGGCAACTGTTCCTCTTCTTTGATTGATATGATTTCTCATCAAATCGGCAGCTCCAAATCATACACTTCCAGACTGCAATGACCTTTGGAAGCAAATTCCAGCGATCCTAACCTTACGGCTCTGATACCACATGAAGGTGGATGTGACATCCACAAGACACTCTCAAATACAAACACATGTAACAGACATGCTCAAATGTGTGCTGTTGCACAATATCATTAATTCATAACATGATTGCAATCAATACATTGAATGCTGCTGCATTCATGATCACTTGATCATTACATTTGCTTGATGCCTTTGCTTTACAATTGCCTCAATATATAGAGGTCTTTCATTCATGCCTCACATTTCTAGACTGTTCTATTGCTCATCTATTTCTAGAAACTTCCTCTAGAATATTCTAACCTAGAACATTCCAACTTTCTAGAATTTTCCTTTTTTTAGCTTTTTGTTTTTTTCTCATTTAATTAATTAATTACAATTTACAGGAGAAATTACATATGCCAACAATTTACTCGTACATTTTCTAAACAAAAGAAAGAGTATTTATAAACCATGTTAAAAGGCGTCTAAGGGAGATTAGCAAGCATGTCTAATTTTTAGAGAGAAATGTTACACATAGAATAGCAAACATATCTAGTTTTTAGAGAAAAGCTACACCTAAAATAATTTAATGATTTTTAAATATTATTTAAAATAGTTTATGTGATAATAGCCAGGTTACTTAACTTTGTCAAGTTATCGTCTATAGATTTTTTATATATAATGGGCAATCTTGAAACATCTTTTTTCATAATATTCTTCTCAGATCTTTCAAGTTGTCGTCTATATATTTCTCATCACCAGCAATCCTAATTACATCAAGAAGTTATCTTCTACACAGTGTTTTGCTTATCAACTTGTTCTTTCAAATTTTATGAACAGTAAAAACTTTAAATTATTAATATAAACATGTTAATATTAGCAATGTTGAGAGTGTTAATTGCTTCATTCATTCCAAAGATTATAGATTTAAGCAGCACACACCTTGACAGATTTCCATTCTGTAACGAAGGACAAGTTATCATTTTCAGTGACATAACATTCAGAAAAATATGCTTCTGGGCATCTCTGCTGAATGGAATATTTGTGGCAAAAAGGAACCCAACTCTTTTCAAAACGTGAAGCTTCCAACAGAACATAAAAGGTGAGTTGGGATCCACCATCATCCGATACATAACATGTCAATTTTTCTACTGGATAATTAAAAGCCAGAGTAGACAATACAGTGTTTGAAACATCCAATGAAGGTTCTTCAACAGGGTCAGCTGTGCATATAAAGACATCAATGGGAGGTAACTTCCTTCCATACCTGTTCATCAACAAGCATAATCCTATAAGAAAGCCAACACATCTTTATATTTTTATAGTGTTTACCTTTTAGAGAGTCTCTCTAGGTACGTAACTCGATCGACAAGCCACCACCTGCAGCTCGACTCTATTACCCACATGAAGGCGAAGCCTAGCTCTGCACAAAACATCAAAATCCATGGCACGTATCCTTCACTTGGTATATACTGGATACGATAATAAACAAGCCCTAGAATCGCACCAAAGTATACACATCCATAAGCTCTGTTTATCTTCGCAACTGGCTTTGCTACTGTGGTGTACAGAGAGGAATCTGTGGACTCCATCTTCTTCTTCACTTAATTCAATTGTTGAATCCATATAAACCAGTTTATAACATTGCGTAACAAGCTGTCTGCAAAGACTTTAGTGACACCTCTCTGTAAAGACTTTAGTGACCTACTTTAGGAATGTTTGAATGGTTGTTTTGCATGTGACATCTACTTTTGAAGCTGTTAAAATGATTGAGCTTTGAAATTGGGATCTGCAGGGAAGCTTGTAAATTTCACTAATCATCTCCTCCAGAAATATTAATACAATTATAAGGTTTTATTAATGGTAACAAATAAATTAATAAGAGAGAGGAATTAAAATAGATTTAGTAAAAATTTTAATGCATATTTTTTCAAAATGTGAAAATTATTTTATTTATGATTTGGTTCCATAAGAGTTATAAATAGTGTTAGTAGGATGATGTAAGTCATTAGATGGTAATACATTTTACCATTCATAAAATATTTTCATTATTATTTTGACTATAAGATAGGTAAGAGCGAGTAAATTGTTTTGTTTTAATTTTTTTTTTAGATTGTAGGAATCGGTCGGGTCTGGAGAACTTTTTTCACGTGACCAGTGGCGCCGGCGCGACATGCCCTCTAGTACCATGGGTTTAGGGGGAGACTAGACCTTGTGACCTCTTGCCTGCAACAAGATGTTTTAGCCAATTGAGCTAGGCCCCCTGCCCCTTTTTTTTAGATTGTATGAATCGATAGGGTATCTATCCCCCTATAAACTGTAGTGTGCATGGTTTACTTTTTTCACGTGACCGGTGACGCTGGCGCAACACGCCCTCTGGTACCACAGGGACAGTGGGGGGACTCGACCTCGTAACCTCTTGCTTGTAACTGGATGCTTTAGCTAATCAAGCTAGGCCCACTGCCCCCCAATTGTTTTGTTATCACTTATTATTCCATTCATTAAAATGAATTCATTTAATTTTGTTGGTATTAAATGAACCAACAAAGAAAATTAAAATAGATTAACTAGATTTTGCAATATATATTTTTCTGTCAAATTTCTTCATATATATATATAGATATATATATTTGTTGGCTTATGAATTTAATGATATAACTACAATGTTATCTCCATTGTCCATTTCCTCCACATATCCTTCATCCACGTACTCTACTTTGATATGAAATGATGTTAAAAGAGATTTAATGTTACATTTAGATTTGAAATTAGATTGGCTATGATCTATTTATTTTGACTATTAGGAGGAGCCATAATGCACATGAGTAAGTGGGATCACAAGTCTATCATTTTTTATAGATTTTGATTTGATATAAAAAAAATTGAGATGATATATTTTTTTATGTCATTATTGTGAGTGATTATATATATATAGTAGCATTATTTATAAATCATGTACGCTCAAACTAGTATGATTTATAGTACATGAGTCGTACGAAATAATTTGTTCATAAAGTCGCATACAATTTCTTATGTATCATTTATTTTTACTAAGGGTGAAATGGGATTTTGAAAGGGACCATAATTTTGTACAAGAAGGAAGATAAGACAATAAAGCTCAATAAAGCAACAAAGAGAAATCACTAGACCCTATGTATCATTTGTTTTTGATAAAGGAAAAAAGGGGTTCTACAAGGACCCGAAACCACAAAGTTTACAACTAAAATATAGATAAAGCATTATAGTACCCAAAAAAATAGGATGGTTGCAAAACATAAAAGACCAGAAGAGACTGCAACCACAAGCCCAGAGCCAACAAAGGCCAGCACAAAAACCAGCGCAAAACCATAACTAACCTAAGAACTTTAAAGTATCAGCAACCTCAGCTTCAAGGTTGCACATATCTTGGGTGCTCTTTTTGAGAGCCTAGATCCCCTGAGGCATAGGATCAACCTTTCTCTTTAGGTGAGCTCTCTTCCTCTTTGAGATTCCAACATCATCAATCTTGTTTTTCTCCTTGTCCACATCCAAATCCACCACTAGAGAACCCTGCCGAAAGTTTTTCATTTTCTCAACCATAGTGCTCATAATAGTTGTGTTGTGATTGGAAATTCCTTGGTTCTACTCCATGATAGTTTTAATGGTGTCCCTGATTTTACTAATTTATCCCCCTAGGAACTTAACCTTAACCTCATTATCCTTCTTCATCTTGTCAGTGTGCTCAATATTTCGTTGAAGGTGCTCAACCATCTCCCTCATGTTGTCCTCGGTACACACAGCCTCAACAGAATTGTGGGAAACATCTTTAGCTTGCATTTCTTCCACTTTACTAGTAAGAGCCCTATTTTTTAAGCTAAGATCCTTTATCTTGTGAAATACCCACTTCATAATCCTGAAATAATCAACAACCCCATTTCTAGAAATGGCTAAAATATCATCAGGATACTCATGGCCAGGCTTAAAGTAGTGTTCTTCAGGGTTAAGGTTACTAGGAAATATGGGTCTATCTTCTCTATCTGTAGCAGGGTAAGAGGTGTAGGAATCCTCACTAGCTTTACGGGTTTCAATTTTATCCTCCAAGGAGTCCTCAGAGTAAGAAACCATTTTTTTAGCAGGGGGTCCTTAATCTTAAGTCTCTCTTTCTGAGCAGAGACAACAAGAGTTTTCATAGAGCTATATTTTTTAATCAAGGGCTTACTTAGATGGGTTTTCTTACCCAACTTTTTAGGGGAGGGAGCATTTTCCTCAATCCAATTAGGGTCCAGATTATCTTTTTTCTCTGACATGTTGTTCTCAGTATCATAATCTTCAGAGGCCGAAGCCATGATAGGGTTAGACAAAGCTGACATATTTATAAAATGTTCATAAATAAGCCGAATGAGTCCAATATGCATGACCAGATACTTCCTAGGATTATTTCTATGATCTTCCATGCTATTACTCAAGGAGCAACATAGATAGTGAGGGAAGGAAACCCTTACCTTATGGAAAAAATGATTGAGGAGGAAAAAATGGTAGTCGTAAACTCTGGTAAATATACCATCTAGCATGATGTATTTCATTATAATCCTGAGCACCTTTCTCCATAAAGCCTTAATAGTGTCAACTTCAAAGTAGTTGCTGGATATTTTAATCAACTCTCTCTTTTCCTTGTCTTTTTTGGGAAACCTAATAATAGCCTCATTAGAAAATTTTCTATCATGGAAGAACTTCATCCCCTTGGTTGAAAGACCAGTGACCTCCCCGATGAGGTTATCGTTCACACTAACCTTCCTACCAAAGAGAACAATTTCACCATTCCTCCAATGTTTCACAAAATACTTAGTGGCCTCTGATTTAGGACCATGGAGCTTCTCAATGAATGGGAGAAGCCCACCATGCTCAATATGCCTCCAAACCTTTAGGTTTTGCTTATGCATTTCATAACTAGTCAGCTCCACTCTTTTTCTACTTCCCCCCATAGTCACATTTTCCTTGCTAGCGTTGCTTGTAGAACTATAACCCTGAATCAAATAGTTGTAACCAAACCAAAGCACCCATAATATGTGCCAAATCATACAACCAGTAGAGTTAGTACTCATGGCCCCATCAAATCTAATGATGACTATGTACTTGGCCTTATTCTCCTTCATTACCAAGAAATGTCGTAACTTTTCCATGAGTGATATCATAATCAATTAAGGCCCTTACATTAGCACCTAGCTCATTAAGGTTCTGCCACATATTGTGTCCCTTTTGTTTAGCCCTCTCATTAGCAAAGAAGTCGGCAATTCCATTGGCTTCCCTAAAGGCATGCGAAACTCTAAATTTATCAAATTTAGAAAGGAGTTCCCTACCATCTTCAATCCAACATTTAATGGTCCATGAGGGAGGGGAGTTACCAAGGATGCATTCAATGATGTTTTTAGAATCACCCTCTAACCAAATATTTTTAACATTCATTCTGCTAGCTAGGTCAATAACCTAAAAAGCCCCAATGGCTTTGGCAACGTGGTTAGATTGGATGCCTAAAGAGGTGGCCACAACCACAACAAACTTACCATTATAATTCCTTATCACTCCGCCACTTCCATCAAAACCCGGGTTACCCTTAGTCGCCCCGTCAAAATTAGCTTTTATCCAACCTCTAGGAGGATGACACAAGCACACTCCTTCATGATCCTTTTTGGAAGGTTTTGAGGCCTTAGACACATCACTTTTAATGTTCCAATCCTTAGCCATCTTTAGATCATAGGTCAAACAAACCACAACCTCCATCATATTCTCTTGATGAGGGATGATATTGAAGTTTTCCATAATTAATCTGAAAGTCTTCTCATACACAGTGTTTTTCGATGTTTCTTTTTCCCTAAAGATCCTATTATTTCATTCCTTCCACATCCCCCATACTATATAAGGGAAAGTAAAATCCACATGCAACTTAAAATAAAATATTTTTTGAAGCAAAACTATATTTTTTTTAACATTTTAAATTATATTTTTTACAATCCATGTTAAAATGATAGAATCTAGAAATAAATAATGATAAAATTAATATTTTTTTAATTTTTTATGCTGATTATATCTCAAGAAAGATATTTTCCTCAAGAAACTCACTTTTTTTCCTTGTTTAGACCATTTTAGTCTCCATTGTCTATTTTTCTCAATCACACACTCCTTATTTTTTAGCTTGGCAATCATTTATCATCTTTTTCAAGCTCAGTTATTTTTTGAAACCTTATATAAATAGGCCATATCTTATTAAGATGTTTCTTTATACGAAGTTTATGTTTGAGCTCTAGGGATTGTATAACTTGAAGTTGATATTGTTTGGTTTCTTGGAATGGATAGATCAATTTGTATAGAATTGATTAAAAAATGGGTTTTGATCCTTCTTCTTCACACCTTTCTCAAATTAAGAAACACATCCCAAAAAAATGATCCTTTACTATTGAAATTAATATCATTCAAAGGCTCCCTAGGCCCTCATTTCTCAATAGTTGTACTAGGAAAATTAGGTTGATAAAAATCATTATGATGAACATAATCAATTTCCTAAACATATAATAGAATTGAGTAGATCATACCTTCCATCACATAGATCAATCTCCTAGTAAAGCTTAAAATTCTCCTCTATTTTGATCCTGAACCAAGAAGAGGACTATCTACAACGAAAATATTTTGATGATGCATAAAAATTGTAGATATCTATATATCCTACATAGTAATTCCCTCATAATTAGGATTCCTTGGACACAAAACACAAGCCACCTATGATCCCTCAAAGAATTTTATGGTATCCTCATCATGGGTGTCCATCAATATTTCCTTAATCAATGACCCACTAGAGGTTCTATCATCCCATACTAGCACAAGAACCATAACCCATTCCTCAATATTCCACTTAATAACCAAGCCAAGGATCTCATTATTACTAGGCTTAGGACTTCTAGAGTCCTAATGAGACTAATATATGTGTAAATAGGCCACCCAATTATATAAATAAAATGATTTATATTGGTAATTGCATTGAACACGTCATTCTAACACATATGGGGTTGATAAAGCTAGCCTCCAAACAAGGGTATCCTAGGAAGAAACTTATTAGGCATGTGGGCATCTTAATACATAGTAACTATACAATTGTTTCTCTATGAATAAGAGGTATAAGGTACCCCAAGAAAATTCTTTGTCCAAATAACCTTACCCTAGTTGTAATCATTTGAGACATTAAAGTAGTACAATTTGGCATGAACCTTATCCTATCCTATAACTATCTCTCTATCTTCTTGCAACATATTCAACCACTAATCAAATTCATGCCCATTCAATAGATCCTTCATAGGAACATGTGCTCTTTCCATCAAATTTTATCCTATTGGTTAATCATTTTTAATAATAGACATAATTTTGGTATCTTGGTGTGCATAATAAAACATGAAATGAATCATACAAAATTGCATTCATAGGATCATTTTAGACAATATAGATTTGGTCCACGTGAGCTTGCTCCAAATTTGTAGTGGCATGTAATCAATTTTTTTATTTTTGATTCCAGTCATGATTCATTGGATGAACTACATAGAAATAGTTTGATTTAAGAATTTAAAGGCACAAGTAGTGTAGAAAAATTTCTTGAGATTTGATCTCATGACCTCTCATTCATGATAAGTCATTTCAGCCTTTAATTCTTAGTATGCAGATGATCCAAACTAGCAATCTTCATCTAGTCATGATGCTATAAACATCATATAAATATTGTTTTATTATTTATGGAAAAAAGTGAGTATTTAGACCACTCCATATTAAGGTTGTCAAAGTAGCTCAGACCCTCATTGTTTGGATAAAAACTATGACAAAATATTTGATTGATTGTTTTGTGCTCTTGCAAATTTATTCCTAAATCACTATAGCTAGCAATTTTGAGTTATTTTAGGAAAATTATTTAAAATTTGATTAGAGAAAATATTTTCTTGGTTATGAATAGAGGGTTATCAATGAAATTTTCTAGACATTATTGCATGTTACTATTATCTCCCAGAAATGCACCCTACGCATAGTGATGAAAATGAGCTTTCTGGAGAAACATGGGATTACTTCAAGGCTATGGGTCACCTTAAGTTGAAATAAACCTTCAGAGAAGGCTGGATTCCTTTGGGTATCACCTAAACTAACGATTCAGTAAAGGGAAAAGGGAGAAGGAGTACATGAATGAAACTAAACTATGGTGATACACCAAGTTTGATGAGATCAATGGAATACTTAGAGTGCACTTGAAATTTGTTAATGATAAGAAAGATACATATCAAATTCTATGAGCTACACATTAATATGTCACAAACAAGTTTGATACACACACTTTTTCAATAAAGGAAAAGACTTTCACATAATAGAATCTATGTGTGATTATGTAAACACAGCTTTGTGATTCATATAATGGTGATTTTTACAAAGGAAGGCATGAAACACCAGATAAAGTTATAAAGGAATAAAAGAATTCACAAGATAACTCAATCATTAGCCTGAAATGCACAACACTTTGTAAGAACAGTGACTAAAATCTGAATCATCAACAGTGGCCAAGATAACTTTGTATTTTATATTCTGAAAAACTCAAAGTGAGTTACAAAACATACACCAGTTGAGAGAGGATTGCTAAAAATCACTAACTCTTTTTAGTGCATTCTCCGAACTATTTACAAAAAGGAAAAAAATGCCCTATATAGAAAAGAGTGTCGGCCCCTTAGGGCTTACAAAAATATCTCCCTTCAGGATAAATCTTCCTCAGATCTTTTGATTAAAATTAATGCATCACTCCTGCATGTCCTTCCTATCCATGTTGGTGAAGGAGTCACCTCCATGAATGGTCCTCTTCAGATCTTTTGCAGCTACCGCATTCATTTCCTGGTCTCGTGTCCACTTTCTAATCTCCTTGTTGAGCGCTTTGAATGCTTCTTAGCTTAGAACAGATACACGTTGCTTTTCATCTTGTTGATCTTCTTCATCCTGATCAGACTGCCATGACCCACCCTTAGCTCACTCTCATTGGTTGATCAGATGCCACATAGAATCCTCAAGTGGTCAAAAGCTCCCTCTGTGGAATCGCATGTCAGTGAAACACTAATCATGTCTCCCCAATGTGATTATACCCTCCTGCAACCATTGACAAAACATGTGACAGTCGGTGAGAGCTCATGCCATAGGAAATATACTATTAGCGAGCCCATTTCATGGTTGGGAACACTTCCTTGGTTGGGGAGACCTTCTATCGAGCCACTCTTCTCTCGGTGAGCACATCCATTTCGGCAAGACCCTACCGAGTCGGAAGGACCTCATTGCGAGCTCATTTCATTTATCCCGAGCTCACTTTCATTTCGACCATACCCTATCTTGGTCGGTGAGAAGTTTTTCCAAGCCCCTAAATCTTTCAACAAGCTCCTTCTGTCTGCAAGACTCCCAAGTGTCAGTGAGACATTTTACCGAAGGCAGAACATTACCCTGAGACCCCCTCATCTTCGACAGGAGTTGATTGAGGTCACCCAAACGCACTCCATTCTACCGAGCTCTACATTTCTTTCGGCAAGACTCTGGTAAGTTAGGAAGACTTCATAGCAAGGTCCACTAGTCATACCGATACCCGCTTTAGTCGCTGAGACCACACCATGTCAGCAAGACATTACTTCGATGGCTGGAAGCTACACTGATGTCAAATATGTCAAAGAGACCTCCTTCATTTGGTGAGACATTCTGGCGAAGGCACCAACCTTCGCCGAGAGCCCATCCCTTTGGGAAGACATCTTGCCGAGGGAAAAAACTTAAGTCGAGAGCTCCTCGGTGAACTACCGTCGGTGTGACCTCTTGCATTTGGCAAGACATTCTGTCGAGGGCACAACCCCTATACCAAACGCATCATCCCCTCGGTGATACACTTGTTATCGAGGAGACATCTTTCGATGTTCATTACTGTCACTGAGACATCAGCCCATCGGCCAGACATATCCCTGAGATGATGCCTTCCTTCAACGAGAGCCCTTTTAGTCAGCGAGACACTTGAAGGTCTTGGCGACTCTCTCCTTAGAGGATTTTCACACCAAACTTGAACAATGTAGGCTTCCCAATTGAGTTTCCTATGACTTACCATCAGATTCAAGGCTTTTTCCCTTGTGCGAATGTTCCATTTGGCCTTCTCGAACCTCTTTCACATGATCTATCCTATCCGATTGAGCCCATAGGTAAAAATTGGGCAACATTTCTGGCGACCTTTGTTGTATGTTTTCCTGCTAAACATAGAAACCAGTAGCCAAAAATTGTCCATTGGGCATGGAGTCATTAGGAAAACCTCAGAAACAGAGCCAGGGAAACTTTGCGCATGGTTGCAATTCGCTTGAGACCTATAGAACACAATAGGTTGCCAAAACGACAAAACAAGAGAAAAAATGAAAAGAGTCTATTTATTGTGCTGGAACAACACTTATGGAAAACATAAAACCTAACCTAATATGTACAATAGAGGACCTCGTCAGACTTGAAAACAAGGCTTAAGGTGTATCCCATTGACTGGGATAGGAAGTATTTCACCTTCTGTTGTGGCCAGTTGATAAGCATTGTGTTCTTTATAGTCTCTGATGATAAATGGACCCATCCACATGTTAAACTTTATGTAATGGACTGGCCTACTTTTCAAAACATCCCATTTTAGCACCATATCACCCTCTTTAAAGACTTTAGCTATAGATTTCTTGTCAAATGTTCTCTTTGTTTAGAGCTGATGATACTCCAAAGCTTTCATTGCTATGTCCCTTGATTCTTCGAGCTCCACGAGCTCTGCATACCTCATAGACATTGGGTCCTGTCCCTCAAACATCTTTAACTGGTGAACAATGTCTAGAGCTAGAAGCTCCACAGATAGAGGTAATCTTGCCTCTTTTCCATAAACTAACATGTATGGTGAATTACCAATAGACCTCTTAGGAGTCACTCTATCTACCCAAAGTGCATACTTTAGATTTACGTGTTAGGTCCTTTGATTATCCTCCATGGTTTTTTTAATTAAACCTGATGAGATTTTTGTTTGTGCTTTCAGCTAAACCATTACCCTGAGGGTAGTAATTTGAGGATGTATTCAAATGAATTCTATGCTTAATAGCCCAATCAATTACTCTTAAACCCGTGAATGCACGAGCATTATCAGATATAATAGAGTCAGGAACCCCAAATCTGGTTACTATGTCATCATAGAAATTCAATATAGAAGATTCATTTGCCTATTTTAATGCAACTGCCTTTGTCCATCATATAAAATAGTCAGTGGCTATAAGTACCCACTTGTGACCAGCACTGGAAGGTGGATTTATTGGCCTAGTGAAGTCAATGCCCCATCTCATGAAGGGCTGCTCCACTTGAATTGGATGTAGAGGCATAGTAGGCAACCTTTATTTTCCTACAAAAAGAGTACACTTCACACATTTCTTTGACCATGCATATGTATCTTTAAATAAGTTGGGCCAGTAGTAACCAGCTCTCATTATCTTCCATGCAATAGTTCTTGGAGCAAAGTGACCTCCTACAGCTCCATCATGAAACTCATGAAGTACCTTCTCAATCTAATCACCGTGAATACATCTTAATAGAACACCACTCAGATCTTTTCTGATAAGAACATTTTTCATCAGCACATATGGTATGGACTGCAGTCTGAAGTATCTTCTTTTAGCTTTTTTAAAGCCTGGTGGATACTCACCAGTCTGTAAAAAATGGGTTATGTCTTGAACCCAATTTGTTGTTATCAGAGGCACATCATCTTGAGCATTCTAAGACTCATTTGTATTAGAAAAAAAAATCCTTTTCTAAGTTATTTTCATTGCTTGACCTTGTAGCAAGTTGTTCACAGAGACCTTTACCTCTAACCAATTTGGTAACCTTGGTATCCACATCATATTCCATAACCTTAGTGATCCACCCTGCTCTTTTTTCATTCAGATCTTTGCTCAACAGAAATTCCTTGACACTTGGGTGTGCAACCATGACATGAATTTTATTATTAGAGAATAAAGTCTTGAATTTCTTTAGGCTTCTGATCATGGAGAGAAGATGCTTCTCAACAAATGTATACCTCTCTTCGTAATCAGCAAGTACTTGACTAAAGAAGGCTATGGGTTGTTCTAAATTATCATTATTTTTTTGAACCAGCATTTCAGAGATTGAAATAATTCTGCCAAAAGCATACAAGAAGAAATCTTTAGAGAAATCTGGATTTACCAGTGTTGGAGCTGATGCTAAAGCTTCCTTTACTTCTTCAAAACTGTGTTTTACTTCTCCAGTCCAACTGAAAACTGCACTCTTTATAAGCATGGCGGTTAAGGGCTATAGCAAATTTGCAACATTAGGAATAAATCTTCTTAGAAAGTTGATCTGGCCCAGAAAGCTCTGTAGACCCTTCTTGTGATTGGGTAACGACAACTCAAGTATGTCTTTGACTCTTTCAGGATCAATAGTAATTCCTTGCTTTGACACTATGTGTGCTACTAATTTCCCTTCATGAACAACATAGATACTCTTTTTTGGATTGAGAGAGATACCAAACTTTCTACATTTTTTGAAAACTTGCTTAAGGTGTGACAAATGTTCATCAGCATTCTTAGAATAAACTATAATGTCATCTAGATAAATCAGTATAATCTTATTGATCAAACTTTGAAATGCCATTTCCATGGCCCTCTGAAATGTGGTGCTAGCATTAGACAAACCAAAAGGCATCCTTTTGTATGCCATGGTGCCCCACTTATTTGTAAAATTAGTTTTGAACTGATCTTCCTCTTTAACTAGCACCTGATTATACCCTAAAAAACCATCTAATAAAGAAAATATTTCAGAACCAGCAACTACTTGCAAGATTTGTTCCATGGAGGGTAGCGGGTAGTGATCTTTCAAAGATGCTTAGTTAAGATCCCTAAAGTCTACACAGAGTCTTATCTCACCATTTTTCTTCCTAACCGGTACAAGGTTAGAAACCCGTGAAGTATGCTTAATAGGAAAGACAATACCCCCCTCAACTAATTTGGTCAGCTCTTTAATCATTAAGGGCTCAAGCTTAGGATTTAAGGGCCTTTGTTTCTGCCTTACTGGCTTAGCATTAGGTTCTAACTCAATTGTGTGCTGAGCAATATGGCAATCAAATCCTTTCAAATCTGAGTATTCCCAAGCAAATACATCATTAAATTCTTGGCATAAGGCAACAAAAGATTGTTTATCTTCATGTGAACAAATTTTTCCTATCTTAAGGAGTTTACCTTTGAAAATCTTCAGTTCTTCATAATGTTCTTCTTTGATTTGCAAGCTAGCTTTACCCTTTTTAAGCTGATCGTCAGTACTGAAAATTGACTCTAAGGTAACAAGGCCTATGGGTAACTTATTTGTCCTCAGCTGTATGACTTGATCATCATACTGTTGCTTAAGTTTTGCTTGATTCACCATGGAGAAGTGATCTTCTTCGAGCAAAAAATAAAGAATTTGTTTATCACTATCGAAAAACTTGCCAGTGAATGTTGTTAGCAGTAATTGATGGCTTGACTACCACTTTCACATACTGTTGTACTCTCTCTTTTCTAATATCACCTGGAATATCAAACTGTGCTCCAATGGCTGCAAGCCTATCAACATACTTGTTCTGGTTCGTTGGAATAGATACTAAATTAAAGGCATCAAAATCCTCAATCATATTCCACACTCTGTTTCTATAAGACTTTAGTGTGCCATTTTTAGCAACATTCAGGCCTCTTATTTGATTGACAATTAACTTGTTGTCCCCATAAAATTTCAAGTGGGTTATTCCTCTCTTCCTTACCCACTCAAAACCTTGAACAAGGCTCTCATACTTAGCAGTGTTATTAGAGCACACAAAAGCAAAATGGAATGCAGAATAATACTTACCCCCTGTAGAGATACATGCATTGCACCTCCTCCAGGGCCATTTTTTCTTCTTGAACCATCAAAATACATCTCCCATAATTTATTCTACTGCTCAAACTGACTTTCTGCACTTCTTTCAAGATTTGGCATTTTTGTCCCTGCTTCATGCAATACATAATTGCCCAAACCAACATCCTGAATAAGCTCATTTGGATTATCAACCATGTTCTCAGCTGCCCATTCATTCAAGAGTACCTTAGGTACACATACAACTTGTAACTCTTGTGCTACAACAAGTTCAGTATCCTCTAAAACAATAGAATTAACATTTATAGCAGATGGCACATAAGGTTCGATGTGATCCTTGGCAAGGGACTTAGAAGTTATAGTTACCTTAGTACCATACCTGGACCTAAAAAGCATATGGGACCAATTTGAAGATAAATACCCTCCAATTTTAGCTGTTAAGTCTCTAGATAGGCATAAAGCAAAAAAAGGAGTCAAATCTATGACAAACACATCTTGCGGGATTGAAAATTTGGGATAGGCATGTAGTGTGAGATTCAGATTTTTAATAACACCTATAGTGTTTACTGTTGTCCAATCCAATTGAAGTACTTCCTTCTAATGGCTAGTATTGTAAACTTGGCTGGTCTACAATCTTTTTTGGCATTATCGAACTGCTAGCCCCGCTATCAACCATGCAATTGTGCACCAATTTATTCCCCACTATTAAGGAAAAATAGAAAGGGGGGGCTTAACACCATTACCTTGTTGTACAGTAGTATCCAAAAGTGCATTGGTTAAAACTGACTTTGTTTTTCCTTCAGGGACTTCATTTGGAAAATTTGAACTAACTGGATTTGATAAGGCTGACTGTAACACATTTATTTGACCAGGGATTGCTAAAGAATCCCACATTGAAATTGAAACATTCATTTTTTTCATACTTTCAACAATGTTGAAAGGTGCAGATATATTTACCTTTGGCTTCATGTTTACAACAACATGGTCAGGTTGCACTTGACTTGTGGATGAAGCATGTAAAGGCTGATCCTTACTAGTGTCATGACCTCACTAAAAACTGTGTGCTACTTGCTGATTTGATGGACCAACAAATCCCTTATCTTTATTCGTTGCTCGTTCATTCTCGAAGGCCCTCTTCTTGGCTCTAGTATCAGCAGAAATAGATGTGTCATCCTCGTTCACTCCACAAAATTCTTCTCTCTGCTAATTCAGGAGAGTTGAATCATATGCAGGGTGATCCTGCTATTGCGAATACCCCTCCTTAGGAAAATCTTGTGCACATCTAACATTTTGCACCATTAGAGCACATAGCTTGATTATGTGGCTGATTACAGGGATAACACCAATCATAATCAGCAGCCAAATTGTTTTGAACAGGAACAAGCTCTTTGACATCACTAATTGGAGCTAGATTATAGGCTTGAAAAGGTCTTGTGGCAACATTTTGTCTTGTGCCTTGGTAATTACCTTGATACTATTGTCTATTCCCCTGGAATTGCTATTGTTGACCTTGAAAAGGTTGACTTGAGGCCTGATTCTACTACTGATAAGGTCTAGAATAGGAATGTTGTTTTTCCAAGTTCACCAACTTATTACCAAAAGTCTGCAATAGACTTTTGATATCCTGTAACTCATTTGGGGAACTTGAGACAACAGCTTCTTGTGTTACAGCAGCCGGAACAAGTGGCAAAGGTGCAAAAGGTGGTATCTGCAAAGGGAATTTTGCATGAATATTTGGAAATATAGGCATTGGTGGCCTAGGAGCAAGTTTACCAGCTTGTATTAGGTTATTTTTAGGTCTAATTGCTATTTCGAATGCGGCTAGTAGAGAAACACCCCCCATTGATTATATCATAACAGCTATATAATTGTTAAGAGCCTTCAGGAAGTACAAAAATGTACATTTTGGAGGTGTTCTTACCACTACAGGGATTCTATCTCAGGTTCTTAGAAACCAAAAATTAAAATGTCATTTGCTCTTGAGGAGCTCTCTTAAGTGTAGTCAATTGTTCGAACAAGGATAAATTGTCAAACCTGTCCTGAAACTGCCTATGCAGCTTGTCACCCAACTCATCTCAGGTGGCAACTGAACCTACAGCAAGACTTCTAAACCATTGTAACACCCTTCCTTTGAATGATGCTGCAAGTAATATTATAGCCACATCTTCTTGTATGATATGGTGAACCCCACATAAGGAAGCAACATCACGTATATGTTCAATAGGGGTAGTATGATCTTCCCAACTAAAAATCGACAAAATTTTCAGGGCTACCATTGGGATGTCATTGTGTTGTAACAAATTTAATGGGCTACCTCTGTTGAATGGCACAAAAGGTTGATTTCTGGGAGCAGCCATTGGAGGTGGGTTTACTTGCAAGTTAGGTGAATTAGAGAAAGGAAGAGTAGTATGAGGCCTCAAAGATAGAGGAGTAGATTTAGCTCTTCTAGAATAAACAATTTTTTTCCTAGACCTTTCTGTTAGTTTTCCTTGTCTTCTTGGTGGTGACAGTTGCAAATATTCAAAAGGAAGAAGACTGCTCCTTGTCTGAACTCTTCTCATAAACTGTAGAAGGCACTGATTTTGAAGTTCTTCCTCTTTATGGAGTCGCCAAGTATGCCAAAATGACTTCTGTAAAGTCTGAAACTTGTTGGTTGCATACTAAACCAACAATATCACATGTAAATGGTCCCACTGGGCATGCCAAAACTATTATCTCCCAGAAATGCACCCTACGCACAGTGATGAAACTAAGCTTTTTGGAGAAACATGGGATCACTTCAAGGCTATGGGTCACCTTCAGTTGAAATGAACCTTTGGAGAAGGCCAACTTCCTTTGGGTATCACCTAAACTAACGATTCAGTAAAGGGAAAAGGGAGAAGGAGTACATGAATGAAAATAAACTATGGTGATACACCGAGTTTGATGAGATCAATGGAATACTTAGAGTGCATTTGAAATTTGTCAATGATTAGAAATATACATATCAAATTATGTGAGCTACGCATTAATATGTCAAAAAAAAGTTTGATACACACACTTTGTCAATAAAGGAAAAGACAATCACATAGTAGAATCTATGTGTGATTATGTAAACACAACTTTGTGATTCATATAATGGTGCTTTTTACAAATGAAGGCATGAAACACCAGATAAAGTTATAAAGGAACAAAAGAATTCACAAGATAACTCAATCATTAGCCTGAAATGCACAACACTTTGCAAGAGCAGTGACTAAAATCTAAATCATCAACATTGGCCAAGATAACTCTGTAGTTTATATTCCAAAAAAATCAAAGTGAGTTACAAAACATACACCAGCTAAGAGAGGATTGCTAAAAATCACTAACTCTTTTTAGTGCATTCTCTGAACTATTTACAAAAAGGCAAAAAATTCCCTATATATAAAAGAGTGTCGGCCCCTTAGGGCTTACAAAAATATCTCCCTTCGGGATAAATCTTCCTCAGATCTTTTGATTGAAATTAATGCATCACTCTTGTGTGTCCTTTCTATCCATGTCAGTAAAGGAGTCACCTCCCTGAATGGTCCTCTTCAGATCTTTCGCAGCTACCGCATTTATTTCTTTGTTTCGTGTCCACTTTTTAATCTCCCTGTCGAGCGCTTTGAATGCTCTTGAGCTCAGAATAGATACACGTTGCTTTTCATCCTATTGATCTTCTTCATCCTGGTTAGACCGCCATGGCCCACCCTTAGCTCACTCGCATTAGTTAATCAGATGCCACATAGATTCCTCAGGTGGTCAAAAGCTCCCTCTAGGGAATCACATGTTGGTGAGACACTAATCGTGTCTCCTCGATGCGATTATACCCTCCTGCAACCATCGACAAAACATATGACAGTCGGTGAGAGCTCATGCTGCAGGAAACATACTATCAACAAGCCCATTTCATGGTCGGGGAGACTTCCTTGGTCGGGGAGACCTTCAATCGATCCCCTCTACTCTCAGTGAGCACATCCATGTCAGCAAGACCCTACCGAGTCAGGAGGACCTCATGGTGAGCTCATTTCATTTACGCCGAGCTCACTTTCATTTCAGCCATACCCTATCTTGGTCAGTGAGAAGTTTTGCTAAGCACCTAAATCTTTTGACGAGCTCCTTCTGTCTGCAAGACTCTCGAGTTTCGGTGAGACATTTTACCAAAGGAAAAACGTTACCCCGAGACCCCTCATCTTCGACAGGAGTTGATTAAGGTCACCCCGAACGTACTCCATTCTACCGAGCTCTACATTTCTTTCAAAAAGACTCTAACAAGTCAGGAATACTTCATAGTGAGGTCCACTAGTGATATTGATACTCGCTTCAGTCGCTGAGACCACACCATGTCGGCAAGACATTACTCTGATGGCTGGAAGCTACACCAATGTCAAATATGTCAGGGAGACCTCCTTCATTCGACGAGACATTCTGGTGAAGGCACCAACCTTCACCGAGAGCCCATTGCTTCAGGAAGACATCTTGCTGAAGGAAAAAACTTAAGCTGAGAACTCCTCGGTGAACTACCGTTGGCATGACCTCTTGCATTTGACAAGACATTCTGCCAAGGGCACAACCCCTATACCGAACGCATCATCCCCTCGGCGATACACTTGTTATCGTGGAGACATCTGCCGATGTTCATTACTATCACTGAGACATCAGCCCGTCATCCAGACATCTCCTCAAGACAATGCCTTCCTTCAGCGAGAGCCCTTTTAGTTGGCAAGACACTTGAAGGTCTTGGTGACCCTCACCTTAGAGGATTTTCACACCGAACCTGAACAATGCAGGCTTCCCAACTGAGTTCCCTGTGACTTAAGCATCATATTCATGGCTTTTTCCCTTGTGCGAATGTTCCATTTGGCCTTCTCGAACCTCTATCACATGAGCTATCTTGTCGGATTAAGCCCATAGGTAAAAATTGGGCAACAGTTACATACAAAACATTGAAATTTTTCTTTATTGTTCTATTTGTCTATTACCCTGATTTCCCTCATCTATAATCTCCAATACCTTTTGTTTGGAAAAAAATCCTTAGACAATCAATTTCCTTTTAAATTCTCATGTTACTTTTTCCTCTTAAATTTCTATATTTTTTAAGACTATGATAATTTTAAAACTATTTTTGTACTATTACTAATGTCTTTCTAGTACATAGTGGTCTTCTTCCTCTCCTTTATAGATGGTAGTGGAATCTCTCTTATTGTTAAAATTATTTACTACCAAAATTATTCCAAATTTCTTTGAATTCATAATACATAGAGTTCTATTAACATTAAACTATTGTATTTAGGGCTTTATGTTGTACATCAAATTGGCAATGTTCATGATGTATCTAGATGTAGATATGTGTGTATTCTTATTTTAATAGGTTTTAAATGCATGTTCTTCATTCCTCAGAGATAAATGATTTATATTTTAACCTTTCCCTATAAAAGATATTTAGTTAGTAGTGCACTAGTCTCAAATATTTTTTCTATTTACTATATCTTGCTTCTATACCTAAAAAAATAAAAAATAAAAAATTTGATGCAACTGCATACGTTTTAGATGTGTACCTTCTCTTTTAGGTGTTATGTTACATCATAAGTTTATTCTTAAAATAAACTCAAGTAATCAAGATATTAATATCTTGGAATATGAATGATTGTAAACTTGTTATAATCCTCTTGTGTTTCATTTCAATATCTCATGTCCTTTTTTATTTATGTTTATTTTTCACATTTTTTAATTTTTTATGCTTCTAAATGTATTTTTTGTCAAATGACCAATTTCTATTTCTTTAAGTTGATTAGGCTTGGTCCCTTAAATATATTTCTTTCTTTTTTCAATAGATTAATACAACATCACTATAACACAATATTATTTATTGAAATCAAACTATCACTAGCTATTTGTCTTTCTAATTAAAATAAATAAATTCTTTATTATTTTAAATTATTATTTTTCTTCTCTCATTTACAACCACAAATATCAGAAACTAGTTTTTATTTATCAAATATTTCAATATAAATTAGTGGCAGTAGGAAACATCATTAAGAGTACGCTTAATAGTCTCATCAATATTTTCTTTAGTGAAATTTTCAATACTTGTTATTAGAAAATTAAAATAATAGTGTGTACAAATTATAGTTCAATAAGGAGTACAAACTATAAGAGATTATAAATATATATTTTTTATTATATTTTTATTGTGTATTACATATTTGATAATATTTTTATCAATATTATAATCATTATTATAAGTCTAATTCTATTTTTTCATAGAACATTTAAACCAATATTTGAAGTGCATGTGTGTGAACTTGTTCTAAAAATCATTAAGCTTATCTCATCTTGAGTTCATTTTTAAAATACATTTGGTTTAGAAAATAATTTCATCATGGTCATAGGACATGACCATTATTCTAAATATTTTTAGTTGCATAGTCAAATAAATGCAAAAAGGGCCTTCTAGTATGATTATTTTCTATTGATATGAAAATGATTACATGAAAACTGTGGATGATTTAGTAGATGGCAATTACTTTTCAGGTAGGCTAATTGTGTTAAATTAATCATTTTTTTAAGCATTTATTTTTGGGATATTAGAAGAACAAGTGAACAAATTATGCATGATAAAAATATAATTGCTAATTTTTTTTTGATGACATGATATTAATGGGGCTTGCTATTCTAAAAATTAAAATATTTTGTATTAATATAAAAATAATAATTAAAATATTGATATTGTTTGTAATGCTCATCTTATCCAAATAATTTTTTTTTTTATTGGTCTTAGATAGTGTATTAGCCATGTGCTACTTACTTGGCTTTTGAATGTTCTCTAATCTAAGAATCACATTCATGCAAGAAGTAATATGAGGTTTCTATCTTCAACCATGTATAGTTTTGAAATAAATATATTTTGTACTTTTATGTTGATTTTTGGTAGTATTTATTTCTTGACAAATATGAATCAACAATTTGTAATGATAATTTATTAATAAAATAAAATTTAACTAATTTGAAATGGAAGAAGTGTTATAATATTTAGTTATATTGTGGTCTAGAAAAGTAAAATAAATAATGGAGAAGAAATATAGACGTCTTAGGAGATTCCCATGGGGTCATTATATTTAAAAAAATAGGAACTACAATTTGAAGAAATGTCAATGGCTTGGAACCTTTGACACAATAGAAGAAGCTAGTAATGCTTATGATATAATTGTTATATCAATGAAGGCTGATTTTACATTCACAATTTGTTTTACATCAAGTACAAACCATGGTACCTATTGTACAAGGAACCTTTTGTTGCATTGTCTACTTCAGGATATAGATATAAAAAAAAAAAAAAACAAATTTAAGGATAAATTGTTCAAAAAATTGACCGATTAGTAGTACAAGAAAATAATTCAAGCTAATATGTGTGCTTGAGTTCTGATATGTTCAAACACTCTATAAATGATAGGTCATGTAGAGGTGTTAAAAAAACACCACTGAGGTCACTATTTTGTAGAAATATGAGATTTAAAATTGAAGGACAATGGTTAGAAAGTTTGGATATAATAGAAAAATCTATTGTTGTCTACAATATGATTGTCATATCTATGAAATATAACATGTCAATTATAAATATCATGTATTAAATTATAACACTTTTTAAATTTCTACTTTTAAAACAAAACTATAATTTTTTTAAAAAAATTAATACACTACTCACAACATCATTTAAAACTGTTATTAAATGATTGATAATCATAAATATTTATAATTCGTTTGAATAAATTTACCCAGAATAATATAAATATAGAATAATTGATCATTGGAACTATACATATTTATACTACCGACGACATAATATTATTACTAATCTTAAAGTCAAACTACATGTATATAAATATGCATAACAACAAGCGATAAGCCTAGTTGGTAAGGCAAGACATGTAGGTAAATGTCATAAATATGCATGACAACCAGGTGATGAGAACAAGAGCAGACGATCACGTTGTCATCGAATGTTAGACAACTTGAGTAAAGAGAGACAAATTACATTAATTGTTTTCCAACTGACTTTCAACACTCGGAATCCATGATTGAAAATTGACAATGCTAATTAGAATGGTACATATTTTTATCTGTTTTTTTAAGAACACGGCACTATTCACTAAAACTTGAAAAGCCTTTCGATGGCATTAAATGTAAAGAAAAGAAAAAATGTTATATAAAATAGGATGGAGCTTAGGCTGATAAGTAAAATATATATATATATTGATATTAGAGATTAAAAAGATAATTATAAAACAATTTTTTATTGTACAATTTATAATAAATGTGTGATTGTGATATAGAAACTTATAATATTGCAATAAATCTATATTTCTGACATAAAAAAGGTTATATTTGTGATGTATGAAAATATCCATATTTGTGCTAGATAGAAATATTAATGAATTCATTGCATTTATTTAATTTTATTAGTTTAGTCAATGAATATATAAAATTAAATAATTAAAGTAACAATCTTATAGTCTATAATTAATTTTTTATTTTAAATAATTTTGAATAATGTCATATATCTTTCCTTCTATTGGTTTATATTGGAAATGTAAAAAATCATTTTTTTTCTTTTTTATAAATTACATGTCCAATGCATTTAATACAAATTCAAGTTTAACTAAATTAATGGCTTGAATGACTTGAGCACTATAATATACATCATCATAGTCATTTTCTATTGTGGGGTGGTAGGGTAAATTAATATGAAAATGAATTTTTGCTTTAATAAAATTACATTGTTGACTTTAAATTATTTTGTCTCCTTGAATGATATTTCTAATGTCACTAAATCTATACATCAAGATATGCTTAAATAAAATTTAAAATTCATTTTTAGGTGACAGTTATATTTTGTAACAACTTTTAATTGGGAACTTCTCTCATGTTGGAATTGTATTGCCCCTTTTAATACCTATAACTACATATGATCCTTTCTATTTATTTTTTTTTCTGTTCCAAAACTAAAAATCAATTGCAATAACAATATACTAAAAATAAAGCTAATACAATTTACCAAATAAATTAACACTATCTAATCATATTCACTAAATCATGAACATGAATCAAACACAATGTGTCTCTTATTTAGATATTCATAAATTATTGGGAATTCATAAGTGTTCTTGAGGTTACATTTATTTCTATATTTGATTTAAATTAAGATATCTCTTTAGTTTTCACATAAACAAACACATTTTTTTGAAGTCAATTTAATGCATTTTATCATCATTGAGAAAATATGTGAATTAAGTGCAATTGTTACTTTTGAGTTAGTAGATGACATCAAAACATATTAGTGTTTGCACTCTATGAAATGACATGATAATCTCTAAACTTATTCATGATTACCAAATTTAGAATAAATACATAATAAATAAGATTAAGTCATTTAAATGAATATATTTTTTACAAAATTTTTGTATTTAAGATTTTATTTCATAGATATGTTGGGTGAATTCATGATTGTTTGATCTTATGATGTTGCAAATATGTTTAAATCAAAAGATCTCAAATTTATATTTATTATATTTTAAAAAAAAAATCATATTTAAATATTCATAAATAATGGGGAAATAATAAAATCTTGAGCTTAAATTTAATTATCTATTCAATAAATTTTCATTGGATGGAGATAAGAACTATATTTCATCTTTACCAAAATTAACATGTTTCATTTAGCTCTTTTTTTGTTTTTCATCCTTGAACAAATGTGCTAATTAAGTATAATTGTTACTTTTTGTGCTCTATGGAATGATATGATAATTTTTAATATTATTCATGATTACATTATTTATAAGAAATGCATAATAAATGAGATAATTTTTTTTTTGAATAAACATATTGTTTTTTATGTAATTTTCATAATTCTTATACTTAATATTTTATTTCATGAAGATAACATTACTCTAGATGACATACTTAGTAGCTCCAAGTTTTATTTTTGTTTAGAATTCAAGTTTTGAGGATAATATTTGTAGGTAAAAAGTAAGCTATGTCAAAATATCATTCATCAATTGATTCAACAAAGACTACCACTAGTAAACCTTCAATATTTAAAATTTCAATTTTGTCAACTTTAATTTCTTTTTGTTCTTCACTACCTTTTGAAAGAGGAAAAAATGACTATGTTCAAGTGAAAAGTGTGACTCCTACCTCAGTTAGAGCATAAATGGAGGACAAAAAAGAGAGATTATGTAACTCAAAATAAATTATACCTTCCATGATTAATTTGATTGATCCAAATGATGGTGTGTTGTTATTGTTGCGATGCGTTAGGTTTATCTTACAAACTCCTAAGTACAACATCATATACTTAAAAAAAGATTTTATAATGGAGATTCTTGATGATGGCCTAGATTTATATATTTGAGATGGATAAGATTAAGGGCCCATATATGATCTTGGATTGGATGGTAAAGATTGATTTGATTTCATGGGGGAATGACAAGCTTACAAGTGTTTTAGGAGAAGTGAAAATAGATAAAACATGGATTGAGAGAAATGAAGGGTTGATATTATCTTAAGTTGAACAAGGAGTGGAGATTGAAATATCTCACTAATATATGAGAAGAATCATGGGGATGTATGACTTTGTCAAGTGACTGATTTAATACATGTGCAAGAATCAGATGTGGATGTGTGATAGGACACAAAAGATATATTTCACATGTGTGAGAATTATGTGTGGAATGAAGGGTGCATATTTTCTTTGGGTAATGGATGGTGAAGATTCAAACTTGATTCAATTTTTGATTGAGAAGTAAATGGTTGAGACTTGGTTAAGAAAATTGATGGCTAGGATTAAATGTTTGTTTAACTTTGGATTAGCGACCTGAATTTATTTTAATTTTAAATTGATGATGTGATTTGATTATTTGATTACTGACGGATTAGACTAAGATTTGGGGATTTAGGCTAATTAATAAAATAATTAGATTATTTAATCAATTAGGGAAATTTATATAGAATTTTATTTTAATTAAGTAAATATGATTTAATTATTTAATTAAGTGATGGAAAAAATGTGAAAGATTAAACCATAGCTAATTAAAAAATATAATTTATTGAAATAATTAATCTTGAGATGATGAGAAAGTGGTTATGATGGTCCTAATAGGCATTGAAAGTGGTGAAAGTTGTGAGTAGTTAATTTTAGGTATCTACATTTTTCTCCTCTTTGAAAATGTTTCATGACTAAGAAAAGTGGCATCATTTCAAAGAAGAATAAAATATACGCATTTGGTGAGATGAAGGGAGAAGGCATTAAATCCTATTTAGTTGAACTTGGCAATGGAGTTAGTAAATGGATATTGCTAAGGAATGCCCCCTAAGAGAGCAAGTAGGTAGAAATAGCATGGTTGGTCTCTTGAAAAGAGAGGATTGTAAAGATCAATGCATATCTACTTCCACATCTATATGCTTTACTAGGGTCATCCATGTGTGTATACACCTAAAGGCCAAGAAAAATGGAATCATAAATAGGAAAGGGTATGTGGTGTGCATTTTTGTATTTGAGAATCATAAAATTAAAGAAACTGAAAGGTGATGTTCAGGTTGGATACAAAAGAGGAAGGAAACAATAAGAACAAATTTGCAATAGATAAAAGGAAAATGAAATATAAACTTACGGAATCAAGATCTGAAGGCTGGTAGTTGGCCACCTCAGAGCCAAACTCCGTAACGGAACCTATGGGGGATGTCACCAAATCAATCATGACAGGTTTTGGAGACCCATCCACAAAGTCCTATTCCACATACATAGTTGTGGGAACTTTTACATGGAGGAAATGTTTCAATTTTAGTTGACTGATTGGGAGCTCTATTTCACAATAAAAATAAAAGATTAATGTATTACAACATCCAATGTCAACTGGTGGACAACATAGAAATATCAATAATCTACCAACCATTTTACTAATTTGATTAAATGAAAATGGGTATAACCATTCCACTTTTAATACTCTCCAAACACTAGGAGATACAAAAATAAGAATAAAAATGATAAATGTAAATGTATATATCCCTATATATATCTATTTATCTTTGAGGTTGCTTATATATGTATGCATGTAGTTTTTACTATATTTCTATATATACCTATATGCAAATATTTGTAAATGTTGCTAGTTGGTCCCTTCATCCTTTCTTATCCAAACAATAGGATATAGAACAATAAGAATAAAAATGATTAATTACATATATGCATTGAATTTACCCTTTGTTTGCACATTTAAAAAAACACATATAACCAGATATATATATATATATATATATATATATATATATATATATATATATATATATATATATATATATATATATCGATATGTACACATGTATATATATATTTATATATACATTTCTATATCTAAATAGATGTGTATACTATATTTATTCATGACTATGTAGTAATTGACATGCCAAGCAAGGACCTACATAAAAATGGGCATAATGTCAAAGGTGCACAGCGGCAAGAAGGAACAATAAGCAGAGGGTGAAAGTTTTGTAAGTCAGCAACATGTTTTAAATATTGCAGCCTATTAAAATATATATGCTATAGGCAAGAAGGGGCTCTTCATGAGCTTGGAACACAAAAGAAAAATGTACCAATTTTCATTTACCTATCGGCTATTTGTTTAAATAATTTCATCGAGATTCTCACTAGCCTAGCCGTGAATAGGGTTTCTTGGTGCCAAAAATTAATAATCGCTGATGGATGGTGAAGAGTTTCCCGGGGTTGTTTATGATGATGTGGAGTTTGCTAATTATGTGGGTTGGTGGTGGTGGGGTTGGTTGCCTCGATACGTAGAAGCAGAATGCTAAGTGTTTTCTTGTGTGAGGGTTAATGCATGCTAGGAAGTAAATGCAATAGTCAATGTTGTAGTGTGGGAAAGTATACTCTGAAATGTGTGAGAAAATATATTGATTGAGTTGCATTGTCAAAAGAGTGATTGTGGTGTTATGAACATGTTACACATACTGCACCATTAAATGCTCTGTTATTAACATCTCAATTGATGTTATATCATTGAATGTTATGGTTGTATTGTAGCATTTTTCTCACAAGCTAAATAATACTTCTATATGCTATTTTTTACTCTTTTTAAATCAAATTCTACATGAATACGAATAAAGATAGCATACACATCTGTTTAGATATACATGTGTATATATAAATTGTTGTTGCATTATCAAATGAGCCACAATGGTCTTGGTCTGTATATATATATATATCTTCCTATATGTATATTTTTAAATATGAAACATGGAATTCAATACATACATATATATATATATGTTTTGGGGAATTCAAAACAATTTCCCTTTTTTTCTATAATATTCAGTAGCAAATAAGTGTTATTCTAACACCTCTTATACAATTTCTTTATTTGTCTTCAATATTTACTACCAAAGAATGTACCTCGAATCTTGTATCAATATGTTTCATGATATGCTTTTTTTCCCATTTGTTTGAAGCTCCCTGCAACAAACTATCCAGGGTTGTTTATGATAGTGGTGGAGCTTGCTAATTATGTGGGTTGGTAGTGGTGGGGCTGGTTGCCTCAATACACAGAATCAGAATGGTAAGTGTTTGTCCGCTTGAGGGTTAATGCATCCTAGTGTTGTTGTACGATGGAACAAGAGAAATTAAATGGAATATTCAATGTTGCAATGTGATGAAGTATAAAAACATACATGGGAAAAGGTTGGAAAATAACATTGGATAGCATTAATTTTCACATACAGTTCACATTCCATACCATTCCCTTCAATGGATTTTAAGTTAAATTTATCAAAAGCATACCAAGCAATAACCTATACAAAATGCATATAGCACAAAAGATGCATAGAGATAACAAAGAAAAATAACCAAAGGCCAAAAAAATAAACAAACCAAAAACATTTGAAAGAAGTCCAAAGGTATAGGTCAATGTCATTTTTGTAGTTTATACCAATCTACAAAATTTTAGAATTTTGAAAGTTAAAAACAATTATTGTCACAAGAACAATAGAATAAGAAACTCCTAAAGTTTCATGCCAAGCAAAAAAATACATGAGGACACAATCCTTAATTAAATGTTAAAAAACATTTAGTTGGGTTAAGATATGAAAAATACAAGAGCTAAACTATGGCAATGAACAACTTGTTACAGGGAGCTTCAAATAGATGAGAAAAAGAGAATATCATGAAACATATTGATACAAGACAAGCAATCTATGTAACAGTTGGTTTGTCAATTCAAAATTCAAGCTACATTATTTCACACTAAATATTATAGACAAATAGGGAATCTATAAAATATCTATTAGAAAGACACTTAATAATCATAGGAAAATGATAGATGATTAGAAACCCACATTAAATAGAACTTAAAAATATGGAGAATAGAAGAGGTGAACTACAATAATGAATACTCTATTATGGGGAAGTGGGAAAAATAATATCATGAAACGTATTGATACAAGACAAGAAATCTATGTAATAGTTGGCTTGTCAATTCAAAATTCGAGCTACATTATCTAGTACTAAATATTATAGACAAATAGAGAAATCCTAAAAGAGCTGTTAGAAAAAACTTAAGAATGATAAGTAAATGACAGATGATCGAAAACCCACATTAAATAGAACTTTAAGAGAGGTAGAAAAACATACATAGACCAAAAAAATTAAAAGAAACCCAAAGGTACAGATCAACATCATGTTTGCATTTTATAGTAGTCTACATAATTTTAGAATTTGCAAGAGCTAAACTATGGAAATGAACAGTTTGTTACAGGGAGCTTCAAACAGATGAGGGAAAAAGAATATCATGAAACATATTGATACAATACAAGCAATCTATGCAACAATTGGCTTGTCACTTCTAAATTTGAGCTACATTATTTGGCACTAAATATTAATGAACAATTTGTTATGGGATATTGAGAAAAATAGACAGTTTGTTACAGGGAGCTTCAAATAGATGAGGGAAAAAGAATATCATGAAACAAATTGATACAAGACAAGCAATCTATGTAATAGTTGGCTTGTCAATTTTAAATTCAAGCTACATTATTTGGCACTAAATATTATAGACAAATAGGGAAATTGTAAAAGAACCATTAGGAAAACACTTAACAACCATAGGAAAATCATAGATGATTGAAAACCAACATTAAATAGAACTTTTAAATATGGAGAAATATTTAACTCAAGAGATAGAAAAGAGGTTTAAATTAGGACAAGATCATAGGATAGACTATCAAGAGGACGTATTCTCACTTGAAATAAATCCAAGACATGGAAATGACTAAATAGAGGATTGATCTAGACCATTTTTCATTATGATAAGATAATGGTTGTTAAATTTTAGATTTTAGGTCAAATTATTTGTGAAATTAAGATAAATTAAGCATTAAGACTTTTCCTTTACAACAAGAAAAATACAACATCAAATAAACTTGCTATAGAAATGATAAAAGAATATACCTTATTCACATTAAAAAGCTTGCAGTAGTAGACCTTACTGAAAATTAAATATTCAATATTGTATGTTGATCCTCAAATGAAGATCAAAGACCTTGTAATGAAAAATCTCATAGAAGATAAACATTTTAGAGATTAGCTAGCATATATTTCACCATAGATTTGAATGTACATCATACATTTTAATGATATTAATGAATATGGGATACTAAAAAAAAGAATATCATGAAACATATTGAAACAAGCAATCTATGTAACAATTGGCTTGTCAATTGAAGATTCGAGCTGCATTATTTGGTACTAAATATTATAGACAAAAAGGGAAATTGTAAAAGAGCTATTAGGAAAACACTTAAGAATCACAACAAAATTACAGATGATTGAAAACCCACATTAAATAAAACTTTAAAATATGGAGAATAGAAGGGGTGAACTATGATAATGAACAGTTTGCTTTGTTGAACTAAAAAGAAGAATATCATAAAACATATTGATACAACACAAGAAATATATGTAACAACTGGCTTGTCAATTCAAAATTCAAGGTACATTATTTGGCACTAAATATTATAGACAAATTTGAGAAATTGTAAAAGAACTATTAGAAAAACACTTAAGAATCATAGGAAAATGATAGATGAACGAAAACCCCAAAATTTTAGAATTTAAAAAATTGAAAACAATTCTTGTTACAAGAACAATAGAATAATTTGTTATAGGGAGCTTCAAATAGATGAGCGAAAAAGAATATCATGAAACAAATTGATGCAAGACAAGAAATCTATGTAATAGTTGGATTTTTAAATTCTAAATTCGAGCTACATTATTTGGCACTCAATATTATAGAATAATAGGGAAATTGTAAAAGAACTATTAGAAAAACATACATATATATTTATATGTGTGTATATAAATATATATATATTTATACACACACACACACACACACATATATACATGCAATCTGAACTGTATGTGAAAAATTAAAGCTTCGAAAAATAGACAAATACATATACGCATATATATATTGAAGACAAATAGAGTAATTGTATAAGAGGTATTAGAATAACACTTATTCGCTACTAAATATTATAGAAAAAAAGGGAAATTGGAAAGGAGCTATTAAAAAAAACTTAAGAATCACAAGAAAATGATAGATGTTTGAAAACCCAAATTAAACAAAACTTTAAAATATGGAGAATAGAAAAGGAAAACCACGATAATGAACAGTTTGTTATGGGGAATTGAAAAAAGGAATATCATGAAGAACAATTTGTTATGAGGAACTCCAAACATATGAGAAAAAAATAATATCACATTTCCATCTAGAGAAAATAACCATGGCAATTAACAATTTGTTATAAGGAGCTTGCAAAAGACGAGGAAAAAAGAATATCATGAAATATATTGGTACATGACAATCAGTCTATGTAACAGTTGTAAGAGGTGTTAGAAAAACATTTAAGAATCACACGTAAATGATAGATGAATGAAAACCCACAATAAGTAGAACTCGTAAATCCAATGGGTACCAATAATCTGTGCAAAATGGGTATGATGCCACAAAATTAATTTAAAATTCAAGATACATTACCTATACATACATACATTTATATATGTATATATATATATATACATACATACATACATACATACATACATACATACATACATATATATATATACATACATATATATACATATATATATATATATATATATATGTATGTATATATATATATATATATACATATACATATCTATATATATACACATTCAATGTGAACTATATGTGAAAATTAATGCTTTGAAACATAGATAGATACATATATGCATATATATATTGAAGACAAATAGAGTTATTGTATAATAGGTATTAGAATAAAACTTATTCACTACTAAATATTATAGATAAAAAGGCCAGTTGGAAAAGAGCTATTAGAAAACACTTAAGAATCACAGGAAAATGGAAAATGTTCAAAAACCCACATTAAATAGAACTTTAAAATATGTAGAATAGAAGAGGAAGACTATGATAATGAATAGTTTGTTATGCAGAACTGAAAAAAAGAATATCATGAACAACAATTTGTTATGGGGAACTTCAAACAGATGAGAAAAAAAATATCATGAAACATATTGATACAAGACATAACATGTTCCATCCAAAAAAAATAACTATGATAATTAACAGTTTGTTATAAGGAGCTTCAAATAGATGAGGAGAAAATAATATCATGAAACATATTGGTACAAGACAAGAAGTCTATGTAATAGTTGTAAGAGGTGTTAGAATAACACTTAAGAATCACACATAAATCATAGATGAATGAAAACCCACTTTAAGTAGAATTCGTAAAGCCGATGGGTACCAATAATATGTGCAAAATGGGTATAACACCACATACTTAATTGAAAATTTGAGCTACATTATCTCACACTAAGTATTATAGACAAATAGCTAAATTGTAAAAGAGCTATTAGAATAACACTTAATAGCCACTAAACTAATTTTATCTTGAATATCTTTATGGTTTCATACTAACCCTCTACATATATGTGCACAATCACTTCTATGTTAATCTGCAATTACTCCTATGTTAATCTATATAACGCCAAAGATGCAAAGAGATAACTACAAACAATAAGCGAAACACAAAAAAATTACTAACCCTAACCATATTTTTTGATGAAAGAAAGAAGATTTAACTACAATTTCTCCATCCATATATAGAGTGATAATATCTTTGAAGTCTCCAAAATGGGTATAATTCCAAAGATATAAACATATAACAAGGAACAATAACCAGAGATTGAAAGACATGAACAATAAATTAATCATTTATGCAAAATACCCATGTAAAATGACTTACAAATTCTAGAGCACAACAGTTTGAAAACCCTCCAATCTGCTGTAAAACAGAGCCAAAGGTGACGATTTCATAATAGTCTGAGCTATCAAACCAACACCACAATGGCTCTTTCGACAATGCAACTTTTCTCCCACATTTTAGAGTAGACATTCCCACACTAAACATTGAATATTGCATTTACTTCCTCTCGCACCATCGTACAACAACGCTAGAATGCATTAACCCTCACACGAGCAAACACTTACCATTCTACTTCCATGTATCAAGGAAACCAACTGCACCACCGCCAACCCATGTAACTAGCACTCTCCACATTGTCATAAACAACCCCAGGAAACTCACCATTGGCCATCGGCAATTATTAATTTCTAGTGCCAAGAAATTCTATTCATGGCTGGGCTGACAGAAATCTCGATGGGAATTTGACACAAAGAGCCTATCGGCCAATAAAGATCTTAGGAATCTTGAAGAGACTCATAGCATAAATCAAAATATTTTGAATGGTGTCCTTAATTAATTGAACCTTACCCACCTAACTAAGAAGATCCCTTTTCCATCCAAAAAGCTTGGCTTGAAACTTATCAATGATACCTAGACAAAAGGAAGCAGGGACTTTGCTAGCAAATAAAGGCAAACCTAAATAGGTAGAAGCAAAATCCCCCACCTCACATTGGAAAATTTGAGCTATCTTTCTCATCCTTTCTTCTAGATTATTCAAGAAGAAGATAGTACTTTTAGGGAGACTAACTTTTTGACCCAAGGTAGCTTCATACCAAGATAAAATGGATTTAATATCTTTCACCTCCCTAACCAAAGACTACCCTAAGAAGATCATTTCATAAAAAAAATTGATTAGAGAAAACTAGATCATTTGAGGACGGTTTCAATCCATGAAACAAACCAAAATTAACCAAATTTTGAATGAATCTTCCCAAAGAATCATCCATAATGATAAAAGGGAAAGGAGAGATTGGATCACCTTGATGTAGTCTATGAGAACTATTGAAGAAGGAAGGAGTACCATTAACAAGAAAAAAAATCAGATAAGATATCAATTACCAAATAAGATAAAGCACCTTACCAACAAATCCAAACGCCTTCATAACTTTGATCAAGAAAATCCAATCAACCCTTTCATAAGCTTTCATAAGGTCAAGATTCACCAAAAAAGTAGCCTTCTTATTGATATTCAAAGAGTGAATATTCTTAGGCACCATCAGGATAGAATCAAGAATCTTTCTCCCCAGGACAAATGCATTTTGTTGCACCAAAATAATCAAAGGAAGGAGAGACTATAACTAAGAAGCCAACATCTTAGAGACAATTTTGTAGACATAGTTGCAAGGGCTAGTTGGTTGAAACTCAAAAAAGAAGGCCTAGGCTTCTTGGGGATAAAAACAATAAAGGTCAAGTTGATCTCCTTTAACAAGTTTCTACTTAGAAAGAACTCCTTAGCTACATTAGTAACATCCTTCAACATAATATCCTAGAAGAGCTAGAAGAACATGGGGAAACCATTAGGTCTTGGTGCTTTATTACCTTTAAAAGAGAAAACCACACACTTGACTTCATCCATAGAAGTAATGCTAACCACCTTATTATTAACGTCTTCCGAAAAAATACCAGGAATGACATTTAGGAAAGAAACTTGACACTCTTGGTCCAAAACAAAAATCATTAGAAATATGGTTAGAAAAAAGGTCGACTTAGCTTGCATAATCTCCTCCTCCTTGTCAATAAAAAGAAAATTAACTTGAATAGACTTAATGGTGTTAGAGGGATGGTGCTTCATAGTAGAAAGTTGGAAAAAAATTGTATTCCTATCCCCACTCTTCAGCCAAATAGCTCAAGACCATTGTCTCTAGAAATATTCCTCTCAAGAAATAATAACATGGAGACAAGACAAAAGAGAATTCTATTGAGCAATGAGAAGAGGGTCTACACCATTAGATTGAATAATACTTTGCACCCCATTCAACTCCCCTTTACCCAAATACTTGTCATGAAATATTTGACCAAAAGAAGCCTTATTCCACTTTATAACATTAGACTTCACAAACACGATATTTTTGACAATACAAATTAGAGAAGAACCATCCACCTAAATATACTACCATAACTTCACCTTCTCATTGAAATTTGGATGGGAGGTCAACAGTTTTTCAAATCTGAAAGGAAAATTCTTGTTTTCTGCCCAATAACTTTGTTGAGAGAATAATAGGGAAATGATCCAATCCCACCCTGGTCAGAGCTGAGAGGGAACAAGAATAGTTGAGAAACCAAGTTAGGGATAATAAATAATGATCTAACTTAACTTGAATGAGAGCCTCACCCACCCTTTTGTTAGACCTTGAAGTATAATCCACCCCTTGAGGATCTAAGTCCAATAAAGCATTATCATTGATAAACTACAATAGATCAAACCTACTATCTGGCTATATTTGAGATGCACCCAACTTTTTAGCATAATTTAGAGGTGTATTTAAGTCTTCCATAACTAGCCATCTATTACCAAAGCCATTCATAAAAAAGGCTCAAATGGTGCAGGAGCATCTTGTGCATTTTATGCCTCTAATAGGTAGTATTGTATAATTTGAATTTTATCCATGAAGTGCATGTAAAATGGTCATGTTTGGACCCATTAAAATTTAATTAAGTCACCATTAGGTCTCTAGGAGGTTAATTAAGCCAATTTGAAAAATAATGTCATTTTGTTGCACAAATGTAAAAGTTGCAAAATTGCAAAATTCGGAAAGATGAAGAGTCATTCTTGTAAAAGGAGTTAGTGGGGGTTGAAGATGAAGGGGCAGACATTATAACTCATGTAAACATATTTAAGAGAATTGTAAGGGAGAGCAAGGCATAACACTTTTGTATTTTTGAAACAAATTTTGTAATAAAAGTACTCTAATATGTTGTAGCAACATTTTCTCTCTTATTTCTAGCCTTGTATAGACCATACAATAATTCTTAGGCTATATTTTTTATTTTATCTTATTGAGTAAGGTGTTAGCTCCCTTTTACAAGATATTTGAAGACTTTTCATTAAGTTTAAAGGTTTTGAGAGCATTTTTACAGTAAGTGGTCTAAAACACCAATTTAAGGGTTTTGAGAGTCTAGAAATGGTTTTAATGACCATTCCACCGATGTAGGCTTGAAGGTCACAGGAATGGGTTAATATCTAGGGTGTGTTTAGTGTTGTGTGTCTATGTAGATGCAAGGGAAGTGAAAATACAAAGCTATATTTGTTGTCCTCATAGACCTTTCCTTATTTTCCATGAAATTAGATGGCTCCAAGGTAGAATCTAATGGAAATGAATTTCAAGGAGGTTGGGAAATGGTTCCTAGAGCTTTTTCAAACATATTTTAACTTTTTTGAAGCATTGGAAAGTTGATTGGAGAATTGGAAAGCTTACATTCAATAAACCCTCATTGGATGAACATGGTGAAGTCCCAAATCAAGGGTTTGTGTTTTGTTGCCTTTGGAAAGGTTTGAGTGATGAAAAGATTGTTGATTCTATAGTTTTAGAACCTGGTACAAGACTTTTCATTGTTATTTTTTTTTTGGAGTTGATTTATTGGTACTTGCTTTGTAAATCAGTCCTATTTGGGAGCTTGTAGTAGTAATACAGTCATTTATTCCGATATACTTTTCAAAACAACTATACTATGTATTTTGGTATGTTAAATGAGGTTGTAATGGGTTCCTAAAAATATATATTTTCTGAGGAGAATCAATGTGGATTAGAAGTTATACCTATTTTCATCATGGTGGACTACTACTAGCATTTGGTGTCTTGGGTGTAAGCAGTTGTGAAATTGATGAATCTAAGTTATAAAGGAGTTTTTTTTCTTTTAACCTATCAAAATAATGATGATTAAAGTATTTTAGGGGTCTGGTAAGAGTTTCAAAGTAGGATTTGGTGTTCTGGTGTCTTTAGCCATGAGGAATCAAGTTTATATGAAGTGGATTTTTGTTGAAAGTTTAAGAGATCTTCTAAAATTTTGTAGATGCTCTACATCAATTGGTATCATATCTGGTTGATTTGGTGGTTTGTTGAGTTGTTGGTTACAGGTGCTTGATCCATCTTAAAGCTGCAGGAAGGAGAGTAAGAAAGTGTGTTGGTTACGTTGCAAAATGACGGTGGTTGTAAGATCCTGGTAAATAGAAAAATGCACATATAGAGACAACAAGGTTGCGTAGAGACAAAACTCAATGAGGCAGCAAGAAACAAAGGAGATAGAGGCTATGTTAGAAGAAAATAAGTCGAGGAATGCTAGATAGAGATAAAGATAATGGCGGTCAATATCTAGGATGGATGGTTGTAAGTTTGTGGAGGGTTGTAGGTTTAGCAGAGTTAACCAAAAGAGTAGGTATAGTTTGAGGATGGAATTCAGATCAGTGTGAGGGAAAGACGAAGAGTTGGAAGGCAATGGAACTGCCTGGAAAATGTATTGTTAATTTTTATTTGATTTCAAATTTGAGTTTGCTATTTAAAGGAATTGTAAATCAATTGTTAATTTGACACAAGCAATTGTCAAATTTAGTCTTAATTGTTCATGGAGTTTGTGTAATCTGAAATTTTGTGAGATCTATGTTTTCTTCTTCAAACTTTCTCCTTCCAAACCTTCTAAACATGATTTTTAGGCTTGTGAGGCTTGTTAGGACACTTCTTAGCCAAACTTGACCTTTGTCCTTCCAAACCTTCTAAACATGATTTTTAGGCTTGTGAGGCTTGTTAGGACACTTCTTAGCCAAACTTGACCCGTCTTTTTGTACACAAAAAAGACGTAGATAGAATGGATTCAAACTCAACCACCTGATTCCACTCACCAAGCTTAGAGTTGATCTTGATCGAAGAGGGTAGATCAATAGATCAACAGTGTTCAATATTCAAAAAGATATGAGCATACACTAAATGACTACAAAGTGAAGTCATTTGTTCAATAGAAATCAAGTTACCAGATTTTTTTTGCCAAACCTCTAAAGATTTCCTCATTCTAAACTCTGAAGGAAAGCCGAGAAGTCTGACCCAGACCGAGGCTGCATTGAAGGAGCATTTGCTAGGATCGGAACCAGGTTCCCATTTCTTTAAAGCCAAAGTTGATTTACCAATGATCCAAGGACCACCAACACATAGAGCAGATCATCTTCACATATGAAAGATAAGGAGAAGAAACCCCTTGACATAACAGCAACATCAACTTGCACTTTGGTCCTCCAACTCTTGAGGGTTAGAGTCCTACCCATTTCTACGTTGGGTCGAGGACCCAAGAATTTTCCAACCAAAGTTAAATCCATAGAGGCCATTCCATTCTCAATGATGGAATCCAAAACAGAGATAGAGAACAAACCAGCGGAGGGGTTAGAAAATTGACTAACCGAGGGCAAAGATGATTTGTCTTTTGGTTGGACGCCAAAAAGGTTTGACGATTTAGAACCAAAACTACTGCTAGTAGAGGAACTCTGATAGGACACATCAGCATCAAAAGCAGCAACCTTAATCACAAAAGAGCCCCAACCGCCAAAGAAATGTTTGAACGTAACCATTTGTCCTTTCCTCATAATCAGTACCAGATGATAGATTAACAGAAAAATGCAGATCACGAAAGACCTTAGAGGAGGTCCCATCAACCGAAACATTTGCTGAAACTAAAGCACATACCTTGGAAAGAAGAGCACAAGACCCACCATGCAAAATATCAGCATTGCGCCTACCTGCCACACCAACAACATTAGCAAACTATCTTCCATTAATGCTTAGATGGTTTCCCACTTATTCCACATTTAAAACGCCTCAAGATTCTCCTATCTCTTTTTGACTTGATACAAGATACTGTTTATCACAAGTGAAATTTTGATTATAAGTTTGAAAAAGTCCAGGATATGGCTGAAGCTGTAGAACACAGAAGCACAACAGTCAGAGTGGAGAACAAACTAATGGATGTGGGCATGATCCCCTTATCTTTCCTCACCACCATCCTCTCATATATTGAGTAGCTATTTAATACTGTGAAGCTCGACACCATTACCTGCACAAACATACTCAACATGGCTGTATATCCTTCTCTCATCAATCCCACAATTCCAACTACTAAAGCTATGAAATTTATCAGTGCTATGAAAGAGAAAGGAATAAACAGTGCAGAGGCCACCCCAAACTAAAAAATTTATTCCTCATATCGTTTGGCTACTTCGCTGTCGAACACTTTACTTGTTACCTCAAAATCCAATTTGGTTAGTCCAAGTAATTTATAGAAGACTTGGATGGGGGGTGAAAATACCTCAGGAAACACTGATAGACCGGAGAGCATTGATAGAGTCACTTTTGAACCATAAAACATTAAAGGCAAGGAAGATAGAGCTCATAGAAAGAAAAGGCTGAAAGACATGTTCTGTGCTATTTATGAACTTAGAGTGGAATTTCCATTTATTTTTTGGATTAGTTGGCAGTTAAAATTAGAATTCAACAATGTCCTCAAAGGGGTGTTATGAGGAGCTAGCATTTATAAGTCCATTTTTTATGAACTTAGAGTGGAATATTCATTTAGTTTATGATATAGAAGGTGATCCTCGATGGAATCACATTTTGATTATTATTCATGATATTTTGGAAGACCTAAGCATGATGATGATCTTTCTCTATCTATAATGCCTTGATATTAAAGCTATCATTTTTAATAATATTATTAATTTAATGTCTATTGAAGATGTATTGGATCATTGTTGATTATTAGGTGATTACTTCATTACCCTAAGGCTAAGTGGCTTTATGTTTGGTCTTTTGAAAGAGTTTATAGTCTCATGTTCATCGTTATTATCTTTGTTCCCCCTTGTGGGTTAGGTCTTTTGTCCACTGATTTTTACTTTGTAGCAATTGTAATGCCCTTGTTGGTGACATCATCTTCTTCTAGTAAACTTATACCATGAACTTTTTAAAAGTGTAATACTGTGATGATACAATTTTAAAATAGAGAAAAAAACTCAATTTTATTACCACTAAAAAGTTATCCACCATTATACATTATAGGAAACTTTGAGCATGTGTCTTCACAAAATCATTTGTCGCTTTAATATTATTAAAAGTCCTTAAATTTCTGAATTTGAAGTAAAAATTTTCATCTAAGATTTCCTAAAGATGATGAATCAAAATCTACTTGTGTAGGAAAATTCATCACCAACAATGGAAAATTCACCGTCAACAATTCACTGCCATGGAAAATTAACTGCAAAGTAAAATTCACCACTAACAATTCACTGCAGAAAATTAATCACATTGATATTTTTAATATATATTTTAAAAACTTTGATTTTATTATTGGTGGTGAATTTTCCTATGCCAAAAATGACACACCTGAAATTTCACCAACTTTGACTTGTCCATTCTTCACACAATAATTCCATGTCTTGTGTACTGAGTTACCTACTCACACTTCTTTTTCTCTCATAGTGGTCCACACCATTGTAATAAAAAAGGAACCCAAAAATAGATGAGAAAAAAACTCTTACATCAAACTCACAAGTGATCCATGATTTTGGAAAAAACAACCTCCCTTTACAACATTTTCAATGATAAGGATTTTATTTTTGACCAATAACTAGAATAAATGTTTATAAAGGGAATCAACTAGAGATATTGGAGATTATCCAAAATAGGGGATGGTCCATGGTCTAAAAGGTGGTCAAGAAGCTAGAAAAAATTATAAACAAACTAAAGGAGGAAATAGACCAAACCAACTCTTCTCTCCTAGGAGCTTGAGGGATAATATTTGAGTCAAAGATGAGCACAAAGTAAAATTCATTTAATTCTAAATTTGAAACTCATACATGCGTAATGCATTTTTTTTTACATGTGCAAATACATTTATATAGGCTAAATGTTTTGGTTAAAAATTTCTTAATAAACATCCAAGCATTATGTAGTAGGAGCATAGAGAATATATATGAATTGTTTGGAACAATTCCTCAAATAGCCATAGTCTTAAAAAGTATAGAAATGTCAACATATAATATGTATGATTCAATTTTATTTACCTTCCATTTTTTACAATTTTAAATATAGACTCTCCAAAAAAATTGGATTCTGAATGGTGTTAAATTAATTAATTCATATATTCTACTACATATAGTTGTGAACAATCCAATATTATTAACAAGTGTCAAAAAATTGCATATACAATTTTTTAGCAAAACTTACTTTAATTGGAGAAACTAATATTATTTATTATTAAAATCAAATATTAATTTTAATCATTCACAACCATTTGTTGTATTACAAATACAAATTACAATTTTGCTAGTATATTGTGAAGTTACTCATCTCAAATCAAAATATGATTACCTCTTGCAACATGTCCACTTTTCACCTACTCCTTCCAAATATTGTTCAATAAGTGGCACAAATTGAGAGCTATTATTTTCCTTATAGAGTTATACATTGAATAAAAGAAAAGTACAACTCCAAGTCATATTTCATTAAAATGGTCTATTAAAATATAACTATAAAATTCCTGAATTGACATGTCATTGGTGAACACAAAAATAAGATATTGTTAATGAAAAAAAAACATTGAAAGTCATAATATCCTAATTTGTGTTCAAGTTATAAACAAATCTCTTATACCTTTCATGATCAAATGTCTATGCAAAATATAACAAGTGCTTCAAAACCAATTCAAAATTTGCTAAATAAAAATTCCTTAAAAAAAGGCCCTACAAATACATAAAAATCCTCAAGATATAATTTGTTGTACAAAAAGTTTTTCTTTTAATACATCCACTACTATTACATGCTCTCAAGACAAGTTTTAGATCATTGGTAATAATTTTTTTTTTTTAATATTTTATCTAATTTTTCTATAGGTTTCTCAATAAGGGATACCTATTGAGAGATAATGACACGAGTTAACTATGATTAAGAAGATAAGACGTGACAAAAATATTAATTGAATCAAAGATATGTTAGATATAAAAAATTACATCAATATTGCTAAAATATTTTTAACCATTACTTTTTCTTCACTATGAATAGTCGTGCTAATCTATATTTTAACGTTACTCGGCATGCTCAGACCCTGCAAATTGAAGGAAGCACAATTAAAATTGTATATAGTAAGGGTAAGAAGAGAATAAAAGTAAGTCAGTTAGTATCTTACTATTGATAGTTGGTGGAAATTTTCTCAGATCCACAATAATCAACAATTGGTACAGGATCATCCAGGCAGACTGGTGATCAACACCAATCAAAAATATTGTTGGTTTGTTTTGGCTTTCTTTATCTTCTCTATTTTTAAGTTTTGTTGTGTTCTTTCTGTCCTTGTTCAACCTCTCTCTATGATAAATCAGATAATTCAGATAATTGTGAAGGGTCAAAAGGGAAAGTTTAAAATGCTGATTGGTTTTAACAACAACAGATTCAAAGTTAAATTCCATCATTTTTCCAGTGTCGATCACCACCTTTTGAATTTTTTCAGATGTTGCATTTGCAACTGCCTTGGTTGATGCATATGTAAGATTAGATGTTGTATTTTCTAGTGCCTTGGTCGACACACATGCAATGTGGAAGCATGGACTAGCACATGACCTATTAAACTGAGGCAATGGAGAGTCTTGAACTCTAATTTAAATCTTGAAATTCATTTTTTCTTTAGTACCTCTTCACATTCGAGAAACCGGCGAAGGAGAAGATTATAAGTGTGACTCGTGGAAAATACAAGAAGCGTCGTTGTTTTCTGAAGTGCATTTTGTTTAGGAACTAAGATATAAAGAAGGCAAGGGGTTGATGATGGAGGCTGTGCTATCTTTAGTAGGACATAACAAAAACATATGCGAATGCAAATAGAGATGAGAAGGGAAGATGTCGCGTGCCTGTGGGAGCAATGGATTGAGGTTTTAAAAAGGAAATTATATATAAATGATAAGTGTGAGAAAGTCTGCGCTGCCAGAGAGAGGATGGACAATAGAGTAAAAGGTGCAGTGAAATTTTTGCTTCCAAGAATAGACGATGGAGGGAGGCTTGTGGGTTTGAAAAGGGGTTTAAATGGTTAAGAGAGGAAAAGAGAAAGTGTAGCGTGAATAGTGAAAAGAGGAAAAGTCAGTCAAAGAAAAGAAACATATGATGCAATGATACGGAGATTTTGTGTCAGGAAAATTAAAGAGAATTAAAAAATGAAGAAGATTTTACTGCACAGAAAATCAAATAATATTTAATTTTTTATGTTAGATAAAATTTTACAGTCAAGAATGTTTGAGTGATTGATAGAGATTAATTTTTCCTCTGTTATTTTGTGCGATTGTAAATTTGTTTAAATTTTCCAAATGGAATTGTCAAATTAAGTGTTGATCAATTGGAAGCTTGTGTTTGATTAAATCATTTGAAATTTTAGGTTGAGGGTAGAGTTTTGTTTTGTCCTTACATCAACTGGTACTAGAGCAGGTGGCCTTGAGTGTGTAGATAGAGCATCAACTATGAGGAAGTCCACACCAAGACTTGTGGGTGAGAGATTTGAGAAGATTGTTGTGGAGAGCAAAGCGAACTGAGATTTGTTGAAGAAAATTCCAAGATGTCACCTCGAAGAGGGATGCCTAGGATAGAAGAGGTATTGGAGTGATTTTGTGAGATTATAAGAGGGGATATCATAAATGATATAAGAAATGAGGTAAGAATAGCTAATGGAAATACACGAGACACCACAAGTGAAGAAGAAAGTGAATTGGAAGAGCAAGGAAGAGAGGATGAACAACAAGAGGATGTTGGAAAGGAAATATATTTTTGAGAGCTCTTTTGAGAATTGTGAAGAACAATAAGATGGATGTGCAAATTTTTTTGGGAACATTGAATCTATAAATTTAATCGATTGGATAGGAGAGCTGGAAGAGTATTTTGAACTAGAAGAAATTAGAGATCCAAAAAGGTGAAGTTAGCTCAAACAAAATTAAAAGGACATGTTGTGTTATGGTGGAGAGAATTGCAAAGAGATTGGGTAATGAATGGAGACTCTAGAATAACAAGGTGGAATCAAATGGTGACTCGATTGAAGAACAAATTCATTCCTAGGTACTACAAATTGGATTTATTCAAAAGGTTACAAAATCTGAAGTAGAGAGAGATGAGTGTAAAGGATTACACAGAAGAGTTCTACATGCTAACCATATGATCAGGAAGACATGAAATCGATAGGGAGAAGATAGCCTAGTATGTGAATGGTTTACAATTTAATATCCAAGATGAAATTGAAAGAATCTGTGATTGGGATCCCACAAGCCCTGGATGAAATTCTGAAGAGAAACCTGTCACACACATAAAAAATTACACAACAAAATATGTGAAACAATAATGATTTTGATTACTGAATCAATTACTGAATGAATATAATGAAGGATTGAATATCCTTATGTAGAATCAAGAGAACTCAACATGAGACCCTGAATGATGGAGTTTTGACTAAGAGAGGAGTGAGATAACAAAATGCATGAATCAATTAAGTGACTTTATCTTGTGTGAAACACAAAGAATAAAGCACATGACTGATTGAAATGCATAATTAATGCAATAAAACTCACAATCATAACTAGATGAAATTTTCCTAAGTTTGCATTAAGTACTAGAGTAAATTAAGGATGATTAATTTAATCCAACAAAAATGAGTATGCTAAAGATTACCTTAGCGAAAGAAGCATAGCAATATGCATTGAAGGCTGAGGAAATGCCAATGAGAAGGAAATCGAATAAGTCTAGAACTCATGGGAGAATTTCAGTAGAGAAAGGACAAATGAGTAGTAACAAAGGAAAGCAGATTGAAGAAGAAGAAAAGTCCAAATAGAGTAAGCAAGGGAGACCAAGCACCAAAGAAAAAGAGTTTCTAGCAAGAGGACATAGTAGTAGCAGTAGAGAGTTTCCTGCTAGATGTTTCTAATGCGAAGAAGTTTTCCATCATGCTTATGAGTGTTTGCAAATACAAGAAGGTAACAAGAAGAGTGCAGTAAGAAACCACTTGGCACAAGAGGGTGAGTAAAGTGATGCATCCTCGAAAGGTGTAGAACCCAAAGAAGGTTTATCTGTCATGATGAGTAGAGTGCTAGTAAATCCAAAGGTGGTTAAGGAGGAACCATCCCAAAGAAGGTATCTCTTTTGAATTGTGTGCAAGGCTGGAGGTAAGTGTTATAAAGTTATAATAGACAATGGTAGTACAAATAACCTAGTTTCAGAAGAGATGGTAGAAAAAATAGTTTTGAAGAGGAGTAAGCACCCAAGCCCATATAAAGTTGATTGGTTGTAAAAGTAATATGAGTTGATTGTTAGTGAGTAGTGTTTAATTAATTTTCAAATAGGTTCCTATGAGGATGAGGTGTTGTCTGATGTAATACCAATGAATAGTTCTCATGTATTATTTGGGAGGCCATGGAAATTTGATAGGGGGCCATTTATGATGGTAGGAAGAATGCATATACCATCTGGAAAGATGAAAAATAGTATGTGTTGAAATATATGGAGAAGGAGAAGCAAGTAGAGAAGTCAGACTCCATTGTTTGTTGTGGTGTTAGTAAATAGTGCATAGAGGAAAGGGAAATTAATAACTATGATGAGAAAACTTTCAAGGGGTAGGTTTTAAGAGGAGAAGGTAGATTGGATTTTTTGAAACAATCTAATAAAGGAAAGGGAACCACCAACCTGTACTATCAAAAAATGTTTTTGTTCACATTTTCACACTTAATCTAGGAATAATTGATGATAAATTTGACTTAATATCACCTTGTTCTAGTGTTGTGATGTGTTTTACACATCCACATTAGGTTTTGGGCTCTTTTACAGCTAAATGAAACTAAATTTTCCTTAATTTTGTGTTGTAAAGTGTATTTATTCACACCTTCACATTAAATTTAGGAGGCTTGTAAATTAAATGGACCTAATCTAGTGTTGTAATTTGTTGGACACTTTCACATTAGATTTAGGGCCCTTTTTAGCTCAATAGACCCAATTTTTCCTTAATTTAGTGTTGTAAAGTGTATTTCTTTACACTTTCACATTGGATTTTTGGACCTCTTGCATTTATGACCTTAATATCATCATTAATAGGCCCCTAAGAGCCTATATTGTGCATCTCAAGGCATATTTCAACCAAAATGTCGACAATATCATCAAATAAAATTAATTTCTTAACAACCCAACACTTTTGCCACCTAGAAAGGCCCCATGGGACCCATGTGCCACCCTAGGCATATAAGTCTAACCCAGGTTGGACTCATATCCCAGGTGTGGTGTATGAGTCGCATTTGAGCCATTTTTAGTGTTTTGAGCAAAAAAATTGGGTTTTAAGTTCAAATTTCATAAATGTCAGCCTATGGGATCTAATAAATTAGATATTAGATGGATTTCCTATATAAAAAATATCTCAAATCATTATTTCATTAAGCATTCATGATATCAAGTCAAGCACTCAAGACTTAAGCATTCCAAGACCTTAGAAGATCATCACAAGAGAATTGAAGATCATTTCTAAAGCATTCAAGGCCAGATTCTTCATCATTTATTGCATCAATTCAAGATCCATCATCATGTCAAGGATATCAAGCATCAAGCATGTTATTGAGCTAGTGTTGTGATATTGCATTCAAGATCCAAGGTCAAGCATTGTTCTACACTCATCTCGAGATCGAGATCTACATCCTTCATGGTCATTTCAAGTTAGATTACTGATTTAGAAGACATAATTCAAGGTATCATTGTTCATTCTTCATGTTCCATGTTTCATGTTTCATGTCCTCATTTCATTATGCCATCATTTTGTTTAGTTACCTAAAATGGTTTTGACCGAGGCAAACCCCTATCCTCTAACAAAAAAAGTTATTTATTCTCTTTGATGTGTGATTGCAAATCTAGGTGTCTTGGAGCTCGAAGATCCCTTGAAGATTAGGTTTACAAGCTTGGAAAAAGTTGTTGAAGTTGTCCCCTTATTTGCAAGGTTGTTATCTTCACAAAAAGTCATCTATAGGTTTGAACTCAGGGTTTCAGATCTAGAAACAAAGTGTGGTAGAAATAGAAGAGATTGTAGAGTAGAATCAAACCCTAACCTTCAAAAAAGGAACACTAGGACTGATACACCACTTTGGGCATATGAGTTCTAGGATAGGAAATTTTTAGGGTTTATGTAGTTTCATAACAAGTACTGTTAGATTCCAGTTTTGGTGTAGAAAACCCAGTCTGGGACTAAATTGCCTAGACTGGCATATGAGTCCCACTCAACCTTAAGATCAATATTTTCAGCATTTCCAGTCCTCATTCAAGCCTCTTCAAGCTTCCAGGTGCATGCCTCTAATTTTATAGGTTTCTATTCTGATTTATATGCATTTGTAGGTGATTCATTCAAGTTTCATGCATCACTAGGTTTGAACATTAGATCTTGAATTTCATTAGTCTTTCCAATCCCTAGCTTGGTGGTGAACTGCTCTTTAGTTTATAATTAGCCACTATGACAACCCTATTGCAATATATCTTTCTCCTTTGCATGCCTAGGATTGAGATTTCTAGGGTTATCCTTGAATGAGAGTGTTTGAGTTTTGTTATTCTATCTTCCAAGCATAGAACTCCAAAAAAATTCCACCTTTCACAACCCAAAGGTATGTGATGGTTGGAAGGGTGGCTTGAGTATTGAAGTTAATGAAGAATAAGAGAGTCAACTGAAGAGGGAAGACTCCTAAGGAAAAGGAGAAAATATTGATAATGAACGAGCATGGGATCACCATCCCAAGCCCCCCTAAACGTTTCAGAGTTAACTAACTCATGGATCATTTCACTTACCCACCATTTCTAGTGCAGGAGCACTCAAACAAACTAGTGATCAACACCAAGCAAAATTATTATTGGTTTTTTTTTGACAATTTTGAGTTGTTTTGGCTTTGTTTTTCTTCTCTCTTTTTATGTTTTGTTGTGTTCCTTCTTTCCTTCTTCAACCTCACTCTATGATAAATCGGGTAACTATGAAGGGTGAAAGGGAAAGTTTAAAATGTTGATTGGTTTTAACAATAGCGGGCAAAAATTTAAATTCCATTAGTTTCCCAGTATCCATTGTTGCCTATTGAATTTTTTCAGATATTGTATTTTAAATTGCCTTGTTTGATGCATATATAAGATTAGATGTTGTATTTTCTATTTCCTTGGTTGACACACATGCAATGTGGAAGCATAGACTACAACATGACCCATTAAACTGAGGCAATGAAGAGTCTTGGACTCTAATTTAAATCTTGAAATTATTTTTTTCTCTAGTGTCTCTTCACCTTCGAGAAACCGGCAAAGGAGAAGATTAAAAGTGCGACTCGTGGAAAATAGGGGAGGTGTCACTTCTTTATGAAGTGAATTTTTTTTAGGAACTAAGATATGGAGAAGGAAAGGGGTCAATCATGGAGGTTTCACTATCTCTAGTAGGCTATAACGAAACATATGTGACTGCAAAATAGAGATGAGAAGGGAAGAAGTAGCATGCTTGTGGGAGTAATGGACGAAAGTTTAAAAAATATTAAATATAGATAATAACTATGAGAAAGTCTACACTGCCAGAGGGAGGAGGGATGATAGACTAAAACATGCAGTGAAATATTTGATTCCAAGAATAGATCATGAAGGAGGTTTGTGGGTTTGGAAAGGGGATTAAATGTTTAAGAGAGGAAATGAGAAAGTGCAGAGTGAATAGAAAAAAGAGGAAAAGTTAGTCAAAGAAAAGAAACATATATTGAAATGGTATGGATATTTTGTGCCAAGAAACTGAAAGAGAATTAAAAATTGAAGAAGATTTTGTTGTGGAAGAAATTGGATAGCATTTAATTTTGTATGCTAGATAAAATTTTAAAGTCAAGAATGTTTGATTGATATATAGAGATTAACTTTTCCTCTGTTATTCTATGAGATTGTAAGCTGGTTTAATTTGCCAAATGGAATTGCCAAATTAAGTATTGATCGATTGGAAGCTTGTGTTTGATGAAATAATTTGAATTTTTGGGTTGAGGTGAGAGTTTTATTTTTTCCCTACATAAACAATATTCATGACAATCAATCCACTCTTTACTTACTTTCACTTCTTAAGATTCAGAAAGGACATGTGCCAAGATTTTGAAGTAGTGTGTATTAATGTGTATCGTAATATGTTTCCATGTTAAACTAGAAGAGTACCTATTGAAATTTCATGCCACCCTTTGATGATCTATCATTAATAACCAATTTGAGAGATCTTACATGAGTCATCTTGCATGGGTTCTCCTTTAGAAGATCCTTAAATTCACTGTCCTAGGTTTTCGGGCTTTTGGGCTTTCACTTACCTCTTTATCGGCATACCTTCTCCATAACATTGATCTCTTCATTCTAAATATCAACTAAGTGTTGATGTTTCATGGTTTAGGCTTCAACCTTTCCCTTTACCTTTTACTTTTGTTGTAGTAAGAGGTAAGCCTATCCTCTGACCCTTGATTACCAATATGCTCTAAAAAAATGTGACTAAGTGTTTTCTTTTTGTGTGTCAGGATTTGCTCATCCCCTTTACTATTTACCACTTCATGGTAAATGGTAAGATGTAAGGCATCCTCCCAATGCCTGACCTCTAAAATTTTGCTCCCCTTCGCATTTCTTCCATGTTCTTTTTCCCTTTCTTCTCTGACATCTTCATCATTTTTTTCAAAATTTCAGTAAGTCCTTATTTTTGGACTTTTGGGCTTCACTCTTCCATCTTACCTCTTACCAATTTTTTGTAAGTGGTAAGCGGTAAGTTGAACCCTTGACCTCTAATCTTCGATGACCTTTCGAGGATTGGGTTTCCTTTTTACTTCCTTCCCACTTTTGTCTTTCCTTCATTCTCTCACTTCCCTCCATTCCCCTTCCTTCCTTCCTTCAAAATCTAGCTAAGTATCAAGATCTTTAGTTTTCAGAGGTCGGGCTTTCACCTTACCTCTTACATTCTTCAGTATGAGGTATCTCAATAGGCTGACCCCTGATCTTTGATGCTTGACATAGGTATCAATTTTTGGACTTTGTGATCTCGTTCTTCCTTCTTCCAACCTTCGGCATGCGGTAAGAGGTTGGACCGAATACCAATCCCTGACAGTTTCTAGTTTTCATGGTTCTCATCTTTAGCCTTCTTTCTTCACTTTTTCAACAAGCAACAAGCGATATGCCTGATCTCTGAAGCCTAATGCCAATTCTGGTGCTCAAGAGTATACTTAGGGATTATTCCCTGCTTCCTTGCAAGGAAAAAAATAAAAATGGAAAGTAAGCTATGGGGATGTGGTAGGGTGACATGTGTCCAACTTACATGGTGGACCCTGTGGGCTTCTATCATTACAAATGGTGAGGCTTATGATCTAAAGGCTACCATCGAGCCACATGGTGCCATCATGGCCCTTCCTTGCAATCTCGCATCAAGTTGTACAAAGACCTTGGTTGACCATGGGGATGCAGAATGATGCCAAGTGGCAAGATCTTGGCCTTTTGTTGAAGATAAAGGCAGGAAGGTTTCACTAAGTATGGAAGAAAAATATTTCAACAGTAACATGTCACTTTCTGATTGCATCACTTCAATGAGGAACATTGTGATTGCAAATCACTCAGTTGGAAGCCAAATGCGATATGCAATGGCACAATTAAGGCTGCAAGTACCCCCTATGTTTCCAAAGTTCAATATTTTTGGGGGACATGGATTATTTTAGGCACTTTTATACCTGCTTCCATTAAGAGGGGTTTGTGCCCATGCCTCTTTATGTGTCGTCGACATTCTTTGTGTCAAAGCTCCATACCCATATGCCTGATTTTGTGGGGGATTTCAATCACTTTAAGGCAATATTTATGGCAGGGGGATGACATGTAGACTTTGATCTTTCTAGGTTCTTCTTGGCATAGATTTCATGAGCAGCACTTTCTTGGGTCTAATCTCCTTGATTGCTAACCCTAGTTGGGTTAGGGTTTAGTTAGATTTATCAAAGTTATGCTTAATCTATAAAGCAACACTTGTATATTTTCTAAGGGTTCTTGTTTTGGGCTCCTCTCGTAGTTTTCTTTTGCAAACCCTACATTCTACATTCTGCCATTATAAAATCTAGCTTTATTTTAGCTATCATCACAACTATTTCTTACATGTCTGAGTAATTCTCTTTACCTTCATGTTTGAATGTGTTTTTTAGTTGATCTGCTAATGTATTGAGCAATATCAAAGAAAATAAGGAACAAATTCTATCTTGGTGCATCACCTTATTTTTCATTTCATGTTCTCCTTCTATCTCTTTTCTTTGTGTTATGTTAGAGTAGAATAGCAATAGGATTTTCATGTGTTGGGTTAGACCAACACATTTGCACTTAGTTTAGAAGAGGAAGCCTGCCTTCTCCAAAGATTAAACATCATTTGTGCAAGGTCCCACAACTTGAGGTTGTTTCCATTGTGTCATTAGAACACTGAACTCCTTGTTCAATAGCGTCTAGTTTTATGTGACAACAATACCCCAATTATAAGAGGTCATTTAAATATATACTTAGACATACACATGAACATGTGCGCTATTGACTAGACCTAGGATAGAGAGTAGGTTCACCTCTTCCTTGTTTAGAGTCATAGCAGGGAAGAACAAATCCATAAATTCTACAATTAGCCTATTTTTGGGTGGAAATGACACATCCTTTTCTTTTTCTTTTTCTTTTCAAATCTTTTATTTTTTAAATTCTCTTCTACTTATTTATTTCTCTCATTTTATTTTAATTCTAATGTTATTTCTAAATATCTAACATTTTATATATGCATGTTCATATTTGTGGAGGTTATCAAATATTATATATTAGCTTGATATATTTTTCTTTATTTTTATCTCCACACCTAAGTAGTTAGTTGGGTCAAAGGTGTTGATCCTTAGAACATAGTCATTGAAACTTAACCAACATAATTGATGAATCTACTAGCTCGCAAATAATAATTCTTATAGAATGTCTAGGAGTAGAAAAGAGGTATAGTCGACAATCACTTCTAATTACAATTTGATCTCAAAGATACACAAGTAGGGTTAAATGACATCAAAATTGTTCTCAAAATAATGTTACTAAGTCTATGTAGTTGCACCTTTTTACTACAAAATCATTTCAATTTCTCACACATATAACACCATAAGAACATTACAGTTAATCCAAAATAACGCATATATAAATATAAATATGTTGTAACTAAAATAGAAACTAATTACTTTGTAACATTTTTAATTACTCATCAAATATGACAATTAACAATCAGAAGTATTATATCTATAACATTAATTATTGAATCCATTGTAAATCGAAATGTTAGGATTCCTACCTAATCCAAATTGAGTCGAACATTAGACATTTAGTAAAAGAAGAACTATAGAATTTGTAGATATGTGAGCACGTGAAATTTTGATTAGAAGTTTGAGGATGTCCAAGATATGGCTGAAGCTGTAGAACACACAACCACTACGGCCAGAGAGGAGAATAAAGTAATCGATGTGGGCATGCTCCCCTTGTCTTTCCTCACCACCATCCCCTCATATATGGGATAGCTATTTAATACTATAAAGCCCAACACCTTTACTTAATCCAAATTGCATCTGGGCATTATACCTTTAGTAGAAAGGGAAATATAGAATTTATAGGAATGTGACATGATATTGTCTATCACAAGTGAAATTTTGATTATAAGTTTGAAGAAGTCCAGGATATGGCTGAAGCTGTGGAACACATAAGAACTGCAGCCAGAGTGGAGAACAAAGTAATGGATGTGGGCATGCTCCCCTTGTCTTTCCTCACCACCATCCCTTCATATATTGGGTAGCTATTTAATACTATGAAGCTCGACACCATTACCTGCACAAACATACTCGCAATGGCTGTATATCCTTCTCTCATCACTCGCACAATTCCAACTACTAAAGCTATGAAATTTATCAGTGCTATGACAGAGAAAGGAATAAATAGTGCAGAGGCGACCCCAAACTCAAAAATCTCTGCCTCGTATCGTTTGGCTACTTCGCTGTCAAATACTTTGCTTGTCACCTCAAAATCCAATTTGGTTATTCCAAGCAATTTACTGAAGACTTGAATGAGCGCAAACAGATAGGAGGACACGCATTTTATCATCCACATCCTCTGTTCGTTCCACCAATCTTTAAAGCCGCCTTCTGCCACATATACATATTCTAGAACACTGTATGCGTATGCACATACTGATAAAAATAGAAAGAGGAGAACCCATGGATCTGAAATCTGCAAAACATAATAGAAAATTGTTTTCATCTACACAGTTATTACTTAATCTTCAAAAAAATAAAAAAAATAGATGTGAGGTGAAAATACCTCAGGAAATACTGATAGGCCGGAGAGCATTGATAAGGCCGGTACTGAACCATAAGAAATTAAAGGTACGGAAGATAGAGCCCATAGAAAGAAAAAGCTGCAAGACATGTTCTGTGCTATTTTTGTATGGCGAATCCCATAAGTCAACGGACAAAACTTGCTAGCAAAAATCTCCAGTAGACCTGTTGCCCATCTTTTAACTTGGGTCAGAGCATCGTTCAGATTAACAGGCGCAGACCCCAGAAAAGCATCTCTTTTCGGAAAGCATAAAACAGATTTCCATCCTCTGCAGTGTATAGAAAACCCTGTCAAAACATCTTCCACCATGCAGTCGTAAAGCATGCCGACCTGTGAAAAGGATTCAATGTCAGCAATTATTGTAACAATTTGACCCAGTGCATAAAAAATATCAAGATTTTAACTTGTATTTGCCTTTTTGCCCCATTGGGTGTTCTGCTCATAGTCGCACTTGGCAAGTTCTTTTGCCTCGTCCAATTTCTTGGATAGAACTGCCTTCTCCATGCTTAAAATGGATGAATTAATAAGCTTTTCGAAATAATTTGAAGAGCTTTGTTTTCGCTCACTTCCACATAAAACATCCCTGCGGTGAACGCATCCGGTGCCCACATATAATGGACCTTCAATTCCATCCATTCCTTTTAAATATATCTGCATATCAGGATTTATATGCAAACATGGGTCAGTTGATTGCATCTGTTGTGAATCACCAGTTGAAGTTGAAGATACTCACATTGTAATACCTCCGCAGACGACTGGCATACAGATCGTTTTTGGTAATGCCATGAAACCTTTGGGGAAACTGGACAAAGGCAAACTGGTGCCCAGTCTGGGAGTCCATGAAAAAGCACATAGCTTCTCGGAGGGCTTCACAGTTGTTAGCATACATGTCACAATCTAGAGTAAGAATGAAGGGAGCATTGCTCATCACAGAAGAGACTCTAATCTGCAAACATGATAAACAAAATAACCATGAAAATTTCTTCATTTCAGTCTAGATGGCTTGAGAGCAAGAATATGAGATATCATTATTACCAGAACATTGAGAGCACCAGCCTTAAAATTATGAGGGTGTCCAGGTCGCTTTTCTCGGGAAACATATACAAGACTGGGCAAATCATTGCCCTCTATGTCAAGGTCTTTGCCTCTTTCCAGCAAAACCTGCACCTAGGATTAATCTAAGTTAAACAGTGGCTTCTTATAAAGAGAAAATATTTAATGATACAACTATTTACTATTTTTGTGTGCATGATGTGATAAGAGGATTGATCATGACAAAGTTCTTATTACTAAAAATAAGAACTGACTGACATTTAAACAGAGTTGGCTTAAACATTCCGTGAATTGAACTTTTAACATTAATCTAAACAAAACAAACATTCAAAACTAAAATACACCAACAAAACAGTCAAACTATCCACTATCATATCCATATGTGAGGTGATTAGACATTGCACTCGCAAGTTGAAGATGGATATTTAAGTAGCAAGATAATGCTTTATTTAAATTTAATAGTTAAAAAATATAAATAAGTATTTTATTTTTCTTTATAAAAAATAGTTAGGATTAATAAGTAGAGGTATTGTTGCAATCTGTCAAGTTATGATATTAATATCAAGATTCAAATATATATTTTGATTCAAACTTATTGACCTAGATGTAATGAGTGTAAATTGGACGATTCATTCTCCTAAGAGATGGTTTCGTGTGAACCACTACTTCTTAAATATGGATCGAAGAGTTTGACTAAAAAACTATGGACTTGAGCCATGATATTGACATCATTACTTTTAATTATGACACTTCATCCTTATGAGTATCACCTAAATGCAATGACGTATCATTCATTTTCATAAGAGATGGATTCATGTGAACTACTACTCATCAAATATGGATCAATAAGTTTGACTCAAAAACTATACACTTAAATTCTAATATTAATATCACCTAGATGCAATGAGAATTACGTGCCATTTATTTTCATGAGATGGATTCGTGTGAACTACTAATCAAATATAAATCAATCATTTTGACATAAAAAACTAAACACTTGAATTATAATATAAATATAATTGCTTTGATTGTTAAATTGCTTGAAACACTTATAAAACTAAAATAAAAAATAAAACAGAAATTATATTGTACAAACACTTATAAAGTAAAATAAAAGATGAAACACAAATTATATTGTTTTAAAACTAGACTGAATTTGTGACCTGAACAATACTGGGATGGTCTCGTGATGTCATGCCCGGATTCCATTCTTTGAAGCCATCATGCTCTTTGCATTTCTGTGCTGGAACAGTGCCCCTTTCCACAATGCTATTTATACAATATTTCATTTCCTCGTACATTTTCTAAACAAAACAAAGAGTATTTATAAACCATGTTAAAAGGCGTCTAAGGGAGATTAGCAAGAATGTCTAATTTTTAGAGAGAAATGTTAAACATAGAATAGCAAACATATCTAGTTTTTAGAGAAAAGCTACACCTAAAATAATTTAATGATTTTTAAATATTATTTAAAATAGTTTATGTGATAATAGCCAGGTTACTTAACACTTTGTTATCTTCTATAGATTTTTTATATATAATGGGCAATCTTAAAACATCTTTTTTCATAATATTCTTCTCAGATCTTTCAAGTTGTCGTCTATATATTTCTCATCACCAGCAATCCTAATTACATCAAGAAGTTATCTTCTACACAGTGTTTTGCTTATCAACTTGTTCTTTCAAATTTTATCAACAGTAAAAACTTTATATTGTTAAAACAAACATGTTAATAATAGCAATGTTGAGAGTGTTAATTGCTTCATTTCATTCCAGAGATTATAGATTTAAGAAACACACACCTTGACAGATTTCCATTCTGTAACGAAGGACAAGTTATCATTTTCAGTGACATAACATTCAGAAAAATATGCCCCTGGGCATCTCTGCTGAATGGAATACTTGTGGCAGAAAGGAACCCAAATCTTTGCAAAACGTGAAGCTTCCAATAGAGAATAAAAGGTGAGTGGGGATCCTCCATCATCCGATACATAACATGCCAATTTTTCTACTGGATAATTAAAAGCCAGAGTAGACAATACAGTGTTTGAAACATCCAATGGAGGTTCTCTAACAGGGTCAGCTGTGCATATAAAGATATCAATGGGAGGTAACTTCCTTTCATACCTGTTCATCAACAAGGATAATCTTATAAAAAACATGTATCTATATCTTACAAGAAAGCCAACACATCTTTATATTTTTTATAGTGTTTACCTTTTAGAAAGTCTCTCTAGGTACGTAACTCGATCCACAAGCCACCACTTGCAGCTCGACTCTATTACCCAGATGAAGGCGAAGCCTAGCTCTGCACAAAACATCAAAATCCATGGCACGTATCCTTCACTTGGCATATACTGGATACGATAATATACAAGCCCTAGAATTGCACCAAAGTATACACATCCATAAGCTCTGTTTATCTTCGCAACTGGCTTTCCTTCTGTGGTGTACAGAGGGGAGTCTGTGGACTCCATCTTCTTCTTCGCTCAATTCAATTATTGAATCCATATAAACCAATTTATAACATTGCGTAGCAAGCTGTCTGTAAAGACTTTAGTGACACCTCTCTGTAAAGACTTTACTGACTAGTGCGTGGTTTGTCAAGAGTGCCACGTGTACCAATAATAGGATGGAAGGAATACCAAGGTTTGTTTTTCATTTAAATCCAAATTATGCCTTCCCATAAGATTTAGACGACTTTCCCTTTTGTTGCCTCTTGAGGTTAAGAGATTAGATTTCTGTGGAAACATCTATATGATGTAAATAGTGCCACGTGTACCAATAATAGGATGGAAGGAATATCAAGGTTTGATTTTCATTTAAATCCAAATTACGACTTCCCATGATATTTAGACTACTTTCCTTTTTGTTGCGTGTTGAGGTTAAGAGGTCAGATTTCTCTGGAAACATTTATTTGATCTACTTAAAAAATTGAATAGTTGTTTACGAATGTTTGAATATTAGGTTTGGAGGTGACGTCTACTTTTGAAGCTGTTAAAATGATTCAGCTTTGAAATTGGGATCTGCGCGGAAGCTTTGTAAATTTCACTAATCATCTCAGAAATATTAATACAATTACTAGGTTTTATTAATGGTAACAAATAAATTAGTAAGAGAGCCGTATTTGTATATATATAATTATATTGGATAATTAATTAAAAAAAATTGTTGTCTTATGGGTTTACTAATATAACTACAATGTTATCTCCGTTCCATTTCCTTTACTTATCCTTCCATCCATGTACTCTACTTTAATATGAAATGATGTTAAAAGAGATATAATGTTACGTTTAGATTTCAAATAGATTTGTTATGATCTATTTATTTTGACTATTAGGAGGAGCCATAATGCACATGAGTGAGTGAGATCACAAGTCATCATTTTTTATAGATTTTGATTTGATATAAAAAAATTGAGATGATTAGTGTTGATATTTTTGTATGTCATTATTGCCAGCAATTCAATTACAGAAAATTCACTACCAACAATTCACCATGGGAAAATTCACCACTAGGATAAATTCACCGCCAACAATTCACACCAGCAATTCACTGTAAGGGAACTAATATTTTTTAATAAAATCAAAGTTTTGGAAATATATATTAAAAAATATTAATGCAGTGAATCTGTCATGACGGTGAATTTTCCCACAGTAAATTGTTGGGGACCCATTTGCAATACATGAGTCATACAAAATAATTTGTTTATAAAGACACATACAATTTCTTATGTATCATTTATTTTTTCTTACGCTGAAATGAGATTTTGAGAGGGACCATACCTTTGTACAAGAAGGAAAATAAGACAGTAAAGCTCAATAAAGCAACAAGGAGAAATCCCCAGGCCTTACATATCACTTGTTGCAACACGGCATGTAACTTAAATAAAATATTGTCGGATGCAAAATACCAAGGAAAAAGATAAACAAAAGCCAAAATTTTAGCCAGCGTGGAGGCGAAATAGATAAATGTTTGAAAGGCTGCATCGGAAGAGGTTCAAGCACCAAGTTTGAGAAAAAAAATGACAGCACAAAATGGTGGAAAAGAAAGCCTTCAACCAGTGGTAAGTGTTGTAAAAAAAACCTCTGCCATTTAATACGTGTAAGAAGGCGTGACAAAACGTAGAAGAGAGGGGGCATTGAAAGTTGAGCAAAATAGGTGAATCATTTATTTGTCTTCGCTAGAAATTAGCATATGCATTTGCAAAGTATATAGTGGATTCAAATTATTGTGTTGAACAAGGAAAAACAAGTGATTTTATAGCTACCATTTTAACTGTTGTAATCTGTAGTTTAAATAAAGCATGGCGAATTCATAGTTGGATTTGTGTAATTAAAATGAAAGTGAATATTTCTTGTTGTTTGTATGATTTGCTGCATTTAATTTCAATTTGGTAAGACTTGGTTTTTTCGATTTGCATTAAATATCCTAAACATATAATAAAATTGAGTAGATCATACCTTCCATCATATGGATCAATCTCCTAGTAAAGCTCAAAATTATCCTTTATTTTGAGCTTGAATTAGGAAGAGGACTATCCAAAACAAAAGTATTTTGATGATGCATAAACATTTTCGATATTTTGATATCATACATAGTAATTCCCTCATAATTAGGATTCCTTGGACACAAAGCACAAGTCACATGTGATCCCTCAGAATTTTATAGTATCCTCGTCATGGGTGGCCATCATTATTTCCTTATTCAACAACCCACTAGAGGTTCTATCATCCCATACTAGCACAAGAAACATAGCCCATTCCTCAATATTCCTCTTAATAACCAAGGTAAGGATCTCATCATTGCTAGGATTAGGACTTCTAGAGTCCTAATGAGACTAATATGTGTGTAAATAGACCACCCAATCATATAAATAAAATGATTTATATTAGTGGGGATCACCTGTTTGTGGGACAACCACATCTCAAATCCCCGCTTGGACCTTAGCAGTGTATACTGGTTTGGTCCCAACTTGGTTTGGAGGTAAATAAAGTGGCGACTAATCTCTGAGGACGTGCAGGTGATCTCGACAGATGTGGTGACTAATGGTGTTGGAGGTGTGTGTTGCTCACGGATCCAGTTTCCTATCGACGTGTGTTTCTCATTGACTATTCTTAGACCCACATGGGTCTTTCATGCCTGGAAGGTTCTGTATCAGTCTCTTGTGAGTCTTTCACTCCTTCTGCATAGTTGGTCTTGGAGAGATAAAGTTGAGGATGACACAAAACAAAGGAATGGTGTTGGATCTAGCAGGGAGGTCGGTGAGACTACTAGCAGGTGTAGCACTGGGTGACCAATGGAGGTGGTGATTTAGCGGGGATGAGGCCCCCCAAATGTGGTCTCACTAGTTCATAGCTCCAATCAAAAGCGTTCAGGGTGTTGCCCCTTAGCAGTGATTCAACAAGCAAACAAAAAATGATTTATATTAGTGATTGCATTGAACACATCATCCCAACACCTATTGGGTTGATAAAGCTAGCCTCCAAACAAGGTATCCTAGGAAGAAACTTATCAAGCATGTGGGCATCTTAATACTTAGTAACTATACAATTATTTCTCTACGAATAAAAGGTATAAGGTACCCCAATAAATTTCTTTGTCCAAATAACCGTACCCTAGTTGTAATCATTTGAGACATCAAAGTACTACAATTTGGCATGAACCTTATTCTATCCTATAAATATCTCTCTATCTTATTGTAACATATTCAAGCACTAATCAAATTCATGCTCATTCAATAGATCCTTCATAGGAACATGGGATCTTCCCATCAAATTTTCTCCTATTAGGTTATCATCTTTAATAATAAACATAATTTTGATAACTTTTTGTGCATAATAAACATGAAATAACTCACACAATATTGAATTCATAGGCTCATTTTAGATGATATAGATTTGGTCCATGTGGGCTTGCTCTAGATCTATAGTGACATATAATATATTTTATTTAAAGGGACAAGTAATGTTGAAAAATATCTTGAGATTTGATCTCGTGACCTCTCATTCATGAATAAATCATTTTATTTAAACTAGAAATCCCCATCTAGTCATGATGTTTTAAACATCACATAAATATTTTTTTATTATATATGGAGAAAAGGTGAGTATTTATACCACTCCATACTAAGGTTGTCAAAGTAGCTCAAACCCTCCTCATTTGGATAAAAACTATGAAACAATATTTCATTGATTGTTTTGGTGCTCTTGCAAATTTATCACTAAATCTCTATAGAGAGTAATTATGAGTTATTTGCTTGCTAGGGCCTGGTTGTTACAGGCTTCTCTCTTGGGTTTAAGGTCCCTGACAAAACCTGGTTGTATTGGGTTGTTGGTCTCGTCAAAACCAATGGGTTCAAGATTCACGTAATATCTTGGTTCTGTGTTGGGTAGTTGGTTTTGGCTGTTGGTTTGTTTTTGTTTTGCTGTGAGGTTTTATTGACTTCTCTTTAGGCAACTTGGTCATCCTTGTTTGGGTTTCAGGTCCCTTCAAAACCTGATGGTTTCGGGTCCATTCAAAACCTGTTGTATATGGTTTCGGGTCTATCCAAAACCTGTTTTTTCTCTTTATCAAAATTATGAGTTATTTTAGGAAAATTATTGATAAATTAATTAGAGAAAATATTTTGTTGGTTATGAATGGAGGGTTCTATATGAATTTTTTTAAATGTTATAGAAAAAACATTGCATTTTTCCTTTATTGTTGTACTTGTCTATTACCTTGATTGTCCTCTTGTACAATTTCCAATTCCTTTTATTTAGATAAATTTCCCTAGACATGGTAACTTTCCTTTTAAATTCTCATGTAACTTTTTTCTCCTAAAATTTCTATATTTTTGAAGATTGAGATATTTTAAACCTATTTTTTCACTATTACTAGGGTCTTTCAAGTACATAGTGGTCTTCTTCCTTGCCTTTATAGATGTTAGTGGACTATCTATTATTGTTAAAATTATTTACTACTTAATTCATCCAAATTTCTTTGAATTCATAGTAAATAGAGTTCTATTAATATTAAACTCTTGTATTTAGATCCTTATGCTGTAAATCAGACTGACAATGTTCATGATGTATCTAGATGTATATACACCTTTATTCTTATTTTAATAGTTTCTAAATGAATTATCTTCATTCCTAAGGTATAAGAGATGATTTAGCTTTTAACCTTACCCTCTAATAGATATCTAGTAGTGCATTAGTCTCAGATATTTTTTCTACTTACTATATCTTGCTTTTACACAAGGTGGTAAAATTTGGATGCAATTGTTTGGACATAAGTTTTAGATGTGTAATTACCTTCACATTTAAGTTTCATGTTACATCATATGTTTATTCTTAAAATAAACTCAAGTAATCAAGATCTTAATATCTTGGAACATGAATGAATGATTGTAAACTTGGGATAGCTCTCTTGTGATTCATTTCAATATCTCATGTCCTTTTTTTATTTATATTTATTTAACATTTTTAATTTATTATGCTTCTAAATGTGTTTCTTTCTCAAATGACAAATTCCTATTTCTTTAAGTTGACTAGGCTAGCTCCCTTAAATATATTTCTACTATTTTCTCAATAGATTAATACATCACTATAACACACAATATTATTTATTGAAATCCAATTGTCACTACCTATTTGTCAAGTTCTAATTAAAATAAATGTATTCTTCATATGGACAATTTTTCTCTATTATGTGATTTTATTTATAAAATCATGCTTTATTATTTTAAATTATTATTTTGATTCTATCATTTACAATCACAAATATGAGAAAATAGTTTCTATTTATCTAATATTGCAATATAAATTTGTGGCATTATGAAACATCATTAGGAGTATGATTAATAGCCTCATTAATATTTTCTATAATGAAATTTCAATACTTGCTATCAAAAAATTAAAATAATAGTGTGCACAAATTATGGTCCATTAAAGAGTACAAACTAGGAGAGATCATAAATATTTTTTATTTATTATATTTGTACAGTGTAACAAATATTTGATAATAATATTTCTTATCATGCATTAAAGAGTACAAGCTAGGAGAGATCATAAATAATTGTTATTTATTATATTTGTAGAGTGTAACACATATGTAGATCCATGCTATTTAGGAGGGGCCCCTATCATTTAGGGAGAAGCTCGACTTCCTAGATAAGGAGTGGAAAAAAATTAGTGGTCTCAAGCTTTTGGGAGACTAGTAACTATTTTGTCCCTTGCTATTTTTCCCCTCATTTAGCCTTGATGGTTGTTTTGTAACAGAATATGGACCATTCCCATCTTAATCTAATCAAAGCACATGTTTGATATATTTTTTTATCAACATTATAATAATTATTATAAGTCTAATTCTATATTTTTAAAAAACATTTAAACCATTAACTATAAATGTTTTAAGTGCATTTGTGTGAACTTGTTCTAAAAATCATTAAGCTTATCTCATGTTGAGTGCATTTTAAAAATACATTTGATTTAAAAAATAATCTCATCATGGTCATAGGACATAACCAAATGTTATTCTAGAGTTTTTTAGTTGCATAGTCAAAGTAATGCAAAAAGGGGATTCTAGTATAATTATTTTCTATTGATACAAAAATGATTACATGAAAATAGTAGATAATTTAGTAGAACAATTACTTTTTTGGTAGGCCAATTATATTAAATTGATAATTTTTTAGCATTTATTTATCAGATATTAGAACAAGTGAATAAATTATGCATGACAAGAAATATAATATGTTGACATTGTACTAATATGATGACATGGTACTAATGGGGCTTGCTATCCTAAAAATTATGATATTTTCTAATATAAAAATAATAATTGAAATATTGATACCGTTTGGAATGCTTGTCTTTATCCAAATAATTTCCTTTTTTTCATATTGGTCTTAGATAGTATATTAGCCATGCATTTGAATGTTCCCTAATCTAAGAATCACACTCATGCAAGAAGTAATATGAGGTTTCCATATTCAACCATGTATAGTTTTGAAATAAATATATTTTAACTCTATGATGTTGTAATCTCTTCTATTTTGACACATTTTGTTATATGTTTGCTTGTGCTCTTTATGTTAATTTTTTGTAGTATTTATTTCTTGGAAAATATGAATTATCAATTTGTAATGAGAATTTATAAAAAGTATAAATTTAACTAATTTGAAAGGGAAAACATGTTTTAATATGAAGTTACATTGTGGTCTAGAAATGTAAAATAAATAATGGAGAAGAAATATAGATGTGTTAGGATATTCTCATGGGGTCATTATATTTAAAAAATTAGGGACTAAAATTTGAAGAAATGCCAATGGCTTGGAACCTTTGACACTGTAGAAGAATCTACTAATGATTATGATATAATTGTTATTGCAATGAGACGTGATATTATATTCACAATTTGTTTTACATCAATTACAAACCATGCAACCTATTGTGCAAGGAACCTTTTGTTGCATTGTCTACTTTGGGACCTAGGTGTAAAAAAATAAATAAATTTAAGGATAAATTGCTCAAGAAATTGACCTCTCAGTAGTACAAGGAAACAATTCAAGCTGATACTTGTGCTTGAGTTCTTATATGTTCAAACACTCTATAAATGATAGGTCATATAGAGGTGTTACAAAACACCATTGGGATCACTATTTTGTAGAAACGTGAGATTTAAAATTGAAGGACAATGGTTTGAAAGTTTTAATATAGTGTAAAAAACTATTATTGTCTACAATATGATTGCCATATCTATGAAATGTAACATGTCAATTATAAGTATCATGTGTTAAATTATAGCACTTTTTAAATTACTCTTTTTTAAAACAAAAACTATAATATTTTTTAAAATCAATATACTTAAAACTAACATCATCATTTAAAACTATTATTAAATGATTGATAATCATAATATTTATAATTCTTGTAAATAAATATTACCCAAAATAATATAAATATAGGACAATTGATCATTAAAACTATACATATTTATACTACCAACCATTCAATAATACCTATTAATATTATTACTAATGTTAAACTCAAACTACATGTATATAATTATGCATAACAACTAGTGATAAGCCTGGTTGGTAAGGCAAGACATGTAGGTAAATGTCATATTCAAGCCGTTCCTTGAAGAACAAAAGAAGACGATCACGTTCCCATCAAATGTTAGACAACTTGAGTAAAGTGAGACAAATTACATGAATTGTTTTCCAACTTACTTTCAACACTCGGAATCCATGATTGAAAATTGACAAGGCTAATTAGAATGGTAGATATTTTGTCTGCTTTTCAAGAAGACGGCACTACTTGCTGAAACTTTGAAAAGCCTTTCGATGGCATTCAATGTAAAGAAAAGACAAAATATTAAAAAAAAATAGGATGGAGCTTAGGCTAATAAGTAAAATATATATATTGATATTAGAGATTTAAGAAGATAATTATAAAACAATTTTTTATTTTACAATTTATTAGTTTAGTCAATGAAATATTAATGCATCCATTGTATTTATTTAATTTTATTAGTTTAATCAATGAATATATAAAAATAAATAATTAAAGTAACAATCCTATAGTCTATAATTAATTTTTTATTTTAAATAATTCTGAAATTGTCATATATCTTTCTTTCTCTTGGTTTATATTGGAAATGTAAAAAAAATTCTTTTTTTTCTTTTTTATAAATTATATGTCCAATGCATTTAATACAAATCAAAGTTTAACTCAATTAATGGCTTGAATGACATGAGCACTATAATATATATCATAATAGTCGTTTTCTAGTGGGAGGTGGTAGGGTAAATTAATATGAAAATGAATTTTGGCTTTAATAAAATTACATTGTTGACTTTAAATTATTTTGTCTCCTTGAATGATATTTCTAATGTCACTAAATCTATACATCAAGATATGCTTAAATAAAATTTAATATTTATTTTTAGGTGATAGTTATATATTGTAACAACTTTTAATAGGAAACTTCTCTCATGTTGGAATTGTATTGCCCATTTTAATACCCATAACTGCATATGATCCTTTCTATTTTTTTTATGTTCTAAAACTAAAAATCAATTGCAATAACAATATACTAAAAATAAAGCTAACTACAATTTACCAAATAAATTAACACTATCTAACCATATTCACTAAATCATGGGCACTAGTCAAACACAATGCGTCTCTTATTTAGATATTCATAAATTATGGGCAATTCATAAGTGTTCTTGAGGTTACATTTCTATCTATATTTGATTTAAATTAAGATATATCTTTAGTTTTCACATAAAAAAACACATTTTTTTAAAGTCAATTTGATGCATTTTACCATCATTGAGAAAATATGTGAATTAAGTGGAATTGTTACTTTTGAGTTAGTAGATGATGTCAAATCATATTAGTGTTTGCACTCTATGAAATGGTATGATAATTTCTAAACTTATTCATGATTACCAAATTTAGAATAAATATATAATAAAAAAGATTAAGTCATTTAAATGAATATATATTTTTACATAATTTTTGTATTTAAGATTTTATTTCATAGATATGTTGGGTGAATTCATGATTGTTTGATCTTATGATGTCTCAAATATGTTTGAATCAAATGGTCTCAAATTTACATTTATTATATTTTCTAAAATAATCATATTTAAATAGTCATATATAATGGGGAAATAATAAAATCTTGAGCTTAGATTTAATTCTCTATTCAATAAATTTTCATTTAGATGGAGATAAGAACTATATTTTGTCTTCACCAAAATTAACATGTTTCATTTAGCCAATATTTTGTATTTTTTCATCCTTGAACAAATGTGCTATTTAAGTGTAATTGTTACTTTTAATAGATGACAATGAAATATATGAGATTTTGTTCTCTATGGAATGATATGATAATTTCTAAGATTATTCACCATTACATTATTTAGAAGAAATGCATAATAAATGAGATAAAACCATTTGAATAAATATATTATTTTTTATGTAATTTGTATTATTCTTATACTTAATATTTTATTTCATGAAGAAAGCATTACTCTAGATAACATTATTCTTTTTTTTGTTGTTGTTTAGAATTCAAGTTTTGAGGACACTTTTGTAGGTAAAAAAGTAAGCTATGTCAAAATAGCATTCATCAATTGAATCAACAAAGACTACCACTAGTAACCCTTCAATATTTAAAATTCTAATTTTCTCAACTTTAATTTACTTTTGTTCTTCACTACCTTCTGAAAGAGGAAAAAATGACTATGTGCAAGTGAAAAGTGTGACTCCTACCTCAGAGCATAAATGGAAGGAAAAAAAGACAAATTATGTAACTCAAAAGAAATTATACCTTCCATGATTACTTTGATTGCTCCAAATGATGGTGTGTTGTTATTGTTGTGATGTGTTATGTTTATCTTACAGACTCCTAAGTACAACATCATATACTTAAAAAAGATTTTTTAATGGAAATTCTTGATGATGGCCTAGATTTATAGATTTGAGATGAATAAGATTAAGGGCCCATATATGATCTTGGATTGGATGGTAAATGTTGATTATATTTCATGGGGGAGTGAGAAACTTACAAGTGGTGATTTAGGAGAGGTGCAAATAGATAAAACATGGATTGAGAAACTAAGGGTTGATATTATATTAAGTTGAATGGGGAGTGGAGATTGAATATCTCTCATATATGAGAAGAATCATGGGGATGTATGATTGTGTCAAGTGATTGATCTAATACATGTACAAGAATCACATGTGGATATGTGATAGGACATAAAAGATATATCTCACATGTGTGAGAATCATGTGTGGAATGAAGGGTGTATATTTTATTTGGGTAATGGATGGTGAAGATTCAAACTTGATTCAAATTTTTGATTGAGAAGTAGATGGTTGAGACTTGGTTAAGAAAATTGATGGCTAGGATTAAATGTTAGTTTAACTTTGGATTAGTGACTTGGATTTATTTTAATTTTAAATTGATGATGTGATTTGATTATTTCATTAATGATGGATTAGACTAAGATTTGGGAATTTAGGTTAATTAATCAAATAATTAGATTATTTAATCAATTAGGGAAATTTATATAGAATTTTATTTAATTAAGTGATGGATGGAATGCGAAAGATTAAACCTAGCTAATTAAAAAATATAATTTATTGAAATAATTAATCTTGAGATGATGAGATTGTGGTTACGATGGTCCTAATAGGTGTTGAAAGTGGTGAAAGTTGCGAGTAGTTTATTTAAGGTATCTACATTTTTCTCCTCTTTGAAAATGTTTCATGACTAAGAAAAGTGGCATCAATTCAAAGAAGAATAAAATATAAGCATTTGGTGAGATGAAGGGAGAAAGCATGATAGCCTATTTAGTTGAACTTGATAATGGAGTTAGTAAATGGATATTGCTAAGGAATGCCCCCTAAGAGAGTAAGTAGGTACAAATAGCATGGTTGGTCTCTTGAAAAGATAGGATTGTAAAGTGGTAAGGGAGGGGAGAAATTTGATGAAAAATGAAGGGGAGGAAGAAGGATGAGTGATGCACCAAGAATTTAGGTATTGATTTTAGGATAGATTGATAGTTGGTTTGTGATTTGATTGATTGATTATAGATACCTAAATTCTTGTAGGGTCTTTTGATGTCGTATGATGATTGTTGGTGATTGCAACTATATGTGAGGAATCATTGAGAATATTGTAAATGTGTTGGGTAAATTCTTTACTATAGCACTAGATGTGATACTCATAGGTATAAGGACCAAGGTGACAATGTCTCAAGTGAAGGAGGGACTAATATTCAAGTAGGTATATGACCTAATGCACCATGAAATGAAAGACCATGTTGGGGTTGGTCATGATGCACCCCAAGGATCAACATATAAATATAGGAATAGTAAGAAACACAAAAGAAATCATACACAAACAAATAATACAAACAAGATTATTTCATTGCTCAAGCTAGAAGAAAAATATTGATTTGATGGCAATGAATCTTATGTTAATGCTTTTAATTTGGGAATGGTATATAATCCCAAGAAAAACATGAGGTTTGGGAATGATATATCCCTCAAAAATATGAGGTTTGGGGATGACATATCCTAATAAGAATATACTTATTTGTTTAAAAATAAACAAGGATGTAGCCAAATGAAGAAAAAAACTATGGATACTTTTGGATGGGTTCAAGATGCTCAGTAAAATTTATATATATATATGTATATATATGTATATGTATATATATATATGATATATATATCATATATATGTATATACATGTATATATATGTATATATATATACATGTATATATACATGTATATATATACATATATATATATATATATATATATATATATATATATATATATATATATATATATATATATATATATATATATATATATACATATATATACATGTATATATACATATATATACATGTATATATACATATATATACATGTATATATATCTACATATATATACATGTATAAATATATATATATACATCAACTGGTGAAGTGGTAAACACCAAATCCAATCACACTTAAGACACAGATCAAGATGAAAATAAACAATGCTATCTTGCATTCAAAACTCATTCCAGAATTCATTACAATATATATATTATCAGATTCTGATCATCCAGATCGCACTAGGCGTAGGAGAGAGCATAAGTCTGAAAACTAAGACTCTTCTAAGAAAACTAGATTTCTTGTTCAACTCGATGTGTGTTAGAAGGCATCTTCGAGGTCCTCTTATAGGAAGAGATTTGTTCCATCGAAGCAAAGCTTATAACCTTTTTTTTACAAAATTTGAAATCCATCTCCAAGAGAGCGACACGTAAAAAGAGCATCTTATCCGTAGCATGACTCAAAAGTAAATGCATGAACATAGATAAGAACCAACCGAAAAACTTTCCTGTAGCCATGTGAAAAGGCGTGAACACGAAAAGTTAACAACCGTGATTAGGACACATGTCACGTACATGCTGACTTTACACCCAAAAGTCATTATGGGGTTCTTGCTTTTTGTGAATAGGGTAGCATCCTATTGTCACGTCTTAACGTGGGTGACATCACGGCACAGACAAGCCCATGTGCTAACCTCTTAGAAGGGAATTGGATCAAGTAATTTGTCTGGAAGTTCTTCATTTGCTCTTTCCCAGTCTTCATTTCTTTGGTTGAAAACATGATCGATCTGAACCATGTAGTCATTTGAATATGCAATATCGAGCTCGGTTCTAGCAGCAATGAGTGCTGGTCTGAGAGTTATCTCCATGTTCTGAATTCTGACTTTAGCTTTCCATTGTGCAGTAAGAGGATAGAATTCCAATTTGGGATACCTGTATCCAGTTCTTGGATAACATATTAAATAAAAGATTAGACTATCACAGATTGTATGGCAAAGACCTGGATATAAAAGATTTAAAAATTCTTCCATAGCTGGATTAAATCTAGCTCCAACTAAATCAACATAATTTTCAAAGGTGTCTTGATCAAAACTAATTCGAGTTATAAACCCAAATTTTACGGCCTTAAGCAGATTCATTTTGCTTTGTTTGGACCAATTCATTCCAAAGAGACCTTTGATTCTAACATGTATGGCTTGTCTGCCACACCAGAACTTTATTGGAGCATTAGTCATTCCAATCTTTTCCTTGAATTCTTCTTCTTCTTCTTCATCAACCAGAGCTTCATTATGATGGTAATGAATTAAATTCTGCATATTCTTGAACCACTTATTTAGAAAATAAGTTTCTAATAAAATGATGACAATTTCCCAGGGAAGAGAAGGAAGCATTATAGTATTACCAGGACCAAAATTTACCATGTAAATAGATGCACCATCTGGTCTGTAATACTCACATCCTTGGAATTCAAGATCTGTGTATATTGATACTGCAAGTTCTCTTGTTAAGGAATCAGCAAGTGGATTATTTTCCCCTTTTATCAATTCTATATCAAAATCATAACTGAGGAATTCGAAATACCACCGTGCAATTCTTCCTTGGGAAATGTCTTTGTTGGGCTTTTTCTTTAGTAAGCTTCTCATGGCTTGACTGTCTGTTCTGACTATGAAGTGTACTGGCTTAAGAAATATCTTGAGTTTTTCTAAACCATTTTTTACTGCCAGTATCTCCTTTTCATAGATGTGGTATCGGCTTTGTGTATCAGTGAAGGTTCTTGAATGATAACCACAGACGTTCTTTTTACCATTTTCTTCTTCTTGTATTAAAAAAACTGATCAAGTTTTATCAGAAGCATCAGTGTATAAAAACAATGGTAAATCTGGAAGAGGGTTTTGCAGAGCAGGTAAGTATTGACATTTGGCTTTTATGCATTGGACTGCTTCTGTAGCTTGTAAAGACCAACCAGCTGTTTCTTCCTTGAGATGAGTCTGGATGACCCTTCTATCTTCAGCCAACCCTTTGTAGAAAGGAGAGACATAATTCAAGCATCCTAAAAATCTCTGGATTTGTTTCTTATCTTGGAGAAAATTAGGAAACTCTTGAATTCTCTGTAAAATATGGGGTTGGAGTTGTACCTTACCATCCCATAAGCTTAAGCCAAGAAAATCGATTTGACTTTGGCCTATGGCTAGATTTTTTGCTGTAAAGCATATACCATGCTTTCTTATTGCTGCATACAACTGATCAAGATGTTGGAGATGGTCAGTAATTGAATCTGAGAATATAAGAATATCATCAATGTAAACAGCACAAAAATTTTGCAAGTGTCTCAGTGCCTGATCCATTCTTCTCTGAAAGTAGGCTGGAGCTGTGCATAAGCCAAAAGGCATGACATTCCATTCAAAAAGACCTTGAGGAACTGAGAATGCTGTTTTGAATTTATCAGATTCTTTTACCTTTATTTGCCAAAATCCTGATTTACAATCGAATTTTGAAAATACCTTTTTGTTTGCAGCTCTTCTGATTAGATCAGTACTAAATGGGATGGGGTAATTGAAAGGAAGAATTATATCATTAAGAGGCCTGTAGTTGATACATAATCTCTTTTTTCCCCTTACCTGTTCTGCTCTTTTATTCACCAAAAATGCCAGGCAAGAAAATGGACTCTTACTAGGACGAATAAATTGTCCATCAATGAGTTCTTGGAGTTGTTCATCCATTTCTCTTACTTCAGTGGGACTCATTAGATATGCTGGTTCATGGGGTATGACTGACATACATTCTGGTTTGAGTTGTATTTCACAATCTTCTTGATCTTGAGACCAGAATTGTAGAGGGTTCATGCTGCAGCAGTCTTTCTCAAATTTGCATTTGATTTCTTGAAAAATATCAGGAGTCTTTTCAGCTGCTTCTTTGATTCTTGTTCTTCTTCTGTGGGTTTTTCTGATGCTGTTTTCTATTCAGAATTTTCTTTAAACAAAACATCTTTAATTTCAACTGGTGAAGTGGTAAACACCAAATCCAATCACACTTAAGACACAGATCAAGATGAAATTAAACAATGCTATCTTGTATTCAAAACTCATTCCAGAATTCATTACAATATATATATTATCAGATTATGATCATCCAGATTGCACTAGGCGCAGGAGAGAGCATAAGTCTGAAAACTAAGACTCTTCTAAGAAAACTAGATTTATTGTTGAACTCGATGTGTGTTAGAAGGCGTCTTCGAGGTCCTCTTATAGGAAGAGACTTGTTCCATCGAAGCAAAGCTTATAACCTTCTTTTTAAAAATTTTGAAATCCGTCTCCGAGAGAGCGACACGTAGAAAGAGCATCTTATCCGTAGCATGACTCAAAAGTAAATGCATGAACAAAGATAAGAACCAACCGACAAACTTTCCTGTAGCCATGTGAAAAGGCATGAACACGAAAGTTAACAATCATGATTAGGACACATGTCACGTACATGCCGACTTTACACCCAAAAGTAATTATGGGGTTCTTGCTTTTTGTGAATAGGGTAGCATCCTATTGTCACGTCTTAACGTGGGTGACATCACGGCATAGACAAGCCCATGTGCTAACCTCTTAGAAGGGAATTGGATCAAGTAATTCATCTGGAAGTTCTTCATTTGCTCTTTCCTAGTCTTCATTTCTTTGGTTGAAAACATGATCGATCTGAACCATGTAGTCATTTGAATATGCAATATCAAGCTCGGTTCTAGCAGCAATGAGTGCTTGTCTGAGAGTTATCTCCATGTTCTGAATTCTGACTTCAGCTTTCCATTGTGCAGTAAGAGGATAGAATTCCAATCTTGGATACCTGTATCTAGTTCTTGGATAACACATTAAATAAAAGGTTAGACTATCATAGATTGTATGGCAAAGACCTGGATATAAAAGATTTAAAAATTCTTCCATATCTGGATTAAATCTAGCTCCAACTAAATCAGCATAATCTTCAAAGGTGTCTTGATCAAAACTAATTCGAGTTATAAACCCAAATTTTATGGCCTTAAGCAGATTCATTTTGCTTTGTTTGGACCAATTCATTCCAAAGAGACCTTTGATTCTAACATGTATGGCTTGTCTGCCACACCAGAACTTTATTGGAGCATTAGTCATTCCAATCTTTTCTTTGAATTCTTCTTCTTCTTCTTCATCAACCAGAGCTTCATTATGATGGTAATGAATTAAATTCTACATATTCCTGAACCACTTATTTAGAAAATAAGTTTCTAATAAAATGATGACAATTTCCCGGGGAAGAGAAGGAAGCATTATAGTATTACCAGGACCAAAATTTACCATGTAAATAGATGCACCATCTGGTCTGTAATACTCACATCCTTGGAATTCAAGATCTGTGTATATTGATCCTGCAAGTTCTCTTGTTAAGGAATCAGCAAGTGGATTATTTTCCCCTTTTATCCATTCTATATCAAAATCATAACTGAGGAATTCGAAATACCACCGTGCAATTCTTCCTTGGGCAATGTCTTTGTTGGGCTTTTTCTTTAGTAAGCTTCTCATGGCTTGACTGTCTGTTCTGACTATGAAGTGTATTGGCTTAAGAAATATCTTGAGTTTTCTAAACCATTTTTTACTGCCAGTATCTCCTTTTCATAGATGTGGTATCGGCTTTGTGTATCAGTGAAGGTTCCTGAACGATAACCACAGACGTTCTTTTTACCATTTTCTTCTTCCTGTATTAAAACAGCTGACCAAGTTTTATCAGAAGCATCAGTGTATAAAAACAATGGTAAATCTGGAAGAGGGTTTTGTAGAGTGGGTAAGTATTGACATTTGGCTTTTATGCGTTGGACTGCTTCTGTAGCTTGTAAAGACCAACCAACTGTTTCTTCCTTGAGATGAGTCTGGATGACACTTCTATCTTCAGCCAACCCTTTGTAGAAAGGAGAGACATAATTCAAGCATCCTAAAAATATCTGGATTTGTTTCTTATCTTGGAGAAAATCAGGAAACTCTTGAATTCTTTATAAAATATGGGGTTGGAGCTGTACCTTACCATCCTATAAGCTTAAGCCAAGAAAATTGATTTGACTTTGGCCTATGGCTAGCTTTTTTGCTGTAAAGCATATACCATGCTTTCTTATTGCTGCATACAACTGATCAAGATGTTGGAGATGGTCAGTAATTGAATATGAGAATATAAGAATATCATCAATGTAAACAACACAAAAAGTTTGCAAGTGTCTTAGTGCCTGATCAATTCTTCTCTGAAAGTAGGCTGGAGTTGTGCATAAGCCAAAAGGCATGACATTCCATTCAAAAAGACCTTGAGGAACTGAGAATGCTGTTTTGAATTTATCAGATTCTTTTACCTTTATTTGCCAAAATCCTGATTTACAATCGAATTTGGAAAATACCTTTTTGTTTGCAGCTCTTCTGATTAGCTCAGTACTAAATGGGATGGGGTAATTAAAAGGAAGAATTATATCATTAAGAGGCCTGTAGTTGATACATAATCTCTTTTTTCCCCTTACTTGTTCTGCTCTTTTATTCACTAAAAATGCCAGGCAAGAAAATGGACTCTTACTAGGACGAATAAATTGTCCATCAATGAGTTCTTGGAGTTGTTCATCCATTTCTCTTACTTCAGTGGGACTCATTAGATATGCTGGTTCATGGGGTATGACTGACATACATTCTAGTTTGAGTTGTATTTCACAATCTTCTTGATCTTGAGACCAGAATTGTAGACGGTTCATGCTGCAGCAGTCTTTCTCAAATTTGCATTTGATTTCTTGAAAAATATCAGGAGTCTTTTTAGCTGCTTCTTTGATTCTTGTTCTTCTTCTGTGGGTTTTTCTGATGCTGTTTTCTGTTCAGAATTTTCTTTAAACAAAACAACTTTAATTTCAACTGGTGAAGTGGTAAACACCAAATCCAATCACACTTAAGACACAGATCAAGATGAAAATAAATAATGCTATCTTGCATTCAAAACTCATTCTAGAATTCATTACAATATATATATTATCAGATTCTGGTCATCCAGATCGCACTAGGCGCAGGAGAGAGCATAAGTCTGAAAACTAAGACTCTTCTAAGAAAACTAGATTTCTTGTTGAACTCAATGTGTGTTAGAAGGCGTCTTCGAGGTCCTCTTATAGGAAGAGACTTGTTCCATCGAAGCAAAGCTTATAACCTTCTTTTTACAAATTTTGAAATCCGTCTCCGAGAGAGCGACACATAAAAAGAGCATCTTATCCGTAGCATGACTCAAAAGTAAATGCATGAACAAAGATAAGAACCAACCGACAAACTTTCTTGTAGCCATGTGAAAAGGTGTGAACACAAAAGTTAACAACCGTGATTAGGACACATGTCACGTACATGCCGACTTTACACCCAAAAGTCATTACGGGGTTCTTGCTTTTTGTGAATAGGGTAGCATCCTATTGTCACGTCTTAACGTGGCTGACATCACGGCACAGACAAGCCCATGTGCTAACCTCTTAGAAGGGAATTGGATCAAGTAATTCATCTAGAAGTTCTTCATTTTCTCTTTCCCAGTCTTCATTTCTGTGGTTGAAAACATGATCCATCTGAACCATGTAGTCATTTGAATATGCAATATCGAGCTCAGTTCTAGCAGCAATGAGTGCTGGTCTGAGAGTTATCTCCATGTTCTGAATTCTGACTTCAGCTTTCCATTGTGCAGTAAGAGGATAGAATTCCAATCTTGGATACCTGTATCCAGTTCTTGGATAACACATTAAATAAAAGGTTAGACTATCACAGATTGTATGGAAAAGACCTGGATATAAAAGATTTAAAAATTCTTCCATATCTGGATTAAATCTAGCTCCAACTAAATCAGCATAATCTTCAAAGGTGTCTTGATCAAAACTAATTCGAGTTATAAACCCAAATTTTATGGCCTTAAGCAGATTCATTTTGCTTTGTTTGGACCAATTCATTCCAAAGAGACCTTTGATTCTAACATGTATGGCTTGTCTGCCACACTAGAACTTTATTGGAGCATTATTCATTCCAATCTTTTCTTTGAATTCTTCTTCTTCTTCTTCTTCATCAACCAGAGCTTCATTATGATGGTAATGAATTAAATTCTGCATATTCCTGAACCACTTATTTAGAAAATAAGTTTCTAATAAAATGATGACAATTTCCCAGGGAAGAGAAGGAAGCATTATAGTATTACCAGGACCAAAATTTACCATGTAAATAGATGCACCATCTTGTCTGTAATACTCACATCCTTGGAATTCAAGATCTGTGTATATTGATCCTGCAAGTTCTCTTTTTTTTCTTTTTTTTTTTAAAAAGAAGGGGTAAAAATTTTATTCAATCAAAAACAAAGTACAAGCCAAAGCCAAAGGCCCACCAAAGCAAGACAACCACCAAAACAACCAACACGAACACTACCTATGCATGTCCTCCACTAATAACCTCTCTAGAGTCCCCAAGTAATCAGAGGGTAACTCATCCCTTCCACTAATATCCCAGTCGTCCACATTCTCAGAGGCCCACTTCGCCAGACAATCGGCCACTCTGTTCCACTCTCTAGGGATATGACAAAAGGAGACATAATCCAAGGAACTGCAAAGACTCAGAATCTGCCTGACCTCAGAAGCCAATTGCCAACTAACATCCTCCAGCTTTTGGTTGTTCAGCATATCCACCACAATTTGAGAATCAGACTCACAAATGATCCTCCGCCAACCTAAGGAGTATCCACGCTCAACAGCTATCTTGATAGCAAGGGCCTCCATCAGATTATTAGAATGCTGCCCTTTGTAAATAGAGAAGACAAAAACAGCACCACCATCGTTACCTCTTCCAATACCCCCAACACCAGCATGACCAGGGTTCCCACGAGAAGAACCATCAGTGTTAATTTTTAAGACCCCCACCGGGGGAGGCGTCCACCTTCCATCGCGACTGACCCATTGCCTGACATGGCGGGATCTTCTACCAGCAAGGCTTCCCCTGCTACTATCCCCCAAGTTCAAATTTTGCAAAATAGCCAGATCACCAGGATCAGTATTAACAGACATATCACACTTAGCTGAAATAGTCTCCTGGAGCCTGCTAAGAATCTTCTTCCACAATTGAGAACTTCCCAAATTGGAGCCACAAAAAACTCTTCGGTTCCTCTCCAGCCAAAGGTTCCAGAGAATGAGAGTAGGCCCAATAGACCAGGCCACCTGCAGGAAAGAAGTCTTTGTAGGAGGTCTGCCCAAACTTTCCCAAAAGTCAATCAAGGAGGTAGCATGAATACAACCATGTTGCCAAGCCTCCCACCATCTATGCCACAACTCTCTAGAGTAAGGGCAAAGAAAGAACAAGTGAGAGGTACACTCCTCATTGCAAGAACAAAGAAGGCAAATAGAAGGACCCTGAAAACCTCGCTTGCGAAGATTTTCTCAAGTGAGGCACTTCCTCTGAGCAACCAACCATAAGAAAAAGTTGCATTTGGGCCATGAGAAGTTGTCCCAAACCTTCTTCCACCAGTGCACCTCAGCCGGACCATGTAAGTTCTTGTCAAGCATAGCGTAGCCTTGAGCAACAGTGAATTTACCTTTTGGACTAGGACTCCAAGCCAGAACATCCCTCCCATTCAGAGAGCTGCAAAGTCTGTCCTTCAAAATTCTAGCAAGAACATCACGATCCTCATCAGAACCACCCAAGGGCCACTCCTAAGGATCCTTCCAGCAAGCCACCGTCACCTGACCAGTACGCTTGACAGTTTTAAAATGCTCCACCTTAATCCAACCGGCATCAGAGAAAATATGGCAAAGAGGCTGAAGCTGAGGAAAACTAGAAAGAATGGGCGGGTGGCCATCCCAAGAGTCCTGCCAAAAAAGAGCATCAGAGCCTCTATTACAGATCCAGAAGAGCCCCTCCTTAATCAGCTGAGCACCCTTCTTAAGAGTATCCCAAATACAAGAACCCTTGCCCATCAAATGAAGACGTGGCACATCAAGGAACTCAACACCGGGGAGATACTTGTGGGCCAGAATCTTAGCCCAATCCTGATCCTGATTGTTGCACCACCTCCAGTATAGCTTGGCCGCCAAGGCAGTGACAGCAAGAGCCATAGACCTAAGACCAAGGCCCCCAGCATGCTTCGGCCTGCAAACAGACTCCCACTTGACTAAGCTCCACTTCGAGGAAAGAAGGTTGCCAGACCAGAGAAATTGCCGAGACAGAGCATCGAATTCCCGCACAAAGGCTGACGGGGGAGCCTGCACACAACACCTATAGATGGGGAGAGACTGCACCACAGTCTTTAGAAGAACCATTCTCCCAGCAGAAGATAACCACCTGTGAGTCCAATGACTAACCTTACTCCGAAATTTATCCAAAATTCCCTGCCAGTAATCTCTACGTTGGGCTCCCAAAGCCAAAGGGATCCCAAGGTACATCAAGGGGAGAGAACCAATCTGAAATCTTAAGATCCTAGCAATCCTGCTTTGAATACGCTGAGGAGTATTAAAGAAATAAATGGAAGACTTGTCATCATTAATACACTGACCTGAAGCCTTCAAATAGATGTCAAGAGCTCTCCTGAAGTTCATAGCCTCACTAATTCTAGCCAGGCCCATCAGCCCCGTATCATCCACAAACTGAAGATGAGAGTAGGAAGGAAGAGAGTTGCTCCAACTCCAACCACGGATAAGACCCTGACTCACCTGAGATTTAATAAATCTTCCAAGACCCTCTGCCATGATAATGAATAAGTAAGGAGATAAAGGATCCCCCTGCCGGAGACCCCGAGAAGCCCTAAACAGATCTGAAGGCTCCCCATTAATGAGAACCGAGAAAGAGGCAGAGGTAACACAACTAAGGACCCAATTCACCCACTCCTCGGCAAAGCCAAAAGCCAGGAGAGTTTTTTGTAAGAATTCCCAACTCACCCGGTCATAAGCTTTAGACATGTCCAGTTTAATAAACATAGCCTTCTCCTTAGAGTTGGCCATAGAATGAATAGCTTCCATGGCTATCACGATGCCATCCAAAATTTGTCTCCCTTCAACAAAACCACCCTGCTCAGCAGAGATCAGAGAACCGAGGAGTGGTTTGAGTCGCTCGGCAATCAACTTGGTGATGATCTTGTAAACCACATTACATAACGCAATAGGCCTGAATTGTGCCAGTCGATTAGCTCCTTCCATCTTGGGTATGAGAGCCAAGAAAGTAGAATTCATGGACTTGAGCATCTGCTTGTTCCTATGTGATTCCTGAATCACCTCAAGGAGGTCAAACTTTATAATTTCCCAAAACTCCTGAAAGAACTCAATCGGAAACCCATCCGGACCAGGAGCCTTGCCTTTTTTCATATTAAACACCACTTTCTCCAATTCAGGTAACAAGATAGGACATAAGAGAACCCCATTCATCTCAGCAGAGACCAGTTGGGGAATACAATCCAAAATGGCCCCCTCCTCAGCCCTAGCGGCAATATCCTCCCTAGAAAAAAGGTTAAAAAAATAATTGACAGCTTCCCTGGAAATATCAGCGCTGGAGGAAAGCTGAGCCCCATCTTGAGAAACTAGAGAGGAGATAGAGTTCCCCTGCCTCCGAGCCTTAACCGAATTATGGAAGAAAGCGGTGTTCCTATCTCCCTCCTGAAGCCAATCAATGCGAGATTTCTGCTTCCAGAAGATCTCCTCCCGAAGCTCCCACTCTTCTAATCCCTTTAGAGCCAAAGACTCAGCAATACTAAGGTCTGAGGTCAACCCCTGGTCACGAATCTGACGAGTGATGGAATCCAACTTGGACTGGGCAACCAACTTCTGAGCTTGTAGGTTCCCAAAACACTGTTTATTCCATCTCTTAAGCCTGAACTTCACATGTTGAAGCCTCTTAGTGAAAATAAACATGGCCGTCCCATGGGTAGGCCTCCCCTCCTGCCACCAATCCAACATAAGATCATGCAAAGATTGATCTCTTAACCACATCAACTGAAATTTGAAAGAGGGATTTTTGGTGATTCCATAAACGGTGACAGAGAGCATGATAGGCCAGTGATCAGAGCCCCTCCAGTCAAGAATTTCAGAGCTTGTGATCAACCTACTATTCAACCAATAGCATGAGACAAGAAATCTATCAAGCCTCTCTGAGATAGCCTCACCACCACATCTCCTATTATTCCATGTAAATACACCATTGGTTGGCTTCACATCAATGAGATTTAGGGTGCCAATCATATTCCTGAGCAAATTTGCAGAAGGGTCCAGCCTGGCTAAACCACCATGTTTTTCATCCAAGCAGGTAACAGCATTAAAATCACCAGCCATAATCCATGGGAGGAACGGATCCAAGGCCCGAATGAATTGAATGTGAGCCCATAGACTAGACTTACCTGCCATATCAGTAGGAGCATAGATATTGGATAAAAGACACCTTTCTCCAGTCACAAAACAAGAGGCAACCAGAGAAATAGAAGAGCGACTAGACATCCACCATAAGGGGGAAACTCTCCTCGGGTTCCAGAAACAAGCCACCCCCCCTGCACTATTCAAAGCACCCACCCCCTGCCAACTGCCTTGGGGCCAGATACGCAGAGCACAACTCGCCAAACCGTCAACTGAAAGCTTGGTTTCCTGAATGAAGACCACATCTGGTGATTGAGATTCAATTAATCTGCGAACAGCCTTTTGTCTAGGGATGCTGTTCAACCCCCTTACATTCCATGATAAAACAATCATTTATGGGGGTGGGAGAAATGAGAATCAATGGGTTTAACTGACCCCGACTCAACCAAAGTATCACCCATGATCTTAACCTTCTCTTGATCAGTCTTCCTTCCACTCTTTGACGGTTTATCAAGAGGCCCCTTCTTAAAAGATTTCTGCTGTAAGCCTAAAATAGAAGGAGCTTTGTTACCCTTTACAGATTCTGAAGCCCCCTTAGGAGCAGGGGGATCAGGAACCACCACAACAGAGCCCAACAGAGTCTGAGACCCCTGGGGAACCCTGAAATCCTGAGCTTGAGAAGACAAAGCCACAGCCATCTGATCCACTTGATGAACCTCTGAAGATAAAATTTGATCCTCTTTCTTTTCATTCTCATCTTGAACTTCATGCAGACCCTTATCTCCAGAAGAGATCTCAACTGGAATGCCTTCCTCTTGTGTCAAATTATCAAGAACTTCAAACCTGTTAAAAGTATCTTCATTCTGTCTATCCAGCCATGATCTCTTTTTTCCTTTGCCTTTATTACGGGGCTTAACCGGAATAAAACCCTCATTATCCATAGGTTCATTAGGCATTGGGGCCTTTCCCTTGTCCCCCCTAGGGGGTTCAGGGGCAGCCCGGGGGGAGGGTTTAAATCTGGGACATTTGCGGTGCAAATGACCGTATTCATGACAAATTCTGCATCTAAAGGGTAGGGTCTCGTAATCCAGCTGTTGGATCCAAGAAGAAGATCCCATGCGAATTTCCATAGAATCTGGTAATGGATTATTTAAATCTACTTCTACACAAATGCGAGCAAAAGAAATTACCTTACGATCTTGGGTTTGTGAAGCCGATCCCACAGGTTTGCCAAGAAGCAGAGATATTGAGTGAAGAATATCTTCCCTCCAGAACTCCAGAGGAAGCCTCGGCAGCCGAATCCACACAGGAACCCGGGAGGGGATCTCTTCGGCAGAGTTGAAGCCCATGTGCCAAGGCTTGATGAAGAGCCCAACTTGGTTAAAGAAATATGGGCCCCCTTCAAAAGCCCTATTCCTATCCATAAGATTTGAAAAGATAACCAGAAAGTAATTATTAGCAGCCAAAATAATCTCCATATCCCCTTCAGGGTTCCAAACCCGACGGGCCCAAGATTCCAACACAGGCAGAGAAAGACGAAGGCCCAAGAATTTGCAAATAAGGGCATGATTACACCAATAATCAACATCTTCCGAAACTTGCTCAAGTTGAATAATCAGAATTGGACGATCCTCGGATCTCTCAAGATAGCCATTTACTTTCTTCAAACGAAACATCCCTGTTGAAGAGGGTATTCCATCCCCAGATTGTGGTTTACCCAACTGCTCCTTTACATTGGCATGCATTGACGAAGACGGCTCAGCCATCTCCAAATCTCCGGATGAAACCTGAGGCAAAAAACAATCCCAATTTTCCATAGACCGAGAGCACAGCCACACCAAGAAAGATAGAGCCGAGGCAAAAGACCCTCAGGCTAAGAACACAACACACCTCCTGCAGTGAGAACCACCACGCGCAGCCAGGAGACGCAGGAACAAAACCTGCCCACAAGCCAGGCAATGGTCGCCTACCCAAACGACCTACGCACCCCCGAATAAAGCAGACCCACCCCCCTTGAGATCGCGCCAGAAAACTGCCCACCGAGCACAGAGAATGAACAGCCAGGAGAGCTAGGGCACGCGGGCCCTAGCTCGCACCAGGACGCCGCAGAGAGACATCCTTATTAAATTCAGCAAAGTCTACAGTTCGATCCTGCAAGTTCTCTTGTTAAGGAATCAGCAAGTGGATTATTTTCCCCTTTTATCCATTCTATATCAAAATCATAACTGAGGAATTCGAAATACCACTGTGCAATTCTTCCTTGGGCAATGTCTTTGTTGGGCTTTTTCTTCAGTAAGCTTCTCATGGCTTGACTGTCTGTTCTGACTATGCAGTGTACTGGCTTAAGAAATATCTTGAGTTTTTCTAAACCATTTTTTACTGCTAGTATCTCCTTTTCATAGATGTGGTATCGGCTTTGTGTATCAGTGAAGGTTCCTGAACGATAACCACAGACGTTCTTTTTACCATTTTCTTCTTCCTGTATTAAAACAGCTGACCAAGTTTTATCAGAAGCATCAGTGTATAAAAAAAATGGTAAATCTGGAAGAGGGTTTTGCAGAGCGGGTAAGTATTGACATTTGGCTTTTATGCGTTGGACTGTTTCTGTAGCTTGTAAAGACCAACCAACTGTTTCTTCCTTGAGACGAGTCTGGATGACCCTTCTATCTTCAGCCAACCCTTTGTAGAAAGGAGAGACATAATTCAAGCATCCTAAAAATCTCTGGATTTGTTTCTTATCTTTGAGAAAATCAGGAAACTCTTGAATTCTCTATAAAATATGGGGTTGGAGCTATACCTTACCATCCCATAAGCTTAAGCCAAGAAAATCGATTTGACTTTGGCCTATGGCTAGCTTTTTTGCTGTAAAGCATATACCATGCTTTCTTATTGCTGCATACAACTAATCAAGATGTTGGAGATGGTCAGTAATTGAATCTGAGAATATAAGAATATCATCAATGTAAACAACACAAAAATTTTGCAAGTGTCTCAGTGCCTGATCCATTCTTCTCTGAAAGTAGGCTGGAGCTGTGCATAAGCCAAAAGGCATGACATTCCATTCAAAAAGACCTTGAGGAACTGAGAATGTTGTTTTGAATTTATCAGATTCTTTTATCTTTTTTTGCCAAAATCCTGATTTACAATCGAATTTTGAAAATACCTTTTTGTTTGCAGCTCTTATGATTAGCTCAGTACTAAATGGGATGGGGTAATTGAAAGGAAGAATTATATCATTAAGAGGCCTATAGTTGATACATAATCTCTTTTTTCCCCTTACCTATTCTGCTCTTTTATTCACCAAAAATGCCGAGCAAGAAAATGGACTCTTACTAGGATGAATAGAGTGTCCATCAATGAGTTCTTGGAGTTGTTCATCCATTTCTCTTACTTCAATGGGACTCATTAGATATGCTGGTTCATGGGGTATGACTGACATACATTCTGGTCTGAGTTGTATTTCACAATCTTCTTGATCTTGAGACTAGAATTGTAGAGGCTTCATGCTACAACAGTCTTTCTCAAATTTGAATTTGATTTCTTGAAAAATATTAGGAGTCTTTTCAGCTGCTTCTTTGATTGATTCGTTCTGCTTTTTCTTCTTCTGCTCAAACTTGTGATTCACAATTTTGAGTGCAGGGATTTCTATCTGACCATCTTCATGTCTGAGGGATATCTTATGTTTCCAAAACTGAAGTGGCTCATATTTTGTAAAAAATAGAAAACCTAACAGAACATCATCCTCTAGTTCATTTTATTCAATGAAATCAGTGATGAATATCTTACCCATGAATTCGATATGAACATCTTATGCATATCTTCCCATTTTGATCCTTTCTCCATTTATAGCATAACTATGCGGGAGGTCTGGTTTGTCTTTCCAGAAAGATGGAGGAATAGCATTTGTCTTTGCTAAGGATCTGGATGAACCTGTGTCCATAAAGGCATCTAAGGGAATCTTTTTATATCCTGGAAAATAGAAATTAATCTGGATATAATTACCATTATTAGCAAGTAGTAAAGAGCAATGTTTATCCATAGTTCTTGAAATGAGATCATTACTATTGCTGCTTGCTTCTGATTCTTGTTCTTCTTCTATGGGTTTTTTTGATGCTGTTTTCTGTTCAGAATTTGCTTTAAACAAAACATCTTTAATTTCTCCCACTGTGGCAGAAAGATTCCTGATTTCCTTTTGTTGGGATTTGAGAAGTCTCTTAATATCTGAAACATCATCTAACAAAAGGTCAAACTTTTTGAATATAGCAATAATATCAGGATCTGCATAATTATGTTTTGAAGAAGATTTGGACTGATGTCGGGAGGAAGATGAAGCTTCTCCTTTTTTCCATGGAGGGATTTTGTATCCATGGTCAGAGCTTTTACTCTCCTTAGCAGAGGGGTTTTTTTGAAGCTTGAGTTGTTTCTCAACTTCATTCTTGTCTGATTCTAAACCTTTTAGTTTAGATAAATGCTGATGAACAACCTTTTTTCTTTCTTCTCTTGTTCCTGCTAACTTGTAAGGATCCTTAGATTTTTCAATCTAAATCTGGATCTTTAGATATGTCAAGGAATTTTTTAATAATGAGGTTAAGAAATCCTCATCTAGATCTGATCTTTCTGTGGAGCTGGAATCAGACAGATTCTTTCGTTGTTTATGTCGATCTTTTGATCTAAACATAAAAAGAGATTCAGGAACAGTTTCAACTAATTCATACAAATCTTCTTGATTTGTATTGCCATCAACTACTTCCCATCTGGGATTATCCTTTTCAAATTCTGCGTAGATCTTTGTTCCAGGGTTTAACTTCTTGGGACAATTAGTTGCATAATGCGGACCTTTACAAATAAAACATTTAATACCACTTGGGGCTTGATTGGTCCGTTTCTTTAATAAAAATGGAAGAGGTCTTTGAGATCTCCTTTTTCTATAAGGTATAGCCTTATAGTTTCTTTTTCTAAACCTACCATGCTTACTTCTTTTGAAAGTGTATTCTCCTTCATGGTAGTGTTTGGGCTTACATTTCTTGCACCTGCAGTTACTGCCACATCCTCTTTTCTTGAATTGCTTGAGCTGCTGGAAATCTTTCATCTGATTTATTGGAGGAAGATTGCAAAATTCTTTAAGATTGCAAGTGTAATTATATTCCTCTTTGTTTGTCTATAATGCTCCTAATAAGCATTGTTTTTCCAGCTTATACCTGATTAATCTTTTGACTGTAGGAAAGCTAACATCATATAGATGTCTATTTTCTTTTCTGATAATATAATCCTGAGCCCATGCACCTAAACCACAAGGTAAAGAATTTAAAAAGTATTGCTTAGTGGTAAGGTCATGCATTTTATTTGCTGCAACCATATAAGATTCGAACATACAATTGTATGCGTCAAACTTAGCAAGGTTCTTTAGCTTCATAGACTGCAACATTTTATTTGCTTCTAAGGCTTGATTTGATATGTCATCACAAAAGAGTTCTGTGAGTAACCATTTGAGTTCATCAAATCCGGCTTGGAAAATATCATCCTTTCCTAAATTCTTTTGATCCACAAGGATTGGATCTGTAGGAGATGTTGGGATCTACTTAGGCATTGGTCTCGTATCTGGCAGGTTATTCCACCATTTTCTCAGCTTTCCAGTCATTAATCTGACAGCATAGAGAACTTTTGCAGGTTCTGACTAGGTTCCACCTCTTTCAAAGAGATTTTCTAAAGTATCTGTCCAACTACAGATAGCTTCATAAGGATTAACCAGTTTATCTATATTTATGATATAACCACTAGATGTGAAGGGACGCAATAGCTCAGGCTTTATATTTTCTGTAATTGGTTCCTGGACTTCTATATCCATGGTTAATTTCTTTAAAGATTCCCATGGTTCATGCTCCTCAATCTGTCTGTAATTGGACAGATTTAAACCAATATCCTCATAGTCAGTATTTACTAAGGAATTAGATTCAGTAGAACTATCACTATCAAAAATTGTTAAGCTATGTTCTTCTGGAGAATAATCATCTGATTCTTTATTTGCACAACCAGGTTCATCCATAAAAACTGGTTCTTCCTGTTCTTTTTCTACTCCTGTTTCTTCAAGACAATCTTTAAGGGGCTCTTCTTTACCTGCTAATGTATGTTCTTTTATTTTGGGCATCTGAACATGCATTAATTTCTTGTGAGAAGATTTCTTTGATGAGGTAGAAGCTACCTTATCTTCTTCTTTGTGCAGGGGTTTTCTTCTTTGAATGAAAAACTTCTGGGTACTAGGAGTTTCTATTGTTTTACCTTTCTTTTCCTTTTGTTCTTCTTCAGAACTATCTTTACCAGTTTGTGTTACAATTGTTTTCTTTACATACATTTTGACCTTTTCTAGCTTCTTAGCTATGGACTCTAAGAAAGCTTTATTTTCTATATCAGCAACTTTTCTTGATGATTCATTATTTTGCTGATCACCATAAATGTGGGTTAGATAATTATCTTGATGCTCTTGTGAAGAAGAGATCTTCTTAATGCTAGTATGTACTTGAGTAACATCATAATTTACACTGGTAATATCATTTGATAAGGTACCATAGTAATGTTCTACATTTTTAAGAACAGAAAATTGCTTTTGCTGATCTTCAAAAATTATGTCTACTTTATTTACACAATCAATGGATTGATCAACAGAATATCTAATATCTACAGCCATGTCATCTAAATTCTCTTGTGCAGATAACATCCATTGAGACATCCAATTTCTCTATGCCTCTGAGTTCTTCTGCTTTTTTCCCAGATCTGTATTAAGTCTTGCTTCATATCTCCCCCATGATTTATTATCAGGATCTATCCTTGTAAATTTTTCAGAAGTAGGCCATCTTCCTGGTTCGTGGCTTACTATCTCCTGTTCCTGATTATTCAATTCCATCTTGTATTTATGTTTCTTTTCTGAACCAGCTCTTGGGAGTTTAGAATGTTTTTCTTTCATCATACAACCCTTTTCTCCCATCTTTGTGAGTTTAATGCCTTTTCCTTTCTGACTTGTCTCCTATTCTGTCTTGGGAGTCAAAGATAATCTTTGGCTGACAGATCGGGCTAATTTATCCATAAACTCTGGATCTTTATTGAGGTCAAAAAATGTGGCTGTTGTGGTTCTTTGAACAGATGGATTCTTATATCTAGGGAATTGGTTAAAACCAATTGACTCTTCAGGATTGTAGTCAATAAATGGTTTATTGGAAGTACTGGGAAAATTATGTGACATTGAATAAGATCTAGGCAGGGAGTGGGAACGACCACTTGTCGAGGCTTCAGGCTGAGTAAACATTGTTGCTTCTGGTAAAGCCTATAGGTCAATGCTAGCAATTCTTCTACTTTGTTGTCTAGGTTTATCTGAGAATAAACCATGAGAGGAAGTAGGAAGATTCTGGAACTTGGGTTGAGTTTGATTTATCAATTGCTCAATAATAGGGAAACCTATATCAAACCCAGTTGAATCTATATATATACATATATATACATGTATATATACATGTATATATATATACATCTTCACTATACATGTATATATATACATGTATATATATACATGTATATATATATGTATATATATATACATATACATGTATATATATATACATCAGCATATATATATACGTAATATATATATATACATAGCCAACAATGTGTATACTATATGCGTAATAATAATATGTATATACGTAATAATAATACATATAATAATACGTATTAATAATAATAATAATAACACATGTAATATAAATATTGCCTTAATAATATACTATATATATACGTAATACGTATGTATACATATATATACATATACATGTATATGCATATATATATACACATGCTAATATGCATTAATAATACGTATATATATCACATATATTTATATACACCATATATACCTTAATATGTTATACATATATAATAATATACATATCTGTCTGTATATATACACTTTACTGTAATATATATATATATACATATCTATATATACACACACACACACACACACACGCACATATGTAACATGTATATATATGTATAATAATAATATATATATAATAATATGTAACAATATTAATAACTCTTCTAATATATATAATGTGTGGATGACATTGTTGGGATGGTTATGCTAGATTAGAACTAGGTATTTGGACTTCTTACACATGGATTGATTGATCACATAGGATTTGGATTACTTTTGGATTTTCATTGTTAGGAAAATGAAGGTGTCTCAACCTTTGATTTTTCTCAACATTGATTATTTAATGTTGATAATTATGCCATGTCAACTTGTGAGTTACAACTTGCATTTTCTATTTTCGAGGAGTCAAGTTGGAAGTTACCAATTATAGATGGAGTTGTGCATGAAGGTAATTTCTATTTCATGTTGAGTTTTCTTGGAATATGAGCTTTGGAGGTGCAGCTATATTTTGGAAAGTGTCTTTTGCTTGTGTACGTTTAGTGACAATTGGCAGTTGCAATATTACATGTGTACACAATTGGAAACTTACCATTATGGACGTGTAGTGTTTTTGGTGGTTTCCATGTTGTATCTTCAAACTTCAGTGTTGAATTTTAGAAATTTCTAGCTAATGCATTGTAAGATCGTATATATTGAACACTTGTAGATTGGAGTTGTATGTTTCTATTTTATTGAAGTATCGTTATGTTGCCATAATTACTCTAGAACTAAGAATAAGTGTGAATATTCTTGCAAGAGAATAGCTCTGCAATTATTTTGTAACTTGTTTATTGTTGCTAAATAATATAATTCATCCATGTTTTGGAGTGTGGGGTTTTTATCCCAAAATGGTTTTTCCCATGAAAAATTTGTGTTATGATTTTCATTATTTATCTATTTATGATATCTATGTGCATCTAAATTTATAAAAATTAAAGATTTTTAAGAAAATTTTGCAACTCTCTCCTACTTAGATTGGTGTAGGAAGCATCTTTCACATACTCGACTTCCTTTCAGTTGGTATCAAAGCCTAGCCAACTTTGATTCTATTATTGGGTTTGAAGGGTTTTTTGAGTTGATCTAAATATTTCAGTAGAAGTTTTGCAGAAGGGTGTTTTGTGACCTTGTTGCAAGAAAAATATGGAAAGCACATCTAAAAGAATTGAGACAGAGAAGTTTAATGGCACTGCAAACTTTGATTGTTGGAACTGTGGCAAATTTGGTCATTTCAAAAAAGAGTTCAACGAAGAGAAGAAGAAGAAAGAAAAAAAGAGTTTCTCAGATTTTGAATATGATAAACCCTCTCAAGATGATGTAGATTCTTTTGTTGTAGCCTTAGCAACACATACATCAAAAGATGCATGGTTGATAGATTCAAGTTCTTCCTTGCACATGACCTCTCATAGAGGATGGTTCTCAAAGTATGAGGAGTATGATGGTGGGAAGGTGTATCTGGGTGATTAATTTCACTTGAATAGTGGATGCTATGTAAGAGTCAAAATAAGATTCCTTGATGGACGAGTGAAGGGGATTGATGGTGTCTTACATATCTTGGGTTTGGTAAGAAACTTGATTTTTGTGTGTAAATTGATTGATTTAGGAGTGCAAGTTGTTTTCTTAAGTGGAGGATGCAAGATGACAAGAGGATCTATGGTGTTGGCTAAGGGTGTTTGGATCATTACCTTGTTCAAGATAGATGCATGCATAGTTTAGTGTAATAGTTTCTCTCACAAAGCAAATAAGAAATCTTTGGATTCTTCATCCTCATCGTTAGATCATGTAGAGAAGAAGTTTTTTGCAACTACATATGATTTTCATGCATTTTGGGTACTTAAGGGTGCTCATTCATTATAAATGAAGCTTCATGTGGAGAAGAAAATACTATGGCATCAACAACTTGGTCACATTGGTGAGAAGGGTCTTAGAGCCATGAAATCTAAGAACCCTATTGAAGGCCTTGATGATTTTAATCTCGAGTTTGACTTTTGTGAGCATTGTGTATATGTAAAGAAACATTATTTTTCATTTCAATTCTCATAAGTCTCATGGGGTTTTGGACTATGTGCATGTAGATGTGTTTGGTCTTGTGAATGTTCCTTTGCTATCTAGATCTATGTACTTTGTCACATTCATAGATGATTACAATAGGACATTTATTTATTTTCTGAGAATAAAAGATGAAGTATTTAGTCAGTTTAAGGATTTTAAAGCTCTTTTAGAAAATAAAACTAGTAGAAAGATTATGTTTTTGAGGACTGACAATGGCAGTGAATTTTCTTGGCAGAATTTGACAAGTTCTATAAAGGGCATGAGATTGAGATACATAAGATAAATCCATACACCCCACAACAAAATGGAGTTATGGAGAGGATGGATGAGATGCTAACAGAGAGGGATAGGAGTATGTTGAGTGGTGTTAACCTTGTGCAAAAATTCTGGGCTAAAGTTGTAGCCACTGCATGTTATCTAATCAACAGATCTCTGACATCAACTCTTGTTGATAAGATAGCCATAGAGATGTGGTCTAGTAAAAATCCTTCAATGAGACATCTCAGAGTATTTGGTTATGAAGCTTATGCTCATGTTCCAATTGAGAAGAGGTCTAAATTGGAGAACATGGTAGTTAAATGTATCTTCATTAGTTTGGGGTCGATGTGAAGGGGTATAAGATTTGGGATCTAGTGGCCCAAAATGTTCTCTATAATAGAAGTGTGATTTTTAAAGAGATGGAATCTTCGATAGTTGTGTTGTAGGCAGAGAAAGAGGAGAAATATAATAAGGTAGTTCAATTTCCACTTACTTCGATGAAAGAACACCTACATACTCCTATTGAACTTGACGATGAGGAGAGTTTCAGAAACTATGAAATTTCTAAGCAAGAAGAAGAAGAATGTCAACCTCAAAAATTTATGATGTCTACCAGAGATAGGTGAAAACCCGTCGTTAGGATATTCACTTGAAATTTTTGGTTATTCATTGTTGGATTCCAATTGCATTTTTCTTTGATTGCTAACACTGTGTCAATGAGGCTAGGATTGTTAGAGAGGCTATGGGTATGAGTGATGTAGATTCCTAGATGAAATCCATGGATGAAGAAATGGTTGCATTGAAGAAAAGTTATACATGGGATCTAGTACCTTTTATTGAAGGATGGAAACTCGTTGGATGTAAATGGGCGTTCAAGAGAAAATTTGGTCTAGATAGCAGTGTTGAAAATCATAAAGCATGGTTGATCACTAAGGGGTATTCTCAAGTAGAGGGAATTGACTTTGGTGAGATTTTATATCTTCTTGCAAAGATGACATCTATTTGATTCCTATTATCACTTGCAACAACTGTGTATGACCTAGAAGTGGAATAGATGGATGTGAAGACAACATTCCTTCATGGTGACTTGGAGGAAGACATTTATATGTAACAAGCAAAGAATTTTGTGGTTAAAGGTAAAGAACTTCTGGTATGGTCTTAAGCAATCTCATATGATGTGGTACTAGTAATTTGATACCTACGTGTTTTTGGGATCTCTGAGATCTAAATCTAATCATTTTGTATATTAGAAATCTAGTAATTGTTGCATTCTCATAATTTCATTATACATAGATTATATGTTGTTTTGGGGAGTCAAATTTTCATTTAAGATTTAAAGCATTTGTTAGCACAACTTGAGAAGAAGGATCTGGTAGTGAGGTAATTCTAAGGAAGGATAAAAGAAGAGATCAATAGAAAGATTAATCCATAGATGTGAATCAATGTTGGAGAGATTCAACATGACAACTTGTGTGTGCAGGATCATGATGGGCCAAAAACAATATGATTGGTATGTTGAGAAGGGTTTTAAAGGAGATTATCAGTTTCAATATAAATTATGTTTTACTTTGAATTTAATAAGTCAAATTATGATAGGATTGATAGGTATATTCATTTATACATGGATGGAGGAAAAATGAAAGAGATAAGAGATACCATAATTAATTATTTACTTGGAATGCATCACATTGGGATATGAGTCCTCTACTTATATCTAAAATATTATAAAAAATATTATCATTTTATTGTGGTTAGATAGACAAACACCTACTTCTTATTTTTCCCTAAAATTTAAGTACTACTACATTGAAATTTCAAATATTCACCAAATAGATTTTTTTTAAAACAAACCTAGTAGTTTAGAAACTACATTCAATTTTCTACAGATTCTATTCTTACACAATTTTGAAATAATATAGATAACTTATTCAAATTTTTACGTCAAGTTGCCTAACTCTGATTTTTCTAAATTTTTTGCCACTTAAGGGCCTATTTTTTCCATGATGATCTTGCACATACTCAGACAATTAGTTGTTCTTGTAATGTAGGGGATGAAGCTTTATGTGGAGGATTTTCCAAAACCTCCTACTAAGATGGAGGACATGACTAGTGTACCATATGTGAATATTGTTGGGAGTCTAATGTATGTTATTGTTTGTATGAGGCTAAACATTACCCAAGTAGTGGGAGTCCATAGTTAGTTTATGGCTAATCCTAGATGGCCACATTGGGATGTAGGTAAGAGAGTGTTTAGATACTTGCGGGGTACTTCTAAGTATGCCCTATGTTTTCATGGTTATCATACTGGAACTCAACATTCAGTTTGTATTCATGGGTTTTTGGATTTTGATTGGGTAGGAGATATTGACATTAGAAGATCCAAAAGTAGATATTTATTCATGATTTTTTGTGATGCTATTATTTGGATGAGTAAGTGGCAGGTTGTAGTCATTTTGTCCATAATAGAAGTAGAGTACATGGAATCTACTCATGCTTGTAAGGAAGCCATATGGCTTAATAGATTGTGTTCTAATATTGGTTTTCATGAAGGGGGGATTACTATCTATTGTGAAAATCAGAGTGTCATTTTCTTCACAAAGAATCCTACATTCCATGCTAGAACAAAGCATATTGATGTGTAGTTTCATTTTTTTCATGATATGGTGGAAGATGGGAAGGTTAAATTGGAGAAGGCTGACACCTTGATGAATGTTGTAGATACATTGACAAAGCCATTGAAAATATAGAAGTTTAGATGGTGTTTAGAGTTTATGGGACTCATGACCTCTAGTAGTTAAATTTTGTTACTTGCATTAGATTTTCAAAGGTGTTCAAAGAATGGGAGAATGTTAGAAAAATGAAGGTTTCCCAACCTTTGATTTTTCCTAACATTGATTATTTAAGTATTTAATGTTGATAATTATTCCCTGTTTCCTTGTGAGTTACAACTTGTAGTTTCTATTTTTTAGGAGGATTCAAGTTGGAAATTACCAATGCAGGTGGAGTTGTGCATGAAGGTAATTTCTATTTCATATTGAGTTTGCATGGAATGTGAGCTATAGATAAATGTTAGCAGGTACATCTTTTGCATGTGCAGGGTTAGTGATTATTTGTAGTTACATTATTACATGTGTAGATAATTGGAAACTTAACATTATGCGTGTGTAGTGTTTTTTGTGCTTTCCATTTTGCATCTTCAGACTTGAGTGTTAGATTTTAGAAATGTCTAATTAATGCATTGTAAGCTCCTATATATCTAGCACTTGTAGTTTGGAGTTGTATGTTGTTTTATTGAAGTAACATTATAATGCTATGCTACTAGAATTACTCTGAAATTGAGAAGTGTGAAGAAAAATGCAAGAGCATAGCTCTATAATTATATTGTAACTTGTTTATTGTTACTGAATAATAAAATTAAGCTATGTTTTCGAGTGTGGGTTTTCTCCCAAAAGGGTTTTCCCCATGTACAATTTTGTGCTATGATTTTCATTGTTTATCTATTTATGATATGTATGTGCATCTAAATTTGTAACAATTAAAGGTGTTTAAGAAATTTTTGCAACTCTCTCCTGCTTAGATTGATGTAGGAAGCATCTTCTACACACTCAACTTCCTTTTAGTCAATTTCTTGTGTTTCTATATTGATCTTGTAACTAATGTAGTGGTTTTTCTAGTGGCTAATTGTTACCATTGAAATTCTCCTCCCCTCTTGGAGATAGTACAGTCCTTTGTCTGATCTAGACCTATCTTGGGAACCCTTGCACTAATTACCTTTTAAATCATCATTTATAGGCCCCTAGGACCCATTATTTTGGATCTTGAGGCTCATTCCACTCAAAAATCATATAAAATCACTTAAATACTGACAAAAAGCATTTAAAACATTCAAATCCCAAAAAACCACCTCAAAAACTTTAGGTGGGACTCATTTGCCCAAGGTTATCCACCTTGGGAAAATGAGTCCCCTTTGGTGAGACCCATTCGCAAAGGGTGGCAAATGAGTCCCAATTTGGGTCATTTTTAAAATTTGAGTAGGAAATTCACCAATTTAATTCAAATTTGTTGTGGATGTCAGCCTTTGAGGTCTAAATAGGGGTAAATTAGGTGTTAATGCCTATAAATAAAAGTTTCCATATCATTTTCATCGTATATCTAAGCAATCCAAGCATAATTCTTAGTCATTTTGAGCAAGGAAATTCAAGAGTCAAGTATGTAGAATCTTTGACAAGAGCATTCAAAATTCCTTTTTGTAGCAATGTTGAAGCTTTGAAGCAGCATTCAAGTGTTTTTACAAGTCTTCAAGCTCACTTTCATCCAAGATCTATCATTTTTAAGGGTTTATTATGGATGTCTATGGTGAATCATGAGGAATTCTAGGTTGGGGAGATGCAACTAGCCATCAAGCCAAGCCTAAGGACTTCGTTTCTAAGTGATTTCATCTTCCATTATCACTCTAGTTTCATCCTAAGGAATGTTTTCATATCATTTACATTCATTTGAGGTGATTTAGGATCTCCTAAAGTGAGTCTTGCATCATTCAAGTTTCATTCATGCATCTTATTCTTGCACATTAGGGTAGGATTGTATCATATTTCAATTTTCTTAGTCTTAGACACACTTAATGCTGGGGTTTTTATGCACATTCCATTGTTTCTTTCAAGGTTTAATTACCAAACTAGGGGTTTGACGAAGGAAAATCCCCCATTAGAAAATCAAGTTATATTCTATTTTTCAAGTACTTTCATAGATTCAGATCTAGAACTCAATTTTGGAAGAAACTGTAGGTGTTTGAGTGTAGATCAGAGATTTCAATTTCTGAAAAAGTGGAATGGGACTAATTCACCATTAGTGGTGAATGAGTCCCATTGAAGGTGTATGTTAGATCTATTTGTAGATTCCAGTACCCTTTTTCTTGAAACAACTCTTTCAGTAGAAGCCCTTATCTGGGATTGATTCACCCAGGTTGGCGAATGAGTCCTAGTTGGTCCAAAAGTTAGATTTCTCAAAATTTCAGAGTCATTTCCAGTCTTTACTTTAGTCCCTACAAGTTCTTAGGTGCACACTTCCTATTTGGATTTTCTGTTCAACATTACTTGTATTGAATTTATCTTTTTAGGTCCTTTTGCATATCACATTGTGTTTTCCAAGTTTACACTTGGTCATGAACCCCTTTTGTTATATGAAGTCCTTAGGTCAACCCTATTGTTATATTTGAATCTCCTATGCATTGAAATCTTAAGGTTTATCCTTAGGTGTGTTAGTGTTGTAGTGGTGGGAGATATTTCCCGTAAATAAATTTGTCACAAGGCAGGTCGACCTTTTGTTTTGTAAGTAAAATTATACTTGTTCTAGGTCAACCCTAGAGAGGAGGCCACCCAACTTTGTATATAAAGAGGATGAAGTCCTCTCATTTGATCAAGCAGTCATTCAACTCAAATTCATACTTCAGCAGTAGTTCACCATTCTTAGTAGTAGGTCAAATTCTTTGTAAGAAGTGATATCATCTAGAGAATTTAAGGATCATTTCAAGGAGAAGTGTTTGTATTCTTTGTATTAGACTCGACCTTGTCTAGGACCTAATTTGTGTGAAATGTTCTACACTTATTATTCTAATATATAAGAGAATATTCTTTGTTGGGTTTTTCTCCCTTGAGGAGGAGAGTTTTCCCAGGGTAATCATTGTGCTCATTGTTCATTGTGTTGTATTTTCTGCTTTTTGACATTTCTAATCCTAAAACTAACAGGGTGGAACCTTTGTAAAGTGGAAAATAACCTAAAGAAAAAACCAATCTCCCCCCTAGTCCATTTTTGGAGGTTCCATCTTGGTGAAACTGCATTTAGGACATCATAATTCTTATTTGGAGTGCATCTACATCCTAGATTTAACTTGCATTAACATTGCATTGCATTTTTCATTGGTTAATTTTCATTAGTGAAAAGCTCATTTAGATTGAATTATTGCATTTAATTTCATTGATTTTTTTTGAAATTTTGCATTTGCATCTTAGGTCTACATCATACAGCATACAGGACATAAAAACCAACCACAAAAATTTGAAAAATCTAAAAAAAAACCCTACTGGGACTCATTCACCACCCTGAGTGAATCAGTCCTAGTGAAAATTTTGCACTATTGTTTTTAGAATTCAATTTCTAGTATTTAGGCTTCGTTTTGCTGTGATTAATTTTTTGTTTCAATTCAGTTGCTTTCTATTACATTGAAGTCATTAGAAATAGCATTATTTAAATTCATGGCAATTATGGATAGCATTATATTTTTGCAAATTTCATTTTCAACATTAGTTCCTAGTTCACTTAGATCAAATTCATTAACAAACGAAAACAAAAAACAAAAATCATCAAAAGAAACAATTCAACAAATGATTAAATTTAGAAAAAGCATATCATCCAATCCTTTTAGTAGTGATGACTTAGACATGTTAGATGAAGCCCTTGAGGAATTCCTCTCACTAATATCATCCACTAAGGCTTGTTATAAAAATCCCAAACTAAGCAAAGTTAACTTAACCCCCAAGCCTTTTAATAGTGATGAATTTGACATGTTAGATGAAGCCCTTGAAGGCTTCATCTCACAAAGCCCATCCACTAAGGCTTGTTGTGAGAAACCAAAAAAAAAACATGATTGAACCTCAACTTATCCTTTACCCACCTTCACATATGCCTCAACCAAAAAATAAGCTTGAGTTCATCCTTTATCCACCTAAGAATAATTTTTTGCAACAACCTAGTCAAAATACCATTGCTCACACATATAACACTAGAAATAATTTGTAACCACAACAACCAATCCCCCTTTTCCTAATTCTATACTGCCTAGTGCTCCTCAATTAAGGGAGTATGATCGTGTTGAGCAACTTAAGAGCATTCCCACCAAGATATCCCTTTGGGACATTCTTCAGAATTCATCTACCTATGACACTATGCTTCAAACAAACTTATAGCAAGTAGTGGTTCCTCGGTATATATTGCATTATCAGCCCATGCTCTCACAACATTGTTGGCTTAGCAAGATGAAAACTGTAAAGAGCATCCGGTCTATTACATTAGCCAAACCTTGATAGATTATGAGAAATGATGATACATGGAGTTGCTGCCACAATAGTGGTTTACACTTTCTAGGAGATCGATTTTTGCTGAAATTACATATTTTTTTTAGAAAATGCTCTAATGATTTACAAGCCTTGAAAGTTCCATTTAAAGGATTCCAATTGAAGAGTATTTGATCAAACCACCTTAGATCAAACCCTCTTGGATAGAACCCCACTAGTTTTAAACCATAACTATAATGGAGTCTCCTTTACACCTATCAAAATGCTGATAAAAATCCACTTTTGATTTACCTTTTTGGGGGATCAAATGAATTCATTTTATTTTTTTAATTTATTTTAAGTATTTATTCCTTATTATAAGCTTCCCAAAAAGTATAATTTTAAATAAATTTAATTTTATTATTATATTTATTTTTTTATTTCTTATGAATGTAGGTTTTCATCAAAAATCAAGCTCTGATTACGCATGTGGAGAAATAGTAGGTGTAATTTTTTTGAAAAATATGAGTGCACACTAGATATTGAAGTCCTTGATCAACAAAAAGAAAAATTAATTTCGATACATAGAAAAAAGTTATCGTTATACAGGTCTACCTATGTATGAATTGTAGTGGTTTGACTTTGAAACTTGATTAGGAAAAAATATTCAATAAAACACTATCTAACAAGTGGAAGCACTATATATCAGAGTTACAAATCTAAATTTGAAAAAATTATAATTTATCCTTGATGGAAAAAACATTATGCATTATACGGTGGGCGTCACTCCTTAAAAATGTTGTTTTCTAAAAAAACTAGTTTTCGAGGGAGATGGAAAAAGAGGTGCAATTTGATTCCAAATTTTTTGATAAAAATATATTTAGAATCTACAAACAAAATTTCATGAAACTCTAGTTTCCATCATCTTCAAATTCCTCGCTTGGTTTAGCATATAGGTGCCAGAAGTGAAGATTTAGTTAGAAAAATCATTTAGGTGTCTAGTTTGGCCAAAATTGTAAACCACTATTGTGGGATCATCCATACAACAATTGAAAAAAATTGGCCCTTGTATTCGCTACCAATAAGTTGTGACATTATTTGCTATATGTGGAAATACAAGTGATGACAAAATTTGACTCTCTCAAACATATTTTTAGTAAAATTGATTTATTAGAATGCATAGCTAAGTGGGTGATGTTGTTGAATGAGTTTGACCTTAATTTTATTTCACAAAAAGAAATTAAAGGCCAAGCCTTGACCGCCCACTTAGCTGATGCTCTGTCCCCTTTGGCATTACCTAGCAATCACTCTTTCCCCAAGATAATGTGTTGAAAATTGAACTTAATACATGGGAATTATACTTTGATGGATCTAAGTGAAAAAAAAGCTCTGGTGCTTGGGTTATACTAATCCCACTCAGAGGAAATCCCATTCCCTTGTCGTATCGATTAAACTTCTTATCTATAAACAACACTGTTGAGTATGAAGCTTTACTAGCCATGTTACATGCTACTTTAATCATGGGTGTAAAAGATATTAAGATCTTTGGTGATTCACAATTAGTAATCAAACAAATAAATGGAACATACCAAGAAAAGCATGACAAATTGGGTATGTGCAGGATCATCACGGCAAAAAAAAGCCCTTAAGTGGCAAAAAATTCAGAAAAATCAGAGTTAAGCAACTTGACGTAAAAATTTGAATAAGTTATCTATATTATTTCAAAAATATGTAAGAATAGAATCTATAGCAAATTAAATTTAGTTTCTAAACTACTAGGTTTATTTTTATTTTTTAAAAGCTATTTGGTGAAAATTTGAAATTTCAATGCAGAGTACTTAAATTTCAAGGAAAAAAATAAGGGCAGTAACCAGAATAATAAAATGATAATATTTTTTATAAGATTTTAGATATAAGTAGAGGACTCATGTCCGAGGATGTGATGCATATTTATTTGTAATTTTTTTCTAAGTAAATATTTAATTATGATTTTTTATTTCAACTTTTAAAAATATAAAACTCGTATATTTGACCACCATAACTTGGTCAAAACTTCATTCAATTCATTTTTTTTGTTAATCCTATAGTATCTGAAGCATAGAATGTGATGCATGTTTCAGATTAAAAAATGTGATATTGTTTGAAAGCTATAGATGTTTTTCAATCAACCTATCAATCAGGACTTTAGTCGTAATTTAAATTAAAATGGTTAATAATTATTTATTAAATTCAAAGCAAAGCATAATTTATATTGGTGGGAAGTTGAGAATCTCCTTTAAAAACCCTTTTCATTTCATCAATTTTGGGTAAAAAAAAAGTCGTCAGCCACATGGGCCATCATATCACTTACATATTGCCACTTTTTGGCCCATCATGATCCTGCACATACCCAAATCATCAAAATGCAAGGATCTCACAATGAATCTATTCAAGAATTTTGAATCATTTACCATTGATAACATCCCACAAAAAGATAAGTGGCATACAGATGCAATGGAAAGTGCAGCCTCTCTTATATCACCTCAAGATCCTTCAAAAGATTTCACATTCACTATTCATCCAATCATGCAACCTTCGATTGATGATAAATTGAAAGAAGTGTTAACAAAAACTTAGGAAGACTCGAGTGAATGGTATGATACAATATTTAACTATTTGAAAGACGGTACCTTTCTCGAGCATACAATCAAAAACATCTGAACTCACTTATGAAAGCTTGCATCTAAGTATATAATTCTTGTCAATGTGCTATATCAGAGATCATTCCATGGTCTCTTACTTAGATGCCTAAAAAAATATGAGATACCCACATCACTTGAACAAGCTCACATAGGTGCTTGTGGTGGCCATTTTAGAGGAAAAACATTGGTTCAAAAACTTATCCACATTGGATACTATTGGAGACACATGGAACAAGATTGCTTTGAATATGTAAAAAAATGCCACAAATGTCAAGAGCATAGAAATCTAATCCATACTCCTACCTATGAATTCTAAGCTCAAGTCCCAATATGGTCCTTTGCATTTTGGGGCTTAGATATCATAGGAAAGATATCACCCCCTTCTTCCACCGAACATACATTTATAATCACTGTAACAAATTATTTCACAAAATGGGTATAATCTATTCCCCTTTGATCAACAACAACTGATGTAGTTTGTCGCTTCATATTGGAGCACATTATTGCTCTCTTTGGACTTCCTTCCACGTTAGTCTTTGATAATGGTACACCATTTAAGAATAATGACGTGAAGAAATTATTAGAGACATTTAACATACAACATCTCTTTTCAACACCTTACTACCCACAATCTAATAGCCAAGCTGAATCAACTAATAAGGTAATTGAACAAATTCTAAAGAAAACTGTTAACAAGCATCATAAGGATTGACACATACAATTCCAATACGCACTATGGGCCTATTGCACAAGGTCAAGTCAACCATAGGAACTGCACCTTATAATCTTGTCTATGGGAGTGAGGCAATAATGCTCTTGGAATTAGATATTCCTACATTAAGAGTTGCTCTTCGAGGACTTATTGATGGTAAAAAATATAAAGAACAACAATTTCATTAGCTTGAAATGCTCGATGAGTAGCGCATCAACACTCTCAAGCATCTCTAGGCCTATTATAAAATAAGACAAGAAGTTTACAATCAAAATTTCATCCCTCATACATTCAACAAATGTGATTTAGTATTATCTAAAAATCAACGCAACATCAATGCTGACCCAAATGAAAAAGGTAAGTTTAGTCTTAATTGGTTAGGACCTTAGATAATTGACAAAACTTTTTGGTTTGGTGCATACACATTAACAGAGCTAGATGGCACACCCATAAAAAAACCTATCATTGCCACACATCTGTGCTGGTATTATGTCTAATCATTTGAATAATATGAATGATAAAGCAGTGTTGTTAGAGCTATCAGATTCTATCCTATATTTGTTTGCATTACTTCGTTCTTGAAAAATAGTTATGTGTGTGTCTTGAGCACTAAAGTGATTATTTAATTTATTTTTATAATTACTTTAGGTTTCATGTTAGTCAAGTTTATCTTATGTGTTATGTTAGATTAGGTCCTTATATGCATTTAATGTTCTTCAATTAGATCATAGATGCATTTAATTTAGCATAACACACTTAATCACAATGTTGCATCTAAGATAAATTGTAATAAGTTTTAATTAGATCACATAAAGCATGTTAAATTAGGAATCTATTCATTAAGTAAAGTCACAAAGGTTATTTAATAAATCACATTGCCATTTGACTTCAACACATAGAAACAAGTAATAAAACATCAAATGATTATATATATATCAAAGTTTTGTGTACATGTCATCAATATTTACAATATCACTGAGGTCTATGAAAACAAGATCCCTTGAGATCTGGTACTTGTGTTGGTCCAGTGGTGGTACGTTGGGCGACGTGGTGTATGATCATGATTGTGATCCACCGAATCTAAGAGAAAAATATAAGACCCATATCTGTCCAAGGGCCTCTTGATGTTCTCCTGCTATTTGATCTCTCTCTGTTTGCAACTAGGATACCTTTGATTCTAGTCTCTCGAACTTTGCTAGGGTCTAGGATGATTGTGCCTCTAGTGCAACATTAGCTCAGTGGACTCACCTCCTCAAACTCTCATATGCCACTTGTAGTCTCACAAATGGATTGAATGACTTTGGTTCCTGATCCATAATGGGTGGGGGCACATAGTCTGAGTTTGTGACCTCCCCGTCGATTGACGCAGGCACTATCTTTGCAGCCGCTTGTTGATAGAGATCTTATAAATCTCTCACAACTCCTTCAAGATAGAAATAATACAAAAATTAGTATACATCATGATATATATATACAACATAAATATAAACATAAATTACATGAATAAATAAAATATCATCACCTATATCTCTAGAAGGTTGTGAAACATCAACCTCATCTTGTGCAGGGGCATGGAGGATGTGCTAGCCCCTCCATGACTATGGCTACTGGTGCCTACTACAACCACTACTCATGATCTAGTCATACAAATTGAAAAAGGCTCTCCCCACTCGTGTCCTATTCAATCCTCAACTACTACCTCATCACCCTCACTCATGGGCCACTCCTCCTCCTTGTCCTCCTCCTAGTCCTCCTCACCATCATCCCCATTCCCTCCATCCTCACCATCATAATCAGGATCTACATCCTCATTGTAATCCTCATCTATGCCATCGATAAATATGTTCACACCCCTATACCATGTCTCCTCGGCCCTATCCTCTACCTCATCTCCCTTATCTGGAAATGGTATTGCATCTCCTATGGGCTCCTCCATGGGAATTACAAGAGTTGTTCATGATATTTTCCACCACTCCTCATAATCATCTATGGAACTAACGTAATCAATGTCAAAGACTAGAGGCATATCGTGATTTGAGTACTTGTAGTCACTATAGATAACATTATCTATGGTGAACCATACTATATCACCAGGTCTTTGGGCACTCTGCACTGACCTCTTGAAGAAGGGTCGTTCCCTAGGTGGTGTTTGGATCTACCCAAACTGTCATATGACCCGATTGTAGTAGAAAGGATTTACTACGTAATTGTGTCTACCAATCAAAATTCTATCGAGCTGTAACCTCCTCATCTGTCGAGTGTGACCTAGCCAATAAAGCATGAGCTAATAAGGTCTCCAAAGGATCTCATCCTCCTCTATTTTTTCAAATTGCACTCTCCAAAAGTGTAAGTCTCCATACTACCAGAACTATCATAGAGGATAGCTAAAGGCCCGAGGGTACCCCAAGGCTATTGCACATGAGAAACCGATAGGTTTGATACAAGTGATATGCTCAAGGCACCAAACCTATAGAAGTGTGTATTGTACCATGTTTTCCACCTCCTAAAAGATGAACTATCCAAGATCATAGTATAAGTGCGCTAGGATACAATGCCCCCAAGCATATATCGTCTAGTGCTCTGCCATCCTTCATATCAAGTGTATCAGTCCTCCCTCTAGGTGTTCTCACCACCCATCAGGGACGAGTACTAGTGCAATTGTATGCATCATAATTCGTCTCACCACTGGGGCTCATGGATATAATAGCATCGAAAGATCAATCTATGCCCTCAGCCACTCATCATGTACTAGTCCATTTAGACAATAGTGCATGCCGACCTTCTCATGGAATTTTTGATCTGCTTGGAACCGTACTCGCTCACCCAAAATAGGAATTCATAGTATGTGGTGGATGTATTCTAGAATGATCGTCATCTCACTAGTAGGAATGTAGAATGTACAGGTGTTAGAATCCCAGTGCTTAGCTCGCACCATCATCACCACGTCATGGTAGCTCATGGGGGGCATGAGGTACGCCCAATATATCCCTACATCCTGTAATAGCTTTTTGTTCACCACTGAAAGTGTGGGGGGTAAGTCTCTAAGAAAGCTAAGCTTCCTGCCACCTAGAAGCTAATGCAAATGGGTGGGTGCCTATCAATAAAGCAAAAATATACCCTATAAATAGTCTAAAATCTTCAATTTCTACATTAATCATGATGAAAGTGTACTAAAGTCACTCTAGTGTGCTTTCCTAAATGCCCTAGACACTTTAGACCCCTTTTGGGACACTTCGTGAAGAAACACTTGACACTTTGCAAAAAAGTGGGACATTTTGCGAACAAAAGGGACACTTTGCAAAAAAAAGGGGAACTTTGCGAAAAAATGAGACACTTGACGACAAAAGGGAACACTTGGAAAAAAAAAAATCTAGGGCCCTAAATTAACCTAGAAATGCGTAAAAAACATCAAATAACTTCGTAAAGACAAAGTGAAGGTAGAAAAATTGACTCACCTCATGATGACACTCGTCGTGTGCCACCTGGTCCTGTAGCATGTCCAGTCTTACAGGCCTATAGTCTCATTTGCTCTACATCCTTCACTATTCTCCAATCACTCTCAAGCTACAAAAAGGTAAATGAAAAAGTAAGTTAGAATTTACTTCACTTTTTTCTCTTATGTAGGATAAAAATAGGGTTTTTAACATATTAGGGTTAAAAAGTGCTCTGCATTGAAATCAACATAATGGGTGCTAGAGAGCTTTGCTTTCAACACTGTTTATTGTGTTGGAATTGTGATTCCACTCCCGACATCATCAATTGTCTATCATAATGTGGCATGGTACTTGGAAATGCCCTATGATATGAATTTCCCTATTTGATGTGGCTAGATAACTACCTTGATTCCACCTCCGTAAAGCAAGATGAATCAAGGGGGGGCATTCATCTACCCTCAAATTTGATTTCTAGATTTTATATAAGAGGATTTTTGGTACAACTAACGAATTCATGTTGCAGGATGTGATTCCTAATGTTTTGTTGTTGCAAATAACTACATTGGGGGCTCCATTCTCCCATCTTCTGAATGAGTATCCTTTTATAAAATAAAGTGTATTGTTTAGAGTCCTTTAGCTCACATATGGACGTAGAGTCATATGGGTGCTAAAGTGGGGGCTATATGTTACCACTAAAATTTTACTCCCTTCTTGGAGATAGAACAATCCACAGTCTAATCTAGACCTACCTTGGGCACCCTTGCATTAATTACCCTTTAAATCATCATTTATATGCCCCTACGACCCATTATTTTGGATCTCGACACTCATTCCACTCAAAAATCATATAAAATCACTTAAATCCTAACAAAAAGCATTTAAAACATGCAAATCTCGAAAACCCAATTCAAAAACCTTAGGTGGGACTCATTCGCCACCTTGGGGGAATGAGTTCCCTTTTGTTGGACCCATTCACTAAGTGTGGCGAATGAGTCCCATTTGGGGCATTTTTCAAATTTGAGTGGGAAATTCACCAATTTAATTCAAATTTTTGGTGGATGTTGTCCTTTGAGGTCTAAATAATGGTCAATTGGGTGTTAATTTCTATAAATACAAGTTTCTAAATCATTTTCATCATATATCTAACCAATCCAACCACAATTCTAAGTTATTTTGAGCAAGAAAATTCAAGAGTCAAGTATTGAGAATCTTTCACAAGAGCATTCAAAAGTCTATTTGTAGCAATGTTGAAGCTTTGGAGCAGCATTTAGTGTTTTTGTAAGTCTTCAAGGTCACTTTCATCCAATATATAGCATTTTCAAGGGTTGATTATGAATTTCTATGGTGAATCATGAGAAATTCTAGGTTGGGGAGATGCAACTAGCCATCAAGCCAAGCCTAATGATTTGTTTTCTAAATGATTCCATCTTAAATTTTCACTCTACTTTTAGCCTAAGGAAGGTTTGCATATCATTGAGATTCATTTGAGGTGATTTAGGATCTCCTAAATTGAGTTTTGTATCATTCAAGTTTCATTCATACATCTTATTCTTGCACATTAGGGTAGAATTGTATCATATTTTAGATTTATTAGTCTTAGACACACTTAAGGCTAGGGTTTTTATGCACATTCCATTGTTTCTTTAAAGGTTTAATTACCAAATGAGGGGTTTTACCAAGGAAAACCCCCCATTAGCAAATCAAGTTATATTCTATTTTGTAGGTATTTTCGCAGATCCAGATCTGGAACTCAATTTGGGAAGAAGGTGCAGGTGTTGGAGTGCAGATAAGAGATTTCAATTTCTAAAAAAGCAGAACATGATTGATTTTCCATTAGTGGAAATTGATTCCCATTGAAGGTTTTGTTTAGATCTATTTGTAAATTCCAGTACCCTTTTTGACAAAACAACTCTCTGGGCAGAAACCCTGTTATGGGACTGATTCACCTAGGTTGGCGAATGAGTCCCAGTTGGTCCAAAAGTCAAATTTCTCATAATTTCAGTCATTTCCAGTCTTTACTTCAGCCTCTACAAGTTTCCAGGTGCACGCTTCTGATTTGTATTTTTTGTTCAACTTTACTTGTATTCAATTTATCTTTTTAGGTATTTTTGATAAATCACACTATGTTTTCCAACATTTTGTGTTTTCCAAGTTTACACTTGGTGGTGAACCCCTTTTGTTATATTTAGTCCCTAGGTCAACCCTATTGTTAGATTCTAATCTCCTTTGCATTGAATTCTCGAGGGTTACCCTTGGATGGAATCTTTGTAAAGTGGAAAATAACCTAAAGCAAAAATCCATCTTCCACCCCTAGTCCATTTTTGGAGGTTTGAATAATATTTGTCAATTAGCTAATAGCTAAAATTAGGGATTTAAATTTTTTCTAATAGTACAAGTTGTAAGTTGACCTAAATCACCACCTTTTTATAAAATTTTATTTTAGTCTTGGTTAAATTGCTAGAAAAGATAATTTATTAAACTTTTAAAGTAAAAAAAATTCCACAATATTATATACCTAAATAGATCAAATTCACCTCGATTTTATAAGTTATAGTGGAAAATGATATTAATTCACTAAAAATTTTATATAATTATTTCTTACATTAGGATCATATTACCATTTTTCAATCATCGCCATTTATTTTATTTGTAATTGAATCATCGAGGTTATATTCCATGGGTTAAATTGTACCCACAGAGCACTGATTCCAGTTAATCCTAAAACATTGTTTGGGTTATTGAAGATTTATCATCTAACAACTAGGATTAAATTCCATAGGACAAAATGTACATGTAGAGATCTAATATCATTGAGGCCCAAAATACCCCAAATTGTTAGACTATAAATAAAATAAAGGGCGGTGAAAAGGAATTTAGGGCTGATTTAGAATATTCAATGTTTGATTTCAAATATTAAGGAATTAATGAATTATAGTCACATGCGCTACACCTTCCACTAGTCAATCACTACCATCCTTAGGCCCTTACTTTTACATAGGATTTTTTTAATGAAAGGATTCACCATGGTAATTAATGCATTTTCTATTTTTTTCAAGGTTCTCCAAGATTTTATATCCTTTTTTAAGGGAGTTCTTAAAGTTATCATTGAACTAATGATAAGGTAAAAACATGTCTATGGATTAAGATGAAAGTGGATTAGATGGAATGGTTGAGGGATTGGGAGTTGGGATGGATTGAAAAAGGGGTTCAAGAGTGTAATGCTGAAAATTGCATACTTTACAATTTTGAATTCCATAACCTCCCCTTTAGCCTAATTAAATGTGATAATGCAATGTCCCTTTCAAGGTATAACTTTAATCATGTTCTTGACCCTTCAATTTTTGGCCATTAAAGTTAACTTTTGTTGTTGTTGATCATGCAATGTGTAGACATCTACACATTGTATGAATGTCTAAAAAGGATTCTTTCCTACGTAGCCATTGGGACGTTATACTTCCCATGTGCTTATGAAGTGTAACACCTCTGCAACTTGCAGGTGCACCAAAAATTCCCATTTGCATGCCTATATCCCATTCAAACTTCCTATTTTTTTCATTCTATTCACTCTATTCAATCTATCACTCATTTTATTTAGTTTATTTGATCTCTCTCATTCTTATTCATTCTACTTCACTCTCAAGAATTACTCTATTATTCTATCAAGATCTCTCATGTCTTGCCTCTCTACACCAATACTCTGGTTCTCTTGGTATTTCTTTGGTGTGACATACTCTTCCTTTTGGTATCACCATTTTGCTAAAGGAAGGGTAACTACATTCCTTATATATTCCATTATTATCTTCATGTTTGATAGCATATTGATATTCTAACTTGTCTATTATCTTTATCTTGACTATTTTATACTTATTTTCTAACTATCTAGCTATCTAGATATCTATAGAGGTGGGAACACCTATGTGGGGGTTTGACCAAGGTAAGCCCCTCAAACAACCCCAACCATTTTCCCATTTTTGTGTGTATAGGTGTTGAATTTGGAGCATTACGAGAGGATTCATTTGAGGACCTCTTGCAAGTCTCCTTTCCTCCTTTCCATTTCCATTATTTCTTTTCAACCTCATTTAGTTTATGTTTATTAGTGTTTGTAATGTTGGAAATATGGTTCCACCTTTCTAGAAGATGGAACATAAGGGGAAATGGGATCTTCCTATTTCTCTAATATCACATTCAAAGGGACCCCTAGAGATCTCCAACTATGGATGAAAAGAAGAAAAGAGATCTACAATAGGGGTGTCCGTGGGTAGGATTAGAGATTAAATGAGAGTTCACCACTAAGCTAGGGCTCTGGAAAATAATAAATGAATGCAAGGTGCAAAGTACCATGCAAAACCTAACCAAATGAACTAGGAAATGAAACTGAAATGTAGAATAAAAGATTGATTATGAACAAAAGGTGCACCTAGAAGAGTGATGATGTCAACAGAAGCTCCAAAACCCTACAAACCTTCTATTTGATGCCAATTGGGACTCATACGCGAGTTTGGGTGATTTAATCCTAGACTAGGGTTTTTGTGCAAAAACTAGAATATGATAGGTGATTATGAATCTCCTAAAATCCATAAAAATTCCTATACTAGGACTCATATGCCACAACTGGCGTATCAGTCCCACTTAGGTTTTTGAAAGGGTTAAGGCCTGATCCTACTCTCATAACTCTACTCTTTCTATCACACTTTGTTTTTAGATCTAAAACCCTGATTTGAAACCTGTAGGTGACCTTTTAGTGAAGATGAAAACCTTGTGATCAATTGATGACTTTCTTCAACCTTGCAACCTAACCTTCAAAGGCTATTCAAGCCTTGAAACACCTAGATATGCAATTACACATGTAGAGAGAGAAAAAAATGTTGATTTGTTAGTAAATGGGGGTTTTCCTTAGTCAAACCCCTTTTAGGTAATTAAACCAAATGATGATCTAATGAAATAAGAACATGAAACATGGATAACAATACCTTGAATGATTTCTTGTAAATTAGCAATCTAACATGAAGTGGCCATAAAGGATGTAGATCTAGATCTTGAAATAAGTGTAGAATAATGCTTAGTCTTGGATCTTGAATACAACATCACAACACTAGCTCAACAATTTTCTTGATGCTTGATAACCTTGACATGATGATGGATCTTGAATTTCTGCAACAATTGATGGAAAATTATTCCAATGAATGTCTTAGAAATGATCTTGAATGTTTTTTTAAAGTCTTGTAAACTCTTGTGATCATAAACATGCTATTAGGAATGCTCTCTTGAAAATTTTAGGTGAAAATGAATGAAATAACCTTGTATTTATACTTATTTATGTCAAATTTCCCAAAATTACATCACTACAAGTTGACATAAGATGCAGAAGGAAAAAATCACACCAAGAATTTGAATTAAATTTGATTTTGGGCCACATGGGACTCATACACCACAAGTGGTGTATGAGTCCCATTAGGCTTAACTATGAGAAATATTTTTAAAAAAATGCTTAGAATGATGCAAAATAAAGACCAGGGCCCAAAAACCTAGGTGGGACTCATATGTCCTGAAATATCAGAAAATGGATTTTCTTCTTATGGTTTAGGACATAGAGAAAACACACTTCACAATCATTTCATTCAAGGGAAACCCTAAATATTTCAATCTAAACTATGCAAAGGAGAAAGAGATCTTGCAATAGGGTTTTCCTAAGGTCTGATTGTAAACTAAGGAGGGGTTCACCACCAATCTAGGGCTTGGAAAGACTAATGAAATGAAAGATTTAATGTTTTTAAACCTAATACAATGCAATATTTCACTAAATGACCTACAAATGAATGAAAATCAGAATAGAAAGCTGCAAGATAAAAGGTGTGCACCTGGAAACTTAAAGATGACTATATGAAGCTCTAAGATGTTGAGAACACTAATTTTAAAGCCTGTTGGGATTCATACACCAGTCTAGTAAATTTAGTCCTAGATTAGGGTTTCTAGGCAGAAATTGAAATATGGCAAAAGGGTGTTTGGAACTACAAAATTTGAAAAATGACCTATACTGGGACTTATACGCCAGAACTAGCATATCAATCCAATTAAGGTTTTTTGAAACTTCAAAGCTTGAATCTCCTCTTCAATGTCTACTCTGTCCTTTCCAATTGATTTCTATATTTGAAACCTAAATTTGCAACCTATAGATGTCTTCCAATGATCGTTAATGGAAGGTGACAACTTTGACAACTTTCTCCAAACTTACTCTTCAATGTGTCTTCAACCTAGACCTTCAAATAACACACTAAATAGAGGTAAAACTGTTGGTTTTTTAGGAGATAGGTGTTTTCCTTGGTCAAACCCTATTTTGGTGATCAAACCTTTAAATGAAATGAAATAGGAATGGAGAATGATAAATGAACAAAATATAATGTTGCAACTCACCAAACCCTAGCAATAAAATGTTGCAAACATGTGTGAAATGGATCCAATGGATGTATATTTTGACTCTTGCTTGAATAGGATAGATCTTGACTTGAATCATGAAAACCTACATCACAATTGTTAGCTCAAAAACAAACATGATGCATGGTCACTTTGACATGAGTCTTAATACTTGAATAATGCTCTAAAACACTTGATAATCTACCCTTGAATTCTCTTGTAAACACTTGAATGCTCTTGTGAACTCAAATTTTCTATAATGATGCTCATCAGCTTGTTAGGTGTAAAATGAGTGAAAGAAACTCGTATTTATACTCAATTACATAAAAATTCCTAAAATTACAACACTATAAGCTGACATTAGATATAGGAGAATAAAATTATTCCCTCAAGATGAGTGAAAGAAACTTGGAAGGAGGTGGCCTCCCCTTAGGATGACTCATCTACTCCCCTCTCCCAGGAGGAGTATTGGATGAGCAATCCTGGCTTCTACTTGTTAAGTCAGATGATCCCTCCTTGGAATAGACCCAAGATTAGGATATCAGACCTCCCTACTAAACCTCCTGGACCTTGGTACTACCTGTATGGTAGAGGAAAAGGTCCCCATGGAGAGTCCTCTTTGTATTGACCTCCATGGCCTCTTATCGCTCCTACTCCTAAAGTAGTAAATAGGAAGAGACCTGGTGCCAAGGAACTTGAGTTGACTCCCCTTGTTTCTTCTCAACCTAATCCTCTGCTCCCATTCAGGAGTCTACTCCTCCACCGGAAATGACTATAGTGGATACTACTATGGCTGAGAAGGAGCCTTTCATTCCCTCGTAGCCTCCGACCTCCGGTTCAAAGAGCCGAAATAACTTCCTTGCATGTGAGCACAAGTGATGGTGAAAGGATCTCATGGCTAAGTAGGCTACCTTATAAAGGAAGGAAGAGGAGACGACTACCCTTGTATCATGGCCTCTTGTTGTGTCCTCCTGTCTCCTTCCCTCATCTTCCATTCATGCTAGCTCTGTATCGCTTCTAAATTCCATTATGAGTGCAAATTTTCTTGACCCTAAAAAGGTGTAGGTGTTCATCACTCCTTCAGTGGAGCCACCTCCGTTGATGTCCCTTCTAGATGTCTAGCCTTTCCTTAAGCCTGCAAATATGACAAACACCTCGGTCATATCTACTTCAATTATTTTCTCCATCTCTTCCTCCGCACTTCTTACCTCATCTGTGGGGAGTTTGCATCCTTCGACGAAGTAGAAGGTAGAAAGTAGTCCTTCTAGCAATGAAGTACATAAGAAGATCACACCTTCTCTAAAAGGTGGTCCCGCGCTGACTCGTTTTGTCCTAGTGACGAAACCAGTCTCAGCTTCTCCTAAGTTTGTCACTGCTCTTGAATCACTCGGTGAGCCTAGCAGTGAATCTTGGGTGCAACCTTCTTTGTTCATTGAGGTGAAACATGGAACTCTTATAAATTGCATGTTTAACTCTTTGGACGAGGTTCTATCCTTGTCGATGATCTTTGCAAAGTTACTGACCTTAGCTCCATAGGAGCTCAGTGGAGAGAACCTTACGGGCCCCTCTTCCCTAGCCCTTATTATGGGAGGGTCAGACGCTCCTCCTCTTAACATTCCACCACTACAAGATCATCCTCCTTACCCCCACAATGATCTAGAGTGGGAAGTAGATGACCTCTTGGTAGATTAGTATTAGGGGGAGGCCCTTCTTTATCTTAAGATTAGATGTGTGTGGGTGTGTGTTGTAATGTGTTCCTAGATGACCCTCATCACCCTTGTTGGTACTTGGATACAGGCATGGTTTTTGTTTCGTAAACCTTCTTCTATTTGTATCATCATTCTTTCATGTTTATGACTTGATTTTTGATAAATTGGGGATGATGCAAAGCATTGGGGGCATTTAGGCTTCCCTTCCATGTTGACCTATTTTTTTAATTTTTTACTTTGTCTTCTTATGCATTCCTCACATGGTCTAAAATAGTAGGGGGTTGATGACAGTTCATTTCATATACTATATATATATTTATGAGTAGTTCTAACCCTAAAATATCAGTCTACCCTTGTGCCCCTTGTTCTTGTTTTCTTTTCTCTTTTTCTTTTCCTTTATCTTTCTCTCTTCTTTGATTGAGTTGTCCCTCTCATGTGTGATAATGCCACTTCAAAATTTTAATTTTCAAAAAATGCATTCATGGCCAACGAATCTTTTCTCAAGAATCTTCATAAACTTCTTTTCAAGAATCACATTCTTGACTTATAACCCTAATGGAACATGTTCCCTTCACCATAGGTTCATAAAGAAAGAACTGGAGAATCTTCCTCCAAAGTGAGAACAACTTTGATCTTCCCCTCGCATGGGAGTATATTTTTCCTTTCGAATGCCTTGATGAAGTGAACATCTTTCAAAAGGATTCCTTGATGATAAATCGATTCGAGAAAGAAAAATGTCTTTTGTACTTTCAAACAATGCATCCCTTGAGTTGACCCCTTCTTCAAGCCAGTGTTCCCGAGGGATCCCTTTGAAATTTTTCCAATTTGCTGATGGTCTGCGAGACTGATTGCCTACTTGCCTGCGTGGTTGCTTTCTGACATGTTCTATCTATGAGTAAACATGTCACTTTATAGGTGCACTTGTGGATTCCACTTTCCTTTAGTTTCCTCCATGTGAGAGATCTTGGGGAATACCTCCTTGCAAGTCTTTGAGCCTATAGGGAACTTCCTTTGAGCTTCTTCCATGCGAGATATCTTGGGGGTGGATCCCTTGTAAGTCTGCAAGTTTGTAGGGTGCTTTCTTGTATTTCCTTCATGCGATAAATCTTGAAGGATACCTCCCCTACATGTTTCTGGGTCTATAGGGAACTTTATTAGGTTTCCTTCATGCAAGATATCTTGAAGGATACATTCCTTATAGGTTTTTGGGTTTGTAGGGTGCCTTCCTAGCTTCCTCCATGTGAGAGATCTTGGGGGATGCTTCCTTGCAGGTCTGCGGGCCTATAAGGTACATTTTTGGGTATCCTTCATGTGAAAGATCTTGGGGGACACCTTCCTTGTAGGTTTGTGGGCCTATGAGGTTTTTACTTCTCGGGGCTTCCTTCATGTGAGAGATCTTTGGGGTTTCCTCCTTCTAGGTCCACGGGCCTGTAAGATGCTTTCATTCTTCAGCTTCATAGTTTTGCAGGGCTATGAAGTCTTTTTCTTGTCCTACACTCTCGAGTTTACCCGATAATGGTCTGCTTGCTCGACAGTTTAGGTATACATTTCTAACTCTACTACTTCTTCGATCTAATTTACTAAAGCACTCATCAGTATTCGTGCTCGCTAAAGTGGGGGAAAATGTATAGGAGCGAATTTTCACGCCTTATGCAAATTTCCCTTTTTTCCCTTCTTCACTTTAGGAAACCAAATTTGAAGGCTAAATTACACATAAGCCTACTACCTTCATTCCACTTGGTGGTTGTTTTGTGTGTTAGCAGAGGAATAACTATTGGGTATGCCCGTGTGGCACGTAGATGCCCATGCGATGTGCTTACATCCCTGGCAAATTCATGTATCTAAATCCTATAGAGGCATTACACTTCCCATTGTAGGTCTATTTGTAATGCCCTCTTCGACTAATCAACCTAAATATGGTCATTTTCTTCATTCTCTCCTTAAAATACACTCTTCCTTTAGGAATTTCATCTTCTTCACAAGTCCACACAATCTTCTAAGCATTCAATTCATCTCTTTACATCCTTTAGCACACTTTCCAATCATTTTAGCATTCACTTCCAACCTTCAAGCAACACTTTGCACTTCATAGCAGTAACAACAACACTCTATCAACTCGATAGAGCAAGTGTGAAACAAACACCATTGCAGCAGGGGCTTGAGTCCTCTTATTTCCTCCTCCATTAGCTAGCGAGGTCTTGGTCGAGGTGGTAAGATTTCTACTCCTCTTCTCTACAATTTGGTGGGTAGCACCCTACTATTTTTGTAGTGCTTTTGTGTTCTTTACCTCATTTCCTTATTTAACATATATTTCTCCATTATCGCTATATTGGCTATTTGTGGACATGGAAACACCAAAATAGGGGTCTAACTGAGGTAGACCCCTATACAGCCACCCAAAAATTTTCCTCCTTATTGTGTGTAGGTGGACATGCTACTTGGAGCTAACTAGCGAGTGACTACCTCTATGAGATTATTCTTACCACCTTAACTCAGATTGTGTATTTACTTTATCATATTCGTTCATATCATGCCTTCTTCATAGCTTTGTTTTGGCCCTTTAGAAGTAATTATCTAGATTGTTAGTCTATTTTCTTATGTTTAACCTTTTCTCTTTAGTCCTTTGGTCATATGGACACCAACACACCTAAGAGATACCAGCGCATTGTGTTGTTATCCTAGAATTGCATGTTCATCCTTGGGTAGAGAGCTTCCTAAGGCACAATGTTGAACCTAAAAACTAGTTTTCCTAGCCCTATTCTAAGTTTTGAGTCTACAAAGTGATCAAAGGGCCTTATAGTCATCATCATTCTCATCTCGCATCTCTTAACACCCCTTTAAGTTGAGGTAAGTTAGGGAAGCCTTCTGCTCTTGGCTCTCCATGACTTGGGGCCTTGAACGTGGTTGGTCCCCCTCTCTTACAAACTCTTCATGTGACTTGCGAGCAAGGGTAGGATGTCTATGCCTACGCTCTCTAGCACCTCAGTTTCGTTTGTTTTTTTTTTCAATTTGTATTTGTGTAGGAGTGGGTTGATCAACCATAGGTTGCTTTTCTTCCCTAAGGGGAGAAATGAAAGGAACCATAGGAGGTTATTCATCCACTTTCTCTTTTGATTTGTAAACTTGTTTTATTCTAGGAGGTGTGATGGGGCTATTTTCATTGTTTCTTGGTCTTTTGGATGATGTAGGTGAAGTTTATGTTTTTGGTTGGTCTTGGTTGTTTGGTTCTTGTTTAGATTCAAGCATAGTTTCATCTAGGATGAGAGGTTCAAAGGTGGATGGGGATATGTTTCTAAGAGATAGTTATTCTATCTTCCTTTCCTTGAACTTCTGATAGGACAAGAAAAATAATTCTTCTCAATATTTTATAGGTTCCATGGGTTCGGGCCAAAAGGCATCTACGGAAAAGTTTGCTTTGGAAGACAGGGGATTAAAGCCACTATAATAGATAGTAAATATTTCTTTGTCAAAGGGAAAATTTAAGCATTTGTGTACAACCAAAGGGAAAAATTTGACGGAGTGAAGCCATGGGTGGCATAGCTTCACATGAAATTGGTCTGACTGCGAGATGATGGAGAATGTGACATCTAATATTTTTGGTGCTATTTGTAATGGTAGGGCGATCAATCCTATCGTAGGACATGAAAATCCATTATGTATCTTGATCCATGCTTTCAGTCTATCATATTCATCTTGATAGAGTTAATTCAAAAGTAAGAATTCCTCGGTGATCACATTCTCTCCACAAGTAAAATCTATTAGTATCCCATTAGTGGGATTGCCATAAATTTAGCTAGCTATGTAGAGAGGACCATCAGACAAATGTTTAAGTATATCCTTAGATGAGAAAGCAATGTCAAGAGGATTCTTAGGTCAGCCTTTAAGAGGGATGATGTCTATCACCCCTATCATTTCATCCATAAGATTAATACTGATAGCATTGTTTAGAACAAGAGCAGGGTATGTTCAGGATCATCATGGAAAAAATAGGCCCTTAAGTGGCAAAAAAATCAGAAAAATTAGAGTTAGGCAACTTGACTTAAAAATTTGAATAAGTTATCTATATTATTTCAAAAATACGTAAAAATAGAATATGTAGAAAAATGAATTAAATTTCTAAACTACTAGGTTTTTTTAAAAGAAAAAGAAATCTACTTGGTGAAAATTTGAAATTTCAATGCAGTAGTACTTAAATTTCAGGGAAAAAATAAGAAGTAGGTGTCTGTCTGACCACCCTAACCAAAATAAAATGATAATATTTTTTTATAAGATTTTAGATATAAGTTGAGGACTCATGTCCCAATGTGATGCATATTTTTTTATAATTTTTTTCAAAGTAAAAAATTAATTATGAATTTTTTATTACAATTTTTAAAAAATATAAAAAACTCGTATGTCTGACCACCTTAAATTGGTCAAAACTTCATGAAATTCAAATTTTCTTTTTTTAACCCTATAGTATGCGAAGCATAGAATGCGATGCATGTTTTGGATTCAAAAAATGTGATGTCGTGTGAAAGTTATAAATGTTTTTCAATCAGTCTATCGATCAGGACTTTAGTCATAATTTGAATAGAAAATGAATAATAATTACTTATTAAATTCAAAGTAAAGCATAATGTATATTGGTGGAAAGCTGAGAATCTCCTTTAAAAACCCCTTTCGTTTCATCATATTTGTGTAAAAAAAAGTCATCAGCCACATACCCATCATATTGCCACTTTTTGGCCTATCATGATCCTGCACATACCCAACATTGTTTTCATCATCTTTATCAACATTCATCACATCATTCTTTGTAGTTTCACTGGATTTGACAAATTGAACATTGTATTTGGGCATTGGGTTGGTAAAAATTTGTGATTTTTGGTTCAAAGGAGTTATGGAATTATTGCCTTTGTCGCTAACACCTCCAATGGATAAATGACTAGAATCAATGAGGTCTTGCAAGAGATGTAACTTAAGATGCATGCAATGTTTCGTGTCATGTCTATTTTTTCGGTAATAGTGGCAATAAGCATTGGGTTTAAAGCTCAGGCATAAAGGATTATTAGGTTCAAGTGTTTTAACGAGTGAAAAGGTAAATCATTTTGTGTTCTATCAGTTGGGACATTGTGTTATGAAGGGTATTGGGTAAGGGAGCGAATTGTCTTTTTCGACCACCATAAGTAAAGGGCACTGTGGTTTCGACAACAAACACTTGGTTGTTGGAATTTTGAGTTGTGTTTTGAGGAGGGTTAAATTGAAGGAACCCTTTTTTTTTCTTTCTAAAAGGTTAGAAATTATTTTGGTTTATGGATTTGGATTTCTCAATTCAAGTAGAAGTGGACCTTGTATCTTGACTATTAACCGAATTTTGATAATCATGGAGGGCAGTGTATAAATGCATGAAGGATGGGAATTTCATCATGGTCAACTTGTCTTGAATTTTTCTTTGTAAGTTTTCTATGAACATCTTTTGAAGGTGTGGGTCAGGAACCTGAACATCAATTTGGGAATAAAGCGATTGATAACATGAGATAAAGTTAGTGAATTTTTCACCCTCATTTTGCTTGCATCTCATCAAATCATCCAAGGTCATCTTGGGAGTCATATGCACTTGGAAATGGTTTGAAAATGCATCAAAAAGTTCTTTAAATGAACGAATTGAATTGTTCGATAAAGAACAAAACCATTCCAAGGAAATGTCTTTTAAGGACCTAGGAAAGAGCTTTTCCAACAATTTATCATCAAGGAAAAATTCACTACATAAGGTAGTGTAGGCATTAACATGGTTAGAAGGATCTCCCTTCCCTCCATATTCCTCAAATATAGACACCTCTATTCCTTGTGGCATTAGTGTTCATAGTATCTCCAAGGACAATGGGTTTCTTTTGACATAATATGTGGGTGGGCCATTTTTATTTTGGTTTATGGTGGATCTTTACTTTTGCATGGATAAAATAGTTTGGAAAAGTTGCGTTATGAGAGGATCATTACAAGTGTTATGAGATGGAAGTGAAAGTGGTGATGGAGTGTATGTATTAGTAGGGCAAGTGAATGGAATGCTTATAGGTGGTAATGTGGTAGAAGATAGAACATGCGATGCCACATAGGAACTTGGGGTGCTAGGAGGAATACCCAAGGAAGGAGTCACATTACTAACTTGTTTCATTGTTGTTGTGACATGAGGAGTGGTATAGGTAGGTATTGAGGCAATCATTAAGGGAGGAGGAATTTGAGTTCCTCTTTAGTGTGCAACATTTTTTATTGGTATAGGATCACTAGAGGTCAAAAGAAGATGTTTTCCAAAGATTTGAACTATTTTTTTCACAAGGTGAAGGCCATCTTCACTTTCAAGCATGCAGTGAATGTTTTCAATGGTAGGAATTGTAGTACTTGAAATGTTTTCAATTCTTATTTGATGTTACGAGTTTACTAAGTCCTCATGAATTTGAATTATTTTCTCTTTACGGGATATCATCATTCCTTGGTTCAACTTGCATGCTACCTGAAGGCAAAGAGTTGCCAAGGGTGTTATCCATGCCTAGTGTACTAGTTGTTGTAAGTATGAGCAAGTTTGATGGTATTGTCATTGATATCAACATAGATTAGATTGTACATGTATATTTGAGATGCTTCTGAGATGTTGTGAGTACAAGGAAGCTATCTTTATGGTGTTGTAGATGTTTTGGTTTGATGAGTTTCCAAGTTCTTTTGAGAAAATTAATAAAGAAGAAAAGTCAGAGTGATGAATGTGTTCAAAATGTGCTCTGGTATGTGCTTCATGTTTCTCCTATGTTGATCCTATACTTGTGTGGATATGAATGTTTTATAACGGTGACCTAGTGGTTATATCTTCTGAGTTGAAGCTTTTGTTTTGATGACATGTGAAAGATATGTTCATCGGTGTGTGAAATGTTCTAGTAGAGTTGGTCTTCTGTGGACTGGGAGAAATTTTTTTTGCTCCATAATCCTCCGCTATTCTATTTTAGATCTTATAGATCTGAAATATGTCTTATACTGGTTTTCTCTTGGTTTTGGAAAAGATGTGTGTGGTTTGGTTATCCAGAAGTCATGTTTCTAAGTTGTTGTTTGTGTTCGCATAGTTTGGATAGACTGATGGAAGAAGTTCAGTGTTCAAAGATTGTTGCACTTGTTGTGGATGTATCTAAAGGAATCTGAGATGTGTTCTCATGCATAATGAAGCATATTTTGTCATCTGCATGTCATCTTCTTCTTGGGAAGCATGTACATCAATGTTCATTTATGTTTTCATTAGGTTTGGTCAACCTGTTATTTACACTTCATTTGAAGAATTGAAATTTAATTAAGGAAGTGTGTGGTTAATCTACGACATTATTTTTGGTATTGGTTAAATATTTTTATTGGTCCACTCTCATTCCTTTCCACCATGGGAATGTTGAGTTGCCGACCTAATTCAAATTTTATGAAATGAAGTTTATGTAGCTGACCTTGGAGAAAGTTTCTAAGATTGAAAATGGTATAAATACAAGTCAAATGGTAAAGATTTGAAAGTGTGATGAAAAGTGACAAAGAAAGCCACATATCGTAAGAGCAGAAGTGTGTGTGAGTGAGTTGAGGCAACAATACTTCAATGAGTTAGATTCCTGAAGGAAGTGAGTTGAAGGTTTATGCAATCTTCTGATCAAGACTTTGAATGTGTGTTAATTGTTGTGGTGGATATTTGTTTAATTGTTGTGGTGGATATTTTGTTCTTTTTTGTATCTATAGGTAGTGAGCCTCCATGTTGGACAGTGAATCCTTTCTATAGGCTCTGAGCCTTTGTATTTGGATAGTGAGTCCTCTTCTGGGAAGTGAACCCTTAGTAGTGAGCCTTTGTATTTGGTTTTATAATCTCTTTATATTGTGAGTTAATCCTCCCCGTGGTTATTCCCTGATTGAGTTTTCCACATAAAAATATGTTGTTCATTGTGTTGATTTTACTTTCTGTTATTTGTGTTTCATGTTCATACTTAATAATAGGATAGTGTGGTTGTGAAATTGATAAATGTTGAAGTTTTAAATTTGAATTTGTGTGACAAATGGTTCACGCCCCTCTCAGTTGTCCTACTCCTTTTAAAAATTGGTATCAAAGATTTGGTTCATTGGTGTAGAGCTTAACCGCTTATGGAAGATCCTATGGCACATAAGTTTCTGATCCCTATGTTTGATGGATCTGATTACAGTGATTGGAAAGTGCAAATGAAAGGATATATTGTTTCTCTTGGTTACAAGACCTAGAAGGCTATTGAGACAATATATACTACTCTGGTGAATGTTCCTACTATTGCAAGTGAGGTTTCTGCTTATGAGGAGAATGATAAAGTGAGGTATGCTATTTACAGTGTTTTATCTAAAACTGAGCGATCTAACATTCTTTCTTTAGATACTAATTATGATGTATGGAAGAAGTTGGAAGAACTGTATGAAGGAAATGAAAGAGTAAAGTTGACAAAGAAGCTGGCGACAAAGAACAAATTTGAAAATTTTAAAATGGAAGAAGGTGAAGAATTTACAAGCTATTTCCCAACGGTTGAGATGACAACAAATGAAGTTAAGAATCAAGGGGGAAAGCTAACTAATGAAGATATTATTGGAAAGATCTTGATCACCCTACTAGATTGCTATAGTCATAAGATCTTAGTTATTGAAGAGATGTATGATCCTATGAAATATACTAAAGAACAGTTGTTTGGAATCTTGCAAGCATTTGAGATGTGAAAGTTCAAGAAAGAAGATAGGAAAGAAGGAAAGATAGTGATAGCATTTAAAGAAATGCAGATTGACGATGATCTAGAGAGTGATAGTTCTAATGAGTTGGAAGCGAACTTCACCAGGAAGTTGAAGAAAGGTACCATAAAGTATAAAGGTATGTTTCCCTTTAAATGTTTTAGTTGTGGTAATATTTGTCATTATGCTTCAAGATGTATCAATAGAGTTGTACATAACAAGAGAAAGGATTATAAAGATAAGGATAGGGTATGTGCAAGATCATCATGGAAAAAATAGGCCCTTAAGTGGCAAAAAATTTAGAAAAATCAGAGTTAAGAAATTTGACATAAAAAATTGAATAAGTTATCTATATTATTTCAAAAATATGTAAGAATAGAATCTGTAGAAAATTGAATGTAGTTTCTAAACTACTAGTTTTATTTTTATTTTAAAATCTATTTGGTGAAAATTTGAAATTTCAATGCAGAGTACTTAAATTTTAAAAAAATAAGAAGTAGGTGTTTGTCTAACCACCCTAACCACAATAAAATGATAATATTTATTTATAAGATTTTAGATATAAGTAGAGGACTCATGTCCACATGTGATGCATATTTTTTTGTAATTTTTTCCAAGTAAATAATTAATTATGAAATTTTTATTACAACTTTTAAAAAATATAAAATTCATATGTTTGACCACCTTGACTTGGTCAAAACTTCATGATTTTTTCAATCCTATAGTATGTGAAGCATAGAATGTGACACATGTTTTGATTCAAAAAATGTGATACCGTTTGAAAGCTATAGATATTTTTCAATCAGCCTATCAATCGGGACTTTAGTCATAATTCAAATAGAAAATGAATAATAATTATTTATTAAATTCAAAGTAAAGCATAATTTATATTGGTGGAAACCTAAGAATCTCCTTTAAAAACCCCTTTCGTTTCATCAATTTTGGGTAAAAAAAAAGTTGCCAGCCACATACCCATCATATTGCCACTTTTTGGCCAATCATGATCCTACACATACCCGATATAAAGAATAAGAAATACAAGAAGTTGTATTATGTTAAAGAAGAAGTCATAAATTATGATGATGAATCTAAAAATGAGGTTGATGATAGTGAATGCTTGCTTTTAGCTTTGGGAAACAAATTTGTATCTGCTAACCTTGGAAAATGTGTAAGAAAGAATGCTCTAGAGAACAAAAGGAATAAGATGGAAGGTACTTAGGTTACTGTCTTTCATGCAAGATAGGATGAAGACTACTAGGTGATTGACAGTGGATGTTCTAATCACATGGCCAGAGATAAGAGTTATTTCACTAAACTTGAAAAGTATGATGGTGGTTTAGTCATGTTTGCCGATGATTCAGGAGCTAAAATTTGTGGGAAAGGTTCAATTAGTTTTGATGGAGTACACAACACTGATGATGTATATTATGTGAAGGTTTTGAGGTATAAACTTTTGAGTGTTGGATAGATGTGTAGCAATGGTTTTAAATTTTTTGTTTCTGAATAATACCTATGAAATCAGAAAAGGATCTAGAAATGGAGATATGGTTGCTGCTAGAAGGAGAACTCATGGAAACATCTATCAACTTAAGGGAGTTGATGGTCAATGCCTTGTAGTTCAAAACAAATTGTTTGAGGTTTTCCAAGAATCACAAGGCCTACTAAATACTATTTGTAGAATTTATCAATTGGGGAAACAAACAAGATGCAACTTTAAGGGAAAAGAGCACTCTACTACCAGAATGTTGGAGTTAATTCACTTTGATCTTTGTGGTCTGACTAGAATAGGAAGCCTGAATGGTGACATATATTTCATGCTTCTTATTCATATTTTTTCTTGAATGACATGGGTTGCTTTTTTTAGGGAAAAAACATAGGCTTTGGTTAGGTTTAAGGTGTTCAAAGCAAGAGTGGAAAATGAGGTAACTCTGAAAATCAAGTGTTTGAGATTTGATAGAGGTGGATAATTTACTTCTAGGGAGTTTAATACATTTTGTGAGTAGCATGGAATAAAAAGACAAATTTTCTACTTTGAGAACCTCTCAGTAGAATGGGGTAGTTGAGAGGGAAAAAAGGATAGTATAGGAAGTTGCAAGAACCATGATGAAAGAATCAAATGTACCAGATGTGTACTGGAGAGAGGTGATACACACTGTTGTTTATATTCTTAATAGAGTCCAGATAAGAGGTAACAACACAAAGACACCTTTTGAGTTATGGACTGGTAAGACTCCTAGTGAAGTACTTCAAGGTATTTGGGCCAATGTTACATTAAAAGAGATGAAAAAATGACCTTGGAAAGTTTGATGCTAGATGTGATGAAGGAATTTTTCTTGGATACTCTACTACTAGCAAAGCATATAGATGCTTCAATAAGAGATTGAGGAAGATTGTTGAAAGTGATAATGTGAAATTTGATGAAGACATATGCAAAACTATTGAGATAAGTGAAGTTGAAGTTGATGATCCCATCTGTGGACAAGTACCTGAGGAGAATAAGGAGAAGGAACAAGAAGGCAAAGAAGAATAGACTGAAGAAGAAAAAGAAGAAAAAGAACCAAAACATGTTGTTAAGACTATTGAGTATGTGTAGAAGAATCATCTAGAGGAACAAATAATTTGAGATAAGGGTATGTACAGGATCATCATGGAAAAAACAAGCCCTTAAGTGGCAAAAAATTTAGAAAATTTAGAGTTAGGTAACTTGATGTAAAAATTTGAATAAGTTATCTATATTATTTCAAATATGTGTAAGAATAGAATCTGTAGAAAATTGAATGTAGTTTCTAAACTACTAGGTATGTTTAAAAAAAAAAAATCTCTTTGGTGAAAATTTGAAATTCAATGCAATAGTAGTACTTAAATTTCAGGGAAAAGATAAGAAGTAGGTGTCCGTCTGACCACCCTAACCACAATCAAATAATAATATGTTTTTATATGATTTTAGATATAATTAAAGGAATCATGCCCCGATGTGATGCATATTTGTTTGTAATTTTTTCCAACTAAATAATTAATTATGATTTTTATTATTATTTTTTTTAAATATAAAAACTTGTATGTTTGACTGCCTTATTTGGTCAAAACTTCATGAAATTCATTTTTTCTTTTTTTAATCATATAGTATGCAAAGCAGAGAATGTGATGTATGTTTTGGATTAAAAAAATGTGATACTGTTTAAAAGCTATAGATGTTTTTCAATCAGCTTATCAATCAAGTCTTTAGTCGTAATTTGAATAGAAAATGAATAATAATTACTTATTAAATTCAAAGTAAATCATAATTTATATCGATGGAAAGCTAAGAATCTCCTTTAAAAACCCTTTTTGTTTCATCAATTTTGGGTAAAAAAATAGTCATCAGCCACATACCCATCATATTGCCACTTTTTGGCCCATCATGATCCTGCACATACCCATAAGAGTGAAGGTGTGAAGACAAGAAGTAAAGTTTCAACTAAGGAAAATCTGTGTTTACTCTCTAAAATTGATCCTAATTCTATGAGTGAAGCATGTGAAGATGAGAGTTGGATGAAAGCTATGAAAGAAGAGTTGCAACAAATAAAAAGGAATCAGACATGGGAATTAATCCCTAGACCCGTGAATAAGAATGTAATTGGTTTAAGATGAGTGTTTTGGAATAAGCTGAATGCAAATGGAGAAATTATAAGGAATAAGGCAAGACTTGTATGCAAGGGATATTCACAAGTTGAAGGCATAGATTTTGAAGAAACATTTTCGTTTGTAGCTAGAATAGAAGCTATTAGAATTTTTTTGGTATGTTTTTCCCACAGGGATTTTAAAGTGTATCTGATGGATGTCAAGTCAACATTTCTGAATGGTGAATTGAAGGAAGAGGTGTACATAGAAGAACCTGAAGGATTTCGGCTATTTGATAAACTAGATATGGTTTGTAAGTGGAAGAAGGCATTGTATGTACTAAAGCAAGCTCCCAGAGCTTGGTATGCAAGACTAGATAGATACTCGACAAAGCAAGGATTCAACAAAGGCTCTATTGACAACAATCTTTACTTCAAAGTGTAAGGTAAAAAAATGTTGATAGTAGTTGTATATGTTGATGATATCATCTTGGTGGAAATGAAGGCATGTGCAAAAGATTTGCTAATGAAATGCAAAAAGAATTTTAGATGTCCATTATTGGTGAGTTGAATTTATTTCTTGGTCTTCAAGTGAATCAAACTGATAAAGGGGTGTTCATTTCACAATATAAGTATGTAAAAGAGTTATTGAAGTAGGTTGGAATGGACGAATCCAAACAGGTTAGTACTCCTATGGTAACCAGATGTAAGTTGAGAAAAGATGATGAATCTGCTAAAACTGATAAGAGCAAATACAAATCTATGATTGGTGGACTGTTGTATCTTACTGCTACCAGACCAGATATTATGCATGCCGTATGTCTAGTTGCCATATTTCAATTAGATCCTAAAGAGGCACATATTACAACTATAAAGAGGATATTCAACTATCTTAAAGGTACACCAGATTACGACTTATGGTATCCTTAGGGTATTGATTTCACCTTGAGTGCTTATACCGATGGAGATTGGGTTGGTTGTGAGGATGAATAGAAGAGTACACATGGAGGTGCTTTCTTTCTTGGTAGGAGATTGGTTTCTTGGTTGAGTAAGAAACAAGACGTGGTTTCTTTATCCACTGCAGAAGAAAAATACATTGTTGTAGCATCCTGTAGCACACAGGTTTTATGGATGAAGCAAACTATGAAATACATTGGAGTAATACATGATGAGCCTATTCCTATCTTCCATGACAACACAAGCACTATAAACATTTCAAAGAATTTTTTTATTCATTCAAGAAAAAAATACATATCTACCAAATATAATTTCTTGAGAGAAAAGTGTTGGAGAATGAAGTCAAATTGGAGTATGTGACTACAAAGGAAAAAAATGCAAATATATTTACTAAGGCTCTTCCAAAGGATACTTTTAAGCATCTTAGGGAGAGGTTGGGGGTCATTGTCCCTCCAAACTAGGTGCACATGGAGATGCATCCGTCCAGTGAATTCATAGATTCTTCATTTACCTATACTGATAAATGGGTATACTCTGTAGGGGGAGTAGAAAAGGTTTTCATTATTGCAGTATGAGTTGAATGGGTGCACTCCTAAAGGGGAGTGATTAGATTCTTTGATCTTTAACATTGATTTCAAAGGGGGAGAGAAAGTCATGTGAAAAATAGTTGCAAAGGAAAAGAAGGTGTTCTCTTGGAATATTGAAGGATGTTGTCTTTGATGGTTTTTCACATCATGTGTTGTCATCAATGAAAAAGGGGGAGATTGATGCAAGTATGAACAAGTTTGATGGTGTTGTCATTAATGTTGTCACTGATATCAACACAGTTCAGATTGTACCTGGATAGTTGGGATGCTTCTAAGATGTTGTGAGTACATGGAGCTATCTTTATGGTGTTGCAGATGTGTTGGTTTGATGAGTTTCCAACTAATTTTGAGAAAATTAATAAAGAAGAAAATTCAGAGTGATGAATGTGTTCAAAATGTGCTCCACTGTGTTCTCCATGTTTCTCCTTTGTTGATCATATACTTGTGTAGTTTTGAAGGTTTGCTAATGCTGATTTGGTGGTTATATCTTCTGAGTTGAAGCTTCTAATTTGATGGCATGTGAAAGTTACGTTCATCAGTGTGTGAACTATTCTGGTAGAGTTGGTCTTATGTGGATTGGGAGAAATGTTTCTCCTCCATAGTCCTTTGTTGTTCTGTTTCAGATTTTGTGGATCTAGAATATATCTTATAGTGGTGTTCTCTTGGTTTTGGAAAATATGTGCGTTGTTTGGTGATATGGAAGTCATGTTTCTGAGTTGTTGTATGTGTTCGCACAGTCTAGATGGACTGATGGAAGAAGTTTGGTGTTCAAAGATTGTTTCACTTGTTACAGAAGTATTTGAAGAAATCTGAGATGTTTTCTCATGCATAATGAAGCATGTTGTGTCATCTGCATGTCATCTTCTTGTTGGGAAGTGTGTACATCAATGTTTATTTGTGTTTTCATTAGGTTTGGCCAACCTGGTGTTTACACTTCATTTGAAGAATTGAAATTGAATTAAGGAAGCATGTGGTCGATCTGAGACATTATTTTTGGTCTTGGTTAAATATTTTTATTGGTCCACTCTCATTCCTTTGCACCATGGGAATGTTGAGTAGCCAGCCTAATTCAAATTTTATGAAATGAAGTTTATGTGGCTGACCTTGGAGAAAGTTTCTAAGGTTGAAAATGTTATAAATACAAGTCAAATGGTGAAAATTTGAAAGTGTGATGAAAAGTGATGAAGAAAGCCACATATTGTAAGAGAAAAAGTGTGTGTGAGTTGAGGCAGTGGCACTTCATTTAGTTAGATTCCTGAAGGCAGTGAGCTGAAGGTTTCTGCAATCTTCTAATCAAGGTTGCAATTTTTTCTTAATTACTATGGTGGATTTTTTGTTCTCTTTTGTATTTGTTGGTAGTGAGCTCCCTTGTTGGATAGTGAGTCCTTTCTATAGACAGTGAGTATCCCTATTGGATAGTGAGTCCTTTCTGTAGGAAGTGAGCCTTTGTATTTGGAGAGTGAGTCCTCTTCTGGGCAGTGAGCCCTTGGCAGTGAGCCTCTGTGTTTGGTTTTATAATCCCTTTATATTGTGAGTTAATCCTCACTATGTTTTTTCCCTCATTGGGTTTTCCACATAAAAATCTTGTGTTCATTGTGTTGATTTTACTTTCTATTGTTTGTGTTTCATGTTCATACTTAATAACAGGATAGTGTAGTTGTGAAATTGATAAGTGTTGAAGTTTTAAATTTGAATTTGTGTGACAATTGATTCACCCCCCTCTCAGTTGTCTTGTGCCTTTTAACACTCATATCAATACTAGGAGTGAAAGCTCTAGATAACCCAAGATCTACAAAAATATGTTATTGCGAGATGACATGAGTCTCGAACTTCTTCTCAGTAAGTTATAAGCAATAGGACACTAAACACTCATGCAAAGGCTACTAAATGTAGGGTGAATGCAAATGCAACGTAAGCTAACAATAATGAATTGCTTAAAAGTGAAATTCTTGAAAGTAAAACTGAAACATAGAAACAAGTAGAAACTTAGAAACTGAATTGTAAATAACAGAAAATTCAGTGAAAAATATGCAAAGGGATTGATTTGTGCAAGGTGGCGAATGAGTCTAGTGTAGTGTGGGCCAATAGTATCTTGTATTAAGCACTTTCATAGTTGTTCTCTTGGCTGCAAAGTGTCCACCACAGGGCTCATCATGATAGGCATACAAAATTTCATAGGTCTCATCTTCCCTAACACATCTTCTCATGACTTGGTTAGGTCTTGTATAAAATAAACATTCTGTAATCCATGAAAAGTTGAAACTTTTCTCAACTAACAATTTCCTTTCCTTTGGTGAGAAGTGAGCTAGAATCTTGTTTGTTGCTAAATAATTTGCAATATCTGCATACCATGGAGTTTGAGCAGTAATAGAAAATAGATGTTCATCAGGGAAGCTATCATCAATTACCTCAGGAGTGTCAGGTGTAGGTGTTTGAAGTATTGACAAGAAATCAGCCACTACATTAGCTCGGCCTAGCTTATCAATAACTGTGATATCAAATTCTTGCAACAATCGGAGCCATCTTGCTAATCTGCCAGATATGACAGGCTTATTCATGAGGTACCTTATTTCTGCATGATCTGTATGAACAAATATTTGGTAACCAGTGACATAATGTCGAAACTTGTTTAGGGCATACACAACTACTAGCAATTCTTTCTCTGTGACAATATAGTTTAATTCAGGGCCTTGAAGATTTTTACTAATGAAATATATGGCATGCTCAATGAAATTCTCTTTCTGTCCTAAAACTGCCCCTATGGCATAATCAAAAGCATTTTTGTGTATATGAAAAGGCAGGTTCCACTTAGGTCCTTGAAGACAAGGTGCTTGAGTAAGTAAGTTCTTAAGATGCAGGAAAGATTTGTCACAAGCCTCAGTCCATGTAAATTCAGAATCCTTAGTCAATAAAGCATATAATGGATTGACTATTTTGCTGAAATCTTTGATAAATCTTCTATAATATCCAACATGTACTAGGAAACTTCTAACATCCTTTTGTTTTGTAGGTGTTGGAAAAGTTATAATAACTTCTATTTTTGCAGGATCAACTTGAATTCCTACTTGAGAGATATGATGGCCTAAAAAATTTCCCTCTTGCATCATCATAAAGCATTTCTCACTATTCAAAGACAAATTATGCTCCTTACATCTTTTCAACACTTTTTCTAGATTGGCTAATGCTTCTTCATAAGTAACTCCATAAGTAGTGAAGTCATCCATGTAGATTTCCATAGAATCATGAGAAATGTCAGCAAAAATACTGATGACTACCCTTTGAAATGTTGCAGGTGCATTACACAGTCCAAAAGGTAAGACAAAGTCGGCAAAAGTGCCCCATGGACTGGTAAAGTTGTTTTTTCTTGATCCTCAAGGATGATTCTAATTTGATTATAGCCACTATATCCATCCAAAAAGGAGAAATAATTTTTCCCAGATAATGAGTCTAGTACTTGGTCAACAAATGGCAATGGAAAGTGATCATTTTTAGTTGTTGTGTTCAGCTCCCTGTAGTCTACACAAACTCTCTATTTTCCACCTTTTTTAGGGATAATCACCAATGGAGACACTCATTGATTGTCTAAAATGGGGTAGATAAAACCAACATCAAGCAATTTTTGGAGCTTTGTTTTAACTATTTCCCTGAGTGCTGGGTTTATGCTTCTTTGACGCTTCCTGACAGGTGAACAATCTTCCTTAATGTAGATCCTATCAGTACAAAGTTGAGGATCTATTCCCTTCATATCCCCATAGTCCCATGCAAAAGCTCTGTGTTGTTCTTGCAACATTGTGACTAGGGCAACTTGTTGAGATTGAGGTAGCTTATTATTGATACTCAAACAATGGCTTGGAGACACTTTTACTTGCTTGATAAGATCATTCATGGAGGTTGCTGATAACGGTGGTGACTATATTTCATATGGAAGAAAATTATGATAAACGACATGAGATTCAGGTGATAGGTTCTCAAAATTTAGTTGTTGCAGGAAACACTGCTGAAGACAACTATCTACAGTAGATGGGCTATTCGAACTAGGGTTGGACTGCAAAATATGTAAAAGAAAGTTATCCTCACTCTGAAGCTGGGAAAATGGATTAGCTTGCAGCATCATTAGTTGAGCCAATGAATTGACTTCTTCAGTTTCCTTTCCTAAATCTGGCTAAATTGGTTGAGACAAATCTGGCTGAGGCTGAGCAGGTGGGTATAAAGCCAATTTCTTTCTTGACTGACCATCAGAAATTGTCATATCTCATGAATGACATCCTATAAAAGCATTAGTTGTGGCTAACCATGGTCTTCATAGGATGATAGGATATCCTCCCAAAGTGGCCTTAGTGGACAATATGGTAAAATCTGTTAGGTATTCCCAAGACTCAAGGATGACAATAACATCTTCTACCTTTCCATCATGTTTTACAGTGGAACTATTGGCAAGTTGCAAGATATTAGGTGTAGACCAAATGTTTAAGATATTCAAATACTCCATTGTATTCTTGGTCATTACATTGATGGCTGCACTAAGGTCAATCAAAACATTCTTTACTATCTAGCCATTAATATTTATTTGTACCATAGGACTCCCAAGGTCAGTATATTTTGGAATGACTACCTTCCCTAACATAATATTTTCCAACTTTCCTAGAACATGGATAGTTTGGGGATCCTTTTTCTTTCTTTTTGGTTTCTTTAAACATGCCTTCTTAATGGTTTTTCCATAAATTGGGACATCTTTAATGGCTTGAAAAATGGGTATTTTAATGTGTACATTCTTCAACTGATCCAAAATATCAAAGGTAGGCTCTTCCATAGACTTTTATGTAGTAATTTGCAATCTCTGAGGAAAAGGCAGTTTGGCCTGATGCTGCAGGACAGGCTCCTTAGAGACAATATTTGATGTAGGTATATGTTCTGTAGGATCAGTAGGTTGCTCAGAGGTAGAGTTTGAAATCTCTGTAATTACAGGTGGTTGTGGATTAGGAAGTGTGGTTCCAGATCAGAGATGGATATCATGAATATTCAGGGCATAATCTAGATACTGATTGGCTTCTGCAAAATACATAGATTGTTGTTGTTGCTGCTTATTATTAGGATTTGGCAATGGTTGAGAAGGCATAGGGGTTTGTCTTGGTGGGCTAGTATTTGCTGCAGGTGCTACAGGAGGTGGCATGAGGGCCTGAGGTTGTGGCTGCTAAAGTTGCAAGGAGGAAGGGGATTGGTTTTGCCATTGTTATGGACTTCTCCATTAAGGATTTTGCTACCAGTTACCTTGGGGTGGAGTCCATTGTCCTTGTGGCTGCTACCAACCTCCTTGAGGAGATTTCCATTAAGGACTCTGATAGTTAGGCCAATGTGATTGAGTATTCCAAGGTGGTGATGGGCCATATGTAGGTTGTCATTGATTATTATAATTAGAATAAGGATTACCAAAAGTCAAAGGATCTTGAGGCATACCTTGTCTTTGAGCCCATGGTTACCTTTGTGTGATGAAGAATACTTGGTCATCATCACTCTCTACCATCTTAAAGTCAGTAGGTAACTGCTTAGCCTCCAGATTAGCCACTGTCTTACATTTGCAGTCCCGTTTCTTCTGTCTGCAATGTGTACAAAACTTCGTCAATATTGCTTCAGCTTCCTCATGTTTCTTCCGAGCTTGCATAGTGTCCAACTGTATAGCCATATTTTTTATGATATCCTGCTTGAAATCAGACAGCAAATTTGTGATCTCCATCCGTGAAACTCCATTAATAGAAGACTTTCCCACTATGGCTTGATGACCTCTACCCTTCTTAACAATTGCTCAAGAGTAGTTGAGACATATTTTCTTGATATCATCCCAAAGCAGTTGGGTTATATCACCTCCTCCCATCAGGTCCAGGGCATCTATATAGGTATCACTGATTCCCCTTAGAAAAAGTAGTTTATGAGATTCTTCATTGAGAGTATGGTCTGAATTATTTTTCAGGGAAAACAAGAATCTTGAGATATAGTCTTCTAGGCTTTCATCCTCCTTTTGTTGAATTCTAAATATATCATCTCCCTTACTACCACTCTTACAATATTCCTTGTATTTCTCAAGAAATTTTGTTTGCATGACTGCCCAACTATCGACAACACCCCTTCCCAAACTCATGAACCATCTAAGAGCTCCTTCCTTCAAAGTAGAAGGAAACAACTTCAGCCTGTGAGCATCTGAAGTGTAATCATAGTTGTGACAAAGGATGTCAAACTCAAACAAGAAAGTGTTTGGGTCCTCTTTAACTAGTCTATAGAACCTGGGGAGTAATGAAGAAGGAATATTTTTAAGGTTATCATTATCTTGCTGAGCAATGATGGGAAACTCAAAAGAAGGAGGTTGATTAGGTGGATTTTATGCCATATTTGCTTGATGGAGTATCAGAGAAAATAGGATTTCTTCAGGTTCTTCGTCAGCTGGGTCAAATGGAAATTCAACAAAAAGGTTTTTAGCAAATGGATTGATATCTTGGTCTCCTTCCTCAAATAGATTATAAGCTGGTTCAGGATTATTATCAATGAATGGAAGGTTAGGGAGGAATCTTCCCAGAGCGTCTCTTCTTCTATGCATGTAATAGAATGAATGGTGAATTGAAGGAATTTGAAAATGCTTGAATAACAGACTAAACTACTGCTAACAATGACTTTTGATAGGTTCTTAGCTTGACACCATCCCTGGCAATGGCACCAAAAATGGTCGCGCCCACAAAAGGATATAAAAGTCACGAAAAATCCTAACCTAGGAATCAGACATTCCAGCAGGTGACTAGCATCTTCTTATGGTTGTTCATTTACTTTGTCAAACTAGGGAACGTATACTTGAAATGGAGTGACACTGTATGTGCACTAAGAACTAGTTTGAGTCACGATTTACCAAAAATAAATGCGTGAAAGGAATTCTACTTATGCTACAGGAATGTAATGTGAAGCCTTCTAAACATAATCAAAGTAGAAACCATAACAACTACAACTGAGAAACAAACTATGAATTGTCCTTATACTGCAGGAACAAACACAGGGATGGATTCCCGATGCTGCAGGAACAATATAAGACTGAGTTTGCACTGAAACTTCAAGAACAAAATCTAACTTATAATCAATAGAAAATGAATGACTAACTAACTAACTACAGATACTTACTAAGTGGGCCCCCTTAGCAAGCATCAACTAATTATGCCAGAATTGAACTCAGAACTTCATCAACTTTTATTCATAAACTCATAATGATGTACATTGTTCTATTCATATGAAAACTTATAGAAAACTCTATCTCTTATCATAGTACTAACTCTTACATACTCTGCTTCTTATTATCATACTAACTTTTACATTATATACTTTCTATGCTCGTTATGCTTGCTCACTTGCATAGGAGGAACACTTATTTAAACTAGAAAAGAAACTAACTACTTAACTCTAACAGAGAAAGACGTGGACATAAAATGAATCCCTAAACCGAGGAACAGACTTCTCATAAATGAAAACATATCCGTTCAACACGATCCAGAGAATTTAGCATTCCACTTTTTCCAGATTGAATGATCATTCAAGTTTCTTCCCAACGACCCAGACATAGAGTCTTCGCTGGAACAACTTCCTCAACGTTGTGCAAGAAATGGACTTTTTTGCAGGGCCGAGATCCACTGCCCTTGACTCGTTCATGCTCCCTTCAACAACCTACAATGCACAAGGCGATAGAGGTGAAAGAAAGCATGCGTGGAAAACAACACGATCCATTCATTAATCACATATTAAATCTATCCCATTATTCAAAAACCATATGTGTTATACCAGTAATTTGGAAGGTCAAACAGGGTAATTAATAAGACACATCGAGATGTTACGCTGCAGGAATATAGGAATGTATTGCTACAAGATACTACCCAATTTCAGATGAAAAGTCTTTAATCACATAGTTAAAACATCCATTAGCAATAAAAGTAGAGATATTAAAAATACATCATGATACTCAAATTATGAGCATATCCTGAGCTCATCAGATGCTATGGTTGAAGGGGGGGAACTTGAGGTCCTCCTTGTCTTACAATATTTTTTGTGGATTATGAATTAGATTAGGCATGTTTATTGTAAATCTCAACAATTCTCTTCATAACTTGCAAGCCACCATCACTTTCAATCAAACGATGAAGGTTTTCAATTGTGGGTATGGCGGTGGTGGAAATGTTTTCAAGTGACAAAGTCTTTTTGTAAATGTGCAAAATCTTCATGGATATTAATGACCTTTTCTTCTAAGAGGGAGTTGTTTTGGGTGTCAACATTCATTGGATGGAAAGGTGAAGGCATAGAAGTGATATTGTCAATTCCTAATGCACCATTGTCCATACTAGGAGTAGGAGCTCTTGAGATCCCAAGGTCCACAATGAAAGTAATATCATGGGAGGCCATGAGTCTAGAACTTCATCTCACTAAAGTATTATCAATGGGGCACCAAACACCTATACAAGTACCACAAAAGATAGGGTGAATGCAAATTCCAAGTAATCTAGGAGGTCTAAATGCAAATAACAAAAATTATGCTAACTGTCACAGAGAAGTGACTACATAAAATAGAAATGCAGGAAAATGCCAAAAAATGTCTGAAAATGCAATATGAACAGTGTAGGTGGACTGATTCATCGAGGGTGGTGAATGAGTCCAACTATGAGATTTTTTGTGTTTTTCATAAAATTTAATGTGATTCTAATGCTATTCAGAATGCGATTAAGGATGCAGAATTTAGATTTTTAGTTTTTTCAATGATATGCAATGCAAAAATGAAACCTAAAGAAAGCTTTCACTAATGCAATATGAGAAGTCCTAGAATGCAAGAAAAAAACAATATGCTAATTAAATGTTGATGCAAATGTAATCTAGGATGCAATATGTGAATGAAATCATATATGCAAAGTGTTCAAAATGCAGGTTCACCAAAATGAATAGTAGATTTTTGGCACCAATGCACTTCTCTAGCTCTTCTAGGGTTTTTCACCTAAAAGGAGAGAGGTAGGGCCAAAAATGCTAAGGGGTTCATTAAAATTATGTTATGTATGTTTTTATCTAAGCTAAATAAAGGGAAAAAAATGCAAGTAAGTGATCTATGTGAATGATTATGAATGCAAAACTAAGATTTAGGCTATGCTGGAAAACACACTATGATATGAAAATAATGAACTAAATATGAATAAAATGCAAAACAAAAAGAGAAAGGCTAAATCAGAGTGCACCTAAGCAAGATTTTAGGAATCTAGAATGGTCTAACTATTGTATAAAATTATTGAAAAATGAACATTGGGACTCATTCGCCCAGGGTGGCGAATTAGTCCTACTAGTGGTGAAAAGCTATCGAAAGCCAATTTATGACTGTTGGGATCTAGAATCTGACAAAATCTATATTTTTAGTCTTAAGGTGGGACTCATTCACCACTAGTGGCAAATTAGGCCTTTCCCAAAATTTTGAGAAATCAAGAGACAACTCTGCAACACCAAATCTGGAAATGTCAGATTGTCGGATTGTCGAAGTCAATTCTATAAGAAATGGACAGAAAACCTTCTCCAAGCTTGAAATAGAGTTGATTTGATTTGAAGCACCTAGTTGACTTGTGGACCAATCTTCAATCACCTAAATGCTTGTTAAATCTACATACCTAGGTCTGCAAACACTCATGCAAGAGGGAAAATTTGGTTGAGGGTTAGAAAATAGGGGTTTGCCTTAGTCAAACCCCACTTTCATAATCAAACCCTTAATAAAATAATGAAATGCAAGAGAATGATAAAAAAATTTAACATAGAAATGCTATCAACTTACCAAACCCTTGTTGATGAAAATCTGAAGTTGTATCAATGGATGCTTCACAATTCTTGATGAATGCTTGATTTGATGTTGTCAAGTGCTTAAATGCTTGAGATTACTTGAATATGACGTGTGAATGTTGGAGGATATAAAATGAGGTGAAAATCACATATTTATACAATCTTGTGCCTTAGTAACCCATTGATATCTCATCATAGGCCGACATCAAGTAATTTTGAATTAAAAAACCTGAAAGGAAATTTAAAATATTTTGAATTTAGAGCCAAGGGGGACTCATTCGCCACCCATGGAAAATGGGTGTTAGGAATTAAGTCACATTTAATATTGTTTGTCGGATTTACATTGTAGTGTCCCTCCATTTTGATTTTGACTATTTATCATTCATAACATTCTATTAAAATTTATTTTGTTTTAAATTACATTATTTTCCCCAATTTTAAAATTACCTTCATGAGATATCCAATTAAATATTAATCTAATATTTTACAAAATTGGCTTCTTAATTATTGTTTAAATTTAAATTTTATTTGAATTATTCCTTTAGCAATTGTAGATTTAATTAACTAATTATACCATTCCATTTAACTATTAATTTCACCCCACAATACATTAATGCAACAAAACACAATAAACACTTACTCAAATACACGGAAATGACATGACCACTGAACAAACAACTTACTTGGATGTCAAGAACAATCAAAATGGAGGGACACTACATCCTTCCCCCCTTAGACATCGACTTACTCCTGGAAGTCGAGCTCAAAAATAAACACGATGAAACAAGTAAGAACATTATCAATAATCATTTAAGAAAATTAGGTGACATCAATAGAAAAGAAACAATACCAAAAAAATGGAGGCAGACTTGCAACAAACCACAAGGATGGGGTGACGAACTAGTTTGGGGAAACTTTCTTGTTAGCTCCTATTTTCCACATCAACCCATTGGGTGGTTTATAATGCTCGCCCTGTCCTAACAAAGTAGGTGGAATTGAGGCTCAGTTCCTGCAATCCTGCATACAAACAAACATGGTGCACAACATATATATATATCAATTAAACCTAGTGTAGAGGGAATTGCAATGTTGTATGCCTCTCACAAATGAGTGATACGACATCGTCCTTCTAACACACTACCATCAGTGAAACATCATAAATGATCATTAACACAATTACTAACCAAATGAAAACATTTTATTAAGTCCAGATGCTAGACATACCAAATTAATTACCTTCATCCTCGAGATTTGAAATTGACTACCTGAAAATCATAAACTAAGGTGGAAACATATCACATTAGTACTAAACATTCAAGAGGATTCTTTACCCTTGCTATGCCACATTTCCATAAAACACAACATAATTATCCACACTAGCACATATTCTCATTAAACATCATCATTTTCACACAAAGCACTCCACTTCAATCATTATTCAACACCAGATCTCACAACAATTTCAACAAAAGACAAAATTTCACACCTTCATAGATTCAAGAAAAACATAATCCATCACTCAAGATCAACAAAAGGAAAATTCCACGCATGCATGACATATTCACACACCAAAAATTCACATCACTGGAAACTACATCATATAATGATACAAGGGTCCATAGTGCATCCCCGATAGGAAGGATATTGGTGCATTGCACACTACACTGAGGGTCCTATCCTTTCCCATCAGTTTCTTGCACTATCTACCCAACACCAACTAACAGAAGAACTCAGGTTCACCACAATGACAATAGAAAAGTGAAACTCAAGACTCAAGGGTCTAGGCGCAAGGTTACATAGTGAGCACACATAGTGCCTAGTGTATGAACCTAGGCTCTGATACCAAGTTGTAATGCCCCGTCATGCGAACCCCAAAGGACGATTAAACAATAATTACTGCACAATTTTTTTTTTTTAAAGTAAAACTAACATGCATGAGATGCACAAAAGTTATGACATGAAAATTAATTTAACAAACCCAATATCATTTAGGTCCCTTGGGGTACACGAGGATACATTACGAAACTTAGTTCCATACATCAATGATAACGAATGAAAACAAAATTTAATCCATGACAAAGCATACATATAAAACCATCAATAAGAACCATTCAATTAAATAAATACAACACTTTGAATAACATCTGATATGGAACCGTATCCACACAAGGTTTATCGTTACATTACAATACAATGTTTGAGAGGTACATGGATACAAAAGTGTTTCCAAATATGAACGGAAACCATACAATCAAGATGACATGATACAAAAGAACAGATGAATACACAATATCCTAATTGGCTCCAATATGGATACAACTCTGGAGTCGCCGCAACAACACTAATCCACACCTCTCGATCCTTGACTGGGGACCCAATGGGGTGCTTAGCACGTTCCACCCGACCACATGGGTCTGAAGACCCACCCCCCGTGCTAAGGAGCTGACAAGAAGAGACCTCAACCAAGAACATCTAAACAGGGAACCACAAGACTCAACGTCATACAAAGGTATCATAAAACTCAAGGATTATAATGACATAATCAACAACATTCATGAGTCAACAAAATCAAATAAAGCTATGAAACTCATCACATTTAACCCAAGCAATAACAATTAAGCAAGTCACCAAAGGACATTCATAAATCATTTTCACAAGAATCTGAAACAACATAAAGATTACAATATCCAAAGGCAACAAGAAACAAGAACAAGGGTGTCTAGTGGAGAGTGTCATCGCATAGCTCTCATGGGATTCTCCTGGCCCTTCCTCCAACTGAGGCGCCGACACCCATCTATGGATCTCCTGGCCCTTCCTCCTAACTAAGGTGCCGACACCATAGGGTAGCTAATGCGGAGCCGATAATCTCTCATGAAGACGAGACTACGACTTTGCCAACCATGGCTTTCTCAGTCTATCACTAGTCTATGGTAGCCCTAATGCATAGACGAGGAATCCAGTTTTAATTATCTTGTGTGTTTTACTACCCATCCCCCTAAATTCTATTATTTAGGTTATCACTTGTTTAATTACTCTTTCGTGGGTTATCTTGAGCCCTTCCTCATTCCGAGGCGCTGGTGCCCACGAAGAGCCACTCTCCCTAAGACCCCTAACATAAACAAAACTCGACAAGGGTTGTACTATAACAAAAAAAACAAATAATCTCAAGACCAAACCACGCGAGGCATTAACCATCTCGCTATAAACACATAATCAAGGTCTCAACAATTCATGTACAACCCTTTTAAAATCATGATATCAAAACACTTGCCACATCAAGGGCACACAAAAAGAGAACATCAACTAACAATAATCTCAAGCCTCTGGAAGCCAAAAGAATGACAATCCACAAACGAGGATAAAATGAAGCAACAAGAGTTTATCAATGATACAGAGCTTCAAGCCAACTTCAACACCAACCCAATGAATAAAAGCTCGTCAAATCAAAATAAATTAAGAAGGTCATACTCATCAAAACATCCAAGACTTCAAGATATTCAAAAGGATCCCAACCAAAATTAACTCAAGGAAAAGTCATGTCAAGATAGAACATCAAATCATATAATAACCAACACGAACAAGCAACTACAACATCCATGAATTTCACTTTTCGAAGAAACCTCCCATTATCAAACAAACAGTGAGGCATTCCTTCCACATATAAACTACTAAGTCATCCCCAATAACTTAAAGTGTTTAAAGTTAAGTAATCTATCAATTTCTTATTAACTTATTTTAATTAAGGGGCTATTTATCACAATTAACAATTAACATTTACTAATCCAAACATCAACTAACATTTTAAGCTTCCTTTACATTTTTTTTTCTTTTTTCTTTTCACTTGCTGAGGAATCACATAAACAATTGTAGAAACGAATTCTATATTTATCTCATTACAAGTTTAATTTAACTTCCCTAAACCTCCTCACATTTTATATTCATTTAACTTCCATCTAATCCATATTTCAAACAATTCCTTAACTATTCAATAAATTGTCTAATTTTATTTAAATAACCAAATAGTTATAATCCAAACCTATTTCTTACAAACTACATATATAACTACTACAAAATATCATTAAAAGTATCTAATTCAATCATATAAACAATTCTTTTAATTGTAAATAATGAAACATTGCCTTAATAATCCCCTCTTCAATTATCAACACGTCCTTATAAATTGTACTACAAAAGTATTCCAAATAACTGGATCCCAAATAACTTACCAATATAATCAATATATACATACATATATAGTAGATTAAGTTGCAATTTTAATAGTATAAAATCAGTTATTAAAAGGATAAGACCTCACAAGCAAGAAGGAAAACATCGAGCTAGGTGTTTCAATCCCTGAGGGCTCGGTACCGAGAATAAGAGGGAAAAGTCTCCTTCATGGAATGACCTTACTCCTGACCATTGAAGGCAAAGTTACCTAAATCCGTGTAAAGAATAGTGGCACAAAGAAACCTGAATAAAATCAATGCCGAATGATTTCTTCTGGTTGTCTGAATGTAGTTGGATTGAAGGCTATGAAATGGTACACGTTTTCTATGTATGAGACATAACACATTCACAGCCATAGGAAACATATGCATACTTGGAGAAATCAGTTTGACAGGTGAAGATGACAGGGTATTATCTAATTTCAAGGCATTTACTTAATGCTGTGGAAGATGCAGAGAAAGAATTATTTAAGTCTTTAGCTTCCTAACATGTACGAGTGCCAAAGCAGAAACTGGTTGATAATGAAACCAAAGAGATTACATAACTTTTTAAAAATTACGGTTATGCTCAAGTGCGCAGCTATGATAGACTGCCAATGAAGTCAGAGAAGCTATTTAATTTACTACATTTTTGTAAGTCTAAAATTTGTAGCTGTGACAGGTTGCCAAGGGTTTCAGGGAGGCTATTTAATTCTGTACAATGCCCCAACTCTAATTTACTGTAACTGAGACAGGTTGCCAAGTATATTAGAAAGTGAATGCTGAAATTTGGAAATAACACCATCTACTTGCATTATTATCATATCCCAACCATTATCCACAAGATTGAAGGGAAGGAGGAAGGTGAGGTGCAAATGCCCGTCTTAAGAGCAGAAGAAATAATGTGCAACTTTTTCTTTTCTTTTATTTTGAACTTGACGCACTTCTGTTTGAAGGCGAGTTTCCAGAGACGCGCTCAAATTTGGAGTTTGGAGATTAAACTTCACCACGATCACAGTAATCTCTCTATTATGTTAGTACATTGACAAGATTTATTTTCAAGTGCTGGAACTGCAACAGATTGTCAATAGAATCAAGCAGGTTATTTAAACCTTTGATATTTCCTATTATGTTCAAGCACAATTGAGACAGATTGACAATTGAAGAAAAACATTAGTTCCTGAAATGCAACGATTAAAGGTTTGCATAAGGTGGATTGGCAGGGAAGCTCTCAAATTTCATGAATTAATGAAGCACTCTAAAATGCATCAAAGAAATGTGCACTTTGCCTGCTTCCAAGGCACGTGCCATCATGCAGGTTGAGTGGATGAGACTGCGTATTCTCCACGCATTAGCAACATTTATTTAAATACAGTTGATCAAAATTTACAGTGCCTATGGTTCATAAAGGAATGCAGGGTGAGTATTTCCAACAAAATGCTTCTATTTCGGGAATCCTAGCGAATACCAAGATGCGCTATGCTATAAAAGATTAAAGAGAAAATCTAATCTCGCGGATTCAGTTGAAGGGAGAGAGTGGAACGATTCAAGGAAGGCTAGAATAACTTATAAGAGAAGAACATGGTAGCCTGGTCTATAGATATAAGATCGACTAAACTCAATGAAACACTTCCAATACAAGCATTTGATAGATGTGAAATCGAATACCACAATAAGATAATCACCAAGAAGACTAAATGATAGAGGAGATTTGGTATATCTGGCTGAACGACACATTTGACCAAAGGAGGATTTCAGTGTCATGAACTTGAGTGACGTTGCATGATTCCAACCCTTGAGAGAATTCATTTTTTTTTTAAACCCACTATTCTGAGGGCTAGCGTAAACCTAGGGAAAGAGAAGACAATCACATCAACTCAAAATTTATAGATTAAGATAAACGTAGGAATGGTCAAAGAATTAACTATATACTACTAGAAAATGATCTTCCAAGTGATAACAGTATACGTCTTAACCAAATAACAGTCTTACAGAAAGTTTTCTACCGTGTTTACTCATAACCTAGACTTCAGATCAAATGTGGTAAAAAGAAAACTTATGGAAACTCACTGAATCCGGAGTGAAGTTACAATGGAAGCTGCTCGTTTCTTCTCCATAAAATGAATGCTTTGAGATGGTTGTTATGCTGATTGGAGTCTGACCACCTTGAAGCCTCCAACCTGCTACTCCAATAAGATCCTTGACCCCCAAAAACATGAAAGTTTTCCACCGCAAAAGATAGGCCTCCTCCCCGATTTGAAAGCCCAAATCTTATTAAATATCCCAAAAAAATTTTCCCATAACGCGTTAGGTTTCTTTTCCCATGATTTCTTCCAAGATGGGCACGAATTTGCATGGAAATATTTCTATTATTTTTGTTGCTTTATTCGATGTCCCTTATCTTCATTAAGATTTTATTTATTCTTTTATATCCTTTAATAATTATCCTCATAAAACAAGTTTCCTAAAACAACCACCTGATTCCATTTCCGTTCACAAGCTTATCGCCTTATTCCTTTTAATTCACTTTTATTAAAATAATTATTTCTCCAATTTTGACTAGTTTCCATATAAAATTTCCTTTGAAATCTTGCATGGTTTTCTTTTTATCTTTTCTTGCTTTATTCACCTTAATTTGCAAAATCTTATCTTCAAGGTTTATGAAAAAACACGTTTTCTTCCATATCCAAATGGTTATCTTTCCAACTTTCATTTTGATTTTGACTATATATCATTCATAACATTCTATTAAAATTTATTTTGTTTTAAATTACATTATTTTCCCCCATTTGACAATTACCTTCATGAGATATCCAATTAAATATTAATCTAATATTTTACAAAATCGGCTTCTTAATTATTGTTTAAATTTAAATTTTATTTGAATTATTCCTTTAGCAATTGTAGATTTAATTAACTAATTATACCATTCCATTTAACTATTAATTTCACCCCACAATACATTAATGCAACAAAACACAATAAACACTTACTCAAATACATGGAAATGACATGACCACTGAACAAACAACTTACTTGGATGTCAAGAACAATCAAAATGGAGGGACACTACATACATTCAAAAATACACTTAATTAAAGCATATAAATGCAGAGTGGTGAAATAAAGCATAAGAAAGGTGTAAATAGTGAAATTATGCCTAAAAAAGTGTGAAGACTTTACAACACTTGAAAATAGGACTTGATTAGTGATGAAAAGGTTATTTTTAGGTGAATTGCAATGAATAGAGTCTAGAAGAGTGTAGAAATATTTTATAACACTTCACAACACATTCACAACACATCACTATTTGAATTTTAATACATAAATATACATGTTCAAGCCACATCAAAGAAAAATAGACCAAACATCATGATACAAGACCTAAAAGGCCATGAAAATGACAAGGGGCCATTTTTCTAGGGCACAACATCCTAATAAAGTTTCATATGCCAGGTGTGAACAAGGATACTCCTATTTGTTTGGTGAATCAAAGTCCATCTCACTAGGTACAACGCCATCCTAGTTTTCTACACCTTGATGCATCATATCCATGTGTGTTATGAAAAATAAGGAAAGTTATGCTCTTTACATCCCCAATCCCTAGATAAGCAATACATCATCATCATTCATCATCATATCTAATAAAGTCTTGATGACTCCTAGACTTGTTGGACTTCTACATCTTCTCAGAATCAAGGGTTGATCCCTCTCATTCTTCTATCCTCTTTCACGCTAACATGGTATCATGAAAAAAATGCATCCATCTTGCATTCATAAGATGTCAACATACTCATCCTGCATAATCATACATATCATCACAATAGGAAAAATCACCCATCTCACATGCATTGCATTATCATTTAAGTTGTTTAGGATAATATAAATTTGTTATTCTAAGCATCTTAATCCATCTCATTTGCATCATTATCACAACCATTCATACATCCATAGAGAATATTTGTCATGAGATCAACCCTACAAATTAGAATTTTTGCCCGATCTCTTGAGGGGGCAGTGTACCAACATACTTCTTTCCACTGGGGCAATAGTGGGGCATCTAAAAAAAAATGAATTTCGATCTTGGTGACATCATTCTTTGAACCAACGCAGCGAGTACATTGCTTCAAAGAGGCGAAAAATGTAGATGCTCAAATTAATCAAGTAACTAAGTTTATTTGATTAATTCACTTTCTGCTAACTAATTTCATCTCTTTTAATTGAATAAATCAATATATTTAATTAAAATCCTAATGTTTTAACATCCTCTCATTTGATTTAAATAAACCCAAACATTTAAATTAAATGTCATAAATTAGCAAATTTCATCCAAGTTAATTAATCCTAAATTAATTAACTCCTAATACTAATCCCTCATTTCTCTAGCTTTTGAATCAACCTTGGTCAAAGAAAACCCATGGTTGACTACCCTAGTTGCACATGAAAATCAATTCCTTTAATTAATTAATATCATATTTTTCCTCACAAGGCATATTCCCAATGAATATTCCTTCATTTATTCCACTTATCTGACTTTCTTGCCCAAACCATTTCCCTCCAAAACATCTCAACCATATTCATTTAATTCCTCTTACACCTCTCAAATCTTCAACTACATGCATTAACCATGCACATTCTCCAAAATGTGCTCCACCTTCCTCCACTAGCATTGTGACAAGTGTCACAATCTCATTGGCTCTTCTTTAGTCTCACATTCCTCCCATCTCTCCATTCTTCAACCCTTCAACCTATAAATACAAGACACTTCTACTTGAAAATCATCCATAGTCTTAATATTTACACTATAGGCACTTTCATTTTAGCATCTTCATCACATTGTGTTCATCATTGGAAGCTTATCAATGAGGTGGGAAAGGGAATCCTTTTCACATTAAAGGAGCGCCACTTTCACTATGGGATAGGTATGAACATGCTTGCAATTGGTTTCTTTCATCTTTTGTTCTTTGGTTTGCATTATTAAGTATGTTTGAATATCTCATAGGAGCATTTTATTTGCTTGGTTTAAACTAACCCATGCTAATGTTTATTGAGGTTTAAGCTATTTTGTTGATTTATGCTTACAATAGTAAAGTGTGCCTAATTAGCCCCTATAAAATGACATGATCAATTTGTTGAGAATTTATTATGCTTTAATGATGAAGATCTTAGTAGTGTAAATGGACAAGAACATAACAAAGATCTATTTTTTACCCTTGAATAAAGATTTTTATTTTTTTAAAAAGAAATTGAACAAATCAAGGGGACTTCTAGCATTCAATCAGCCCAAATATTAAAAAAAATCATGAGCAAGCATATAGTGTGTAAAGAACTAGTTTATCCTTGATTGCTGAAGAAGAATATATTCTCCTATTTATGAAGATGAAAAATCACATGGCAAGCATGAAGATAGTAGAAATGAGAGCTTAAGGAAATATTTACGATTCCTCATATCTATAGAGCTACAAAATCAAGATTCATGTCATGATTGAGGTGGTTTTCAACCAAATATTTGACAATCACTAAAATAACATAGATGACTGATAAGAATAGAAAGCTATAATCAATGATACCAAGTTATCTTACATACCCAACTATGAATGAGAATTCCAAGATGTTTAATTGTCAAAGTGAAATTTTTAACGTTGAATTAAATAAATTTTACTTTGAAATCTAAAAGTTAGAAGACATTCTCTTATTCACATGAAAAATTGCGAAAAAATATATCCATTATTTCCTTAAACTCTTTGACCTAGAAACTAAGAACATTTTAATTATTTCATTAAACTCTTTGACCTATAAACTAAGAACATTTTAATAGGATTCATCATCCTATGGAAGTGGTTGGATGTCCCTCTATTCCTCCCTCAGAACACTCATATCATCTTCATCCTTAAATTCTATTTTATCTTAATCGATGATATTATTTCAACTCCACTGCTCAAACTATTTTCAACACTGTGTAGAAAATTTCAAGCAGATGTTATTATAAAATCGTGTTTTCAGGCCTTTACTGATATTCTCTCACAACTTGTGCCAAAATGGAAGCATGGTACCAAGATAAAAAAATGGATAGTGAATTAAAATGCCCTACAAAACTTTGGTGCGTTCCTATAAAGCATTTGGTCACATGAGAGAATGAGACAATATCATGGAATGGATGTAGATTTAGAACTTTTGAATTTCCACATTCTTCTCAACATGACTTGGTAGTTTTCTCCCATTCTTGATTCAAAACTATCTATTTTAAGCAATCCTTATGATAATAATATCAGCGCATTGGAAGATATTTAGAGCCAAGAATCTGAGTCTGATTTCCTTGGGTATTAGTTTGGAAGGATTTATTAAAATATGTTTTTACATTAATGGGAAAAGGGCTTTAAACTTTGCATTCTGAAGTCAAATTGGAAATTTTTGGGTGATTGCAGATGGCGTGGGTGAAAATGATGATTGCAATGCGCAAAGAAAATTTTGAACAAAAATCGATGATAATATAAGTGCATTTATTTTGATACAGATGTATATCATGATTTCGCTCCACGGTCAAATCTGTAACATTTACTAGCATCACCTACTCCCATATCAAAATTGTAGCATCAGATCAGGGTATGGACATCCATCAACACATAATGGAAGGATTTTTATCAGATTTATAGTTGGAAATTCTTTGGTCGACATGTTTGCAAGGCAGATAAGTCTCATGATAGAGCTTGTGAATGGTCATATAAGAGGCCACAGTATGTCAATGATAGAGTATCCGAGAAGACATCGACCTTCAAACCTTAATACTACAGTCGTGATTAAATGATACGTCCTTTGAATATGGGACATGATCATTTAAAAACAAGGCATTTTTGAAAGGACACGACCTTACTAAAAATAACACTTGGTCGAAAAAGTGAATGATAGGAAGGCATATGGAGAAGATAAGAATAGTTATTTTCAAAAGGGTTTGTAATTTTTATTATAAGAATATTATCATTTTAAAGATAATAGAATAATCTTGAATTAATGACATATACTATTAAATAATAAATATTACTTAATAATCAAATAGATTATAATAACAATTCTATGTTATATGAATATGTTATAGAAAAAAAGGTACAAGAAATTTTTGAAGATATCACCAGATATATTGTTCAAATGGTCTTGCATATGTGTTGACTGAGTATAAGGAGGTTTCTGATCAAGTTCTACTTATCTTCTAGTATAACCTATAAAAATGTTTAGTATAGCCTAATATGCTCTGATACCATGTTAAAAATTAGGATCTTAGGATACTCATCATTATAAACAAGATATAAAACAAATGATACATCATACAAACAAAGATTTTACACATTACACAAGATATACATGGGGAAAACCCTTTTGGATAAAAAAAACCCCATAAAGCATCATTTTATTAAAACACTTACAATATAATGGTTTATGATAACATAGACCGAACCTTAAGAACACTTCTCCATACTTCCACATGACCAATAATACCTCATGTGCATATTGATAGGATTCACTATCCATCTCCAAATTCTACATCTCTCAAATGAGAGAGAACCTCCTTAAATATAGGAGGAAGGGTGGCATAATACTTGAAAGAGTATTAGTCACACCTATTGAACAACCCCCATTCATAAATAATCAATAATCTAATTATTTAGACTATAATTATTTCAAATGGGATATGCTTAATAAGCATATAATATATAAGATTTTATAATCTTATATTAGAACAATATATAAATATTATAAGGGTATGACCCCTAATAACATTATGTTCTAACAATTAAAATGTATACGCTATGCAACTGACTTTCTTTGCACTGGTTAAAAAAAGAAATTCACAAACTTGTTACTCTCGCCTACCTTTCAAATATAGAAACTTTATGATCCACACAATCCTTGCGCCGTTCACTGCAAACTTATTATTGGAAAGCGAAGACGATGATAGCAACGTAAGAAGCATTATTTGTGTGACATTCTTGTATATTCTCAGTATAGACTATTACCTTACAGCAAGAATATAAGTAACTCCCTTTCTCCTCATTATTGTTACAATAAATAATTCAGAATTCCATAGAAGAAATTAAAAAATATTTCATCCAACCTTAAAGCTGGATTCTAACTAATTGACAAATATTTCATTTACGAACAAAATATTAATATATAAAAGTGAATTTTTTGAAATGCATAGACACTTTTAAGAAAGAGAAACAAATATAACAATACATTTTTTAGCTTTATGTAAAAGCACATTTTAAAGCTCCGAAGAATATATTTTTCATAATAATTTAAACTGAAAAATAATTGGCATTTCCTTTATTTATATTCTTCCTGTATGATACTAGTTTAAAATATATAAATATACCAAACTCACAGATATATTCTCCGGCAACCTGCATACGCCCGCAAATAGATATGCCATTAGATCTGAAGCTGAATAATTTGGACCGTTCATTATTTTCAAAAGTAGCCTTGAGCTGATATTCTTGAGGGCGTTCAAAATATTTTGTGGGTCACCACAATGGAATTTTATAAGCCTATTGACCAGTACACGCTTATGTTTTTCATTTTTCAGTAAATGTTTAAGTATAAATGTGGATATATAAGGTTTTAAACAAAGTGATAGCGCTTAGGAAATCATGGTGGCGCCCACCATTGTTTTAATATTTAGTTTTAATACAGGGAATCTGCAGTTAGGGGCAGCAACATATTTATGCTCTTTTATGAAAAGATTCGGCTTTAAGAAATTCCATTCTATCAATTTAATATTTTAAAGATCTCAATATATATATATGTTTATTTGAGAAAAGAATATTTACAGATTATTGCAGCTATGGGGCCGGGGAACATGTTTATGTTCTTCTAAGAAAAAAATATTTACAATTATGAAGAACATATTTTACAGCCCCCCACATATATGCTCTTTTAAGAAAAGATTTATCTGTAAACATTTGATTGCACCAAATTCATCAAAAGCTTGATCCTAATCTTATTTTAATCGTAGACTTTTTTATTTATTTATTGAAGGAAGCATAAAAATTAAAAATTAACAAGCTTTCATTTAAAAAAAAAAACACTGCTGAGCCAAGAGCAGCGGAACATCTTAAACTTTATTAATCTTAAACTCAAAAGAACTTGATCATTCAACTTTTCTTATAGACCGAAAGACACTTATTATTGTTTACATGTATATATTTTAAATGTAGAATTTATACTGTCCTCCAATTAAATAAGATAATCTCCCAAACTATTTGCACGGTTAACTCTTCAGTTGTGTTTACAGTGCACTACAAAATTATAAATACAGTGTTGTGGAGCATTACATTCCATCTTTGATAGCTGAGGTAGGAACAAGATGGAGTCCACAGACTTCCCTCTTTACACAACATTTGAAAAGCCTTATGCAAAAATAACCAGAGGTTTTGCCTGCATATATTTTGCTGCAATTTTGGCTCTTGTATTCTATAGGGTTAACTATATGCCAAAAGAAGATTATTTTCCATGGATTATGGTATTTGCTGCAGAGCTGGGGTTTGCCTTCACTTGGGCATTAGAGCAGGCCTTCAGGTGGCGACCTGTGAGTCGATGCACTTTCCCAGAAAGGCTTTCTAAGAGGTAAGGCTCATTTTCTTTTAATAGATTCGTAACTATTTCATTATCTAGGGTTAGGTTAAACAAATAGAGAGCTACGACTATAGGGCGGAATGTTTACTTTGGTTAGAAGTTTAGTGGAACATGTAAAACTAACTGTAGTTTCACTGTTGTTCGTAAATGGGCAGGTTCGAAAATGATCTACCGCCTGTTGATATATTTATATGTACTGCTGATCCAATTAGAGAGCCTCCAATGCATGTTGTAAATACTGTACTGTCCACTCTGGCTCATGATTATCCCACAGAAAAGCTGTCGTGTTATGTGTCTGATGACGGAGGATCTGTACTTACCTTCTACGCTCTATTTGAAGCTTCGGTTTTTGCAAAGATTTGGGTTCCTTTCTGCCAGAAATATTTGATCCAACAGAGGTGTCCAGATGCATACTTTTTAGAAAGTGATGCTCACCAAAATAACAGTTCCTTATTTGCAGCTGAGCGCGAAAAGATCAAGGTAAGATAGCAGATTGAGATATGAATTACAAGAAATAAAATTTGTATTAAAGGTACATGTGGAATGTGTCATTTTTGTTTATTAACATGCTTTTATTTTAATTGTAAGAGCTTTTAAAATAAATTTGTTGAATTTTTTTTCATATTTTCGCCCACATTCATTGATTTATTATAGGATGAGAAATTTGTGACGATAGATCATACAGCATAATCTGAAACATTATTAGAAAAAATTAATATAAGTTAAGAAAAAATAAATAATCTCATAGATCGTGAAAATTTAATTCTAACTATATTTTTATTTTGTTTTTTCTTTTAATAGACAATGTACGACGAGATGAAGCATCGTATAAATAGCACTGTGAAGAGGGGCATTGTTCCAGAAGTCATGTACAATCGACATGATGGGTTTAGAGAATGGAGTTCAAGGATCACTTCGAAAGATCACCATAGTATAGTTCAGGTCAGTAAAGTAACACAGACTTTCAAAATACAGTTCATGTCAATTAGATTCTTCATCAGTTGTCTTTACAAATACCTTTGCTCTACTACTTGGGTTTTGTGTAGATTTTGCTAGAGAAAGGCAAAGACGATGGCCTTGATTTGCCCAGTCTTGTATATGTATCTCGTGAAAAGAGACCTGGACGCCCACACAATTTTAAGGCTGGTACTCTCAATGTTCTGGTATTTTTCTTTCTTCAATCTCATGTCATTGCTCCTTTAAGTCTAGTGAATAATAGTGATACTTATTGGGGTTAAATCCTGTTTGCAGATAAGAGTTTCTGGCTTGATGAGCAATGCTCCATTCATTCTTACATTGAACTGTGATATGTATGCCAACAACTGTGAAGCAATTCGTGAAGCTATGTGCTTTTTCATGGACCCTCAAACTGGCCATCAGCTTGCGTTTGTCCAATTTCCTCAAAGGTTTCATGGCATTACAAAAATGGATTTGTATGCCAATCATCTCAAGAGACTTTTCGATGTACGTATTATATTAACCGCAACAAGCCAGCTTTTTATGCATAGAACTCCATTATAATCACAGATTACTTTGTATATGCAGATACAATTTAAAGGGCTAGATGGAGCAGAAGGTCCATTCTACGTGGGCACAGGATGCGTCCACCGCAGGGATGTTCTATGCGGAAGCGAACCTCAAGATTTAACTAAAGCATCTATTGAATTTGGAAATTTAGAAGTGGAAAAGCCATGTTCATCCCAGATATTAAATAAAGCAACAACACTTGCCAATTGCAATTACGAGGATAACTCTCTTTGGGGCAAAAAGGTAAATCTAAATTTCTACGGTCCAACATGTGTAACTTTTCAATTTAGAATTTGATATGCATATTATAGTGATATCTTGCATCTCTCTGTAATAATCATTTTGGTTATTATTTGTTCTCTTAATTCATAAGGAGTATTAATTTAATCAACTAAGCTCTAATTTAAAATATTCATATAATTTTAATATGAACTATGGTTTTTTTTTTTTCTCAATCCATTATCACTTATGATGAAAAGAAAGTATCCTCTACTATAGATTATCTCTTGCAAGGGAAAAGGTATAACATCATGTAAAATATCTAATGCTTATTTTACATAGTCATTGTCTCACATATTCATAGTGACCAATTAAGAATAGAAAGTGGATGTAACATTATTGCATACATTTTCTTTTACTAGATTGATTAACACTTACCTTTTTGGTGCACACCAACCAAAAAAAGAATATTGTGCATTCTATACTATACCATGGGTCCAATTTTTTTCTTAATTCCTTGCGCTAGCTATGATGATAGGAAAGAATCCCGCAATACTTGTGATTATCATCGAATAGTGTGTAAGTGTAACAACATACATCAAATGGAACCATTGCTAATATTTCCATACTTGTTAAGTCATTTGAGTTGGTGAATCCTAACATCTATTACCTTTGTGCCACTAGTAAACTTTAATCTAGCCTAATATAAGGTATCCCATATCATCTATCACATGTATGATAGTGGTGAAATATAACTAAGTTGTAACATACTAAGGGTAGATCCTAGCATTCATCACCTTCATACTATTGGTGACTATGACTAGACCCTGAGATATAACAATTAGCTCTTTTCATCTATCACTTGCATGATGCTAGTGATAGCTATCTAGATTATTAAAATAATAATATTTATTCAAAATTTTTATTATTATCCATGCACTAAATTTTCAAGTTGAGTAAATGGAAAAAATGAAATAAAAAAATTGTTATACTTTTTGTGATGTCTAATAGACCTCACTTTTTTCAATATTTTTAACAATTAAAATAATTCTTTGAAATTTATAAAAGTATGTCTAATTAATTTTTAAAATATCTAAAAAATTATAAACATAAACTACTCTTTTATAAAAGTGTGACAAATTTCTTAAAAAATTCTCCATTATTTATCTATTTATATAGTGGGAAAGCATAATTTAATCTTCCAACGATTCTTGTTTTCCATAAACACACATGAACTACATCTCAATTACAATAATCTTTTGAGCGTGCATATTGACCATACCCATTTAAGAAACATTGCCCACTCTCTATATGATGAAATTCCTCTATCCTTTAAGTTTTAAGGACCATCCATATGTTATTGAACATTGCCCACTCTCTATATGATGAAATTCCTCTATTCTTTAAGTTTTAAGGACCATCCATATGTTATTGAATATTGCTCACTCTCTATGTGATGAAATTCCTCTATCCTTTAAGTTTTAAGGACCATTCATATGTTATTGCATGAATTAAGAATAACTGGACTTTTTTCGTATCTTAGTTGAATGATTAACTATCCATGACATCAAACCAAAAATAACCCACATCCATTTGAACTTTTTCATATCTTAGTTGAATGATTAAATATCCATGACATCCAACCAAAAATAACCCACATCCATTTCTAGATAACCATGTTTAAATTAAGGAAAATCTCCTCAGAACACTACAAAATCAAAATCTTCCCTTGAGAAATCTTATGAAATCTTCCCTAATTTGTTATCTCTTCACCACCACTTTTCCCATGCCATTCTTGCAATACTAATCCAAGACATGAGCTTTCCTAATGTCACCATAGAAAGCCTCTCAGCATATTCATCATTTAATTTCATTGTATTCTAAGTAAAAAAACCATAAAATATGCTTTAAAATATTGATGAAAAGACAATTTCTTGTATAATTTTTTTTAATTTTTTTTTAAGGACAATCAGAATCTTATGTACACATGAAAAACCTTGAATATTCTCCAGGTTGGCATACTTTACGGGTGTGCAGTGGAGGATGCTTTAACTGCATTTATCATACATTGCAGAGGCTGGAAATCTACTTACTACACTCCACAAAGAGACGGCTTTCAGGGGCGTGCACCTACTAATTTGAATGATACTCTGATTCAACATAAGAGATTGACCGCAGGTTTATTCGAATTTTTTGTGAGCAAGTTCTGCCCATTTGTGTATGGGATTGGCCGTGTTAGTATAACACTCAGAATGTGTTATGGCTATTACTGTTTATGGGCTATGTCCTGCCTACATATACTGTGTTATGGCTTGGTTCCAGCTCTATCCACCCTCCGCGGCATATCAGTATTCCCCAAGGTATCTACTCAGTGCTGACTATAAATAGTTAATACCTCATTATTTATGTAGACTTAGTCTTGCAGGTAAACAGTGGACACGTTCACTATAAGATTTTCATTATTTATGTGAAACCCAATTACATTGAAAAGCAACCAACATGGACCATAACATATAGGTTGCTTAAACCCTTCCTTTTTAAATTCTTATAAACATCCATACAAGCTCAATCTTAATAATAGGTGCACGATGCTTATATAGGTTGCTCCTACATATTTGTCTTTAAACGTTGTTATGTGTATGGCAGATTTCAAGTTCATGGTTTGTCCTCTTTGGATTTCTATCACTATCTGCATATGCATACAGTATAGTTGAGTTTGTGATGATTGGAGGTTCAGTGAAAAGTTGGTGGAACGAGCATAGGATGTGGGCAATAAAGGGGACCTCATCGTATCCATTTGCATTCATTCAAGTCCTTTTCAAATTGATGGGTATTTCTGAAGTGGGTTTTGAGGTGACAAGCAAAGTGTCAGACAGTGAGGCAGCCAAAAGATTCGAGGCAGAAATATTTGAATTTGGAGTAGCCTCATTAATGTTTATTCCTCCTGCAACTATCATGGTTATCAACTTGATATCACTGTTGAGTGGAATGACACAATTTGTAAAGGGTGGGTATCCAGCTGTTGAGGGTATGTTTGTGCAGCTCATGTTATCGAGTTTTTATAGTGATGAATGGGTTTCCCATATTGGAGGGGATGTTTATGAGGACAGACAAAGGACGGATGCCTACTTCAATTACAATGTCCTCTATTATGGTAGCGGCGCTTGCATGTTTTGTGGCATTAAAAATTTCTACCTAGTGAAAGGAGTTTTAATGCATTCTATGAAATCTGTTATGATCTAGGTATTGAAGTCCAAATGTGAGTATTGTAATTTATTTGGCGAGGTTTTATATTATTATTGTTTCTTTATATAAGATGTTGTTTATTCAATATAAATTGTTTTAGGACAAATAAATGTTTATTAAAGTTTATCAAAATGTTTTATTATTAATTTTGGTTGTTTAGTCTTTTTATATATATTGTTATGTTTTAAAATATTTTATTTTCTCTCTCTTGATTTTTTATACTAGACTTTATCTTCAACCTGATTATTCTTTAAAGATACTTATGAACATTAATAATAATTTAAATTTCAATAGTCTCAAAGTACTTCTATATTTGAATGATTCTTCAAGTAAATCAAAATATATACTGCATCCATATGAAAGACGATATCATTGCAAGTATCCAAAAGAGTTGAAGACTTCAATAATATCACAAAGAGTATCCAATAATATTTTCATGCCACAACAATGGAGATTCAAGATTATAATGTCTTTGATCTTATTTGACATTTAGTTATTATTAAAATAGGACATGCTATTTTGATTTAAATGATCGTCGTTGTTTGATTAAGGTAAATTAGGTTTTCGACTAGGCTCAAATCCTATTACATTTAAAATGTATCAAATAGCACACAAAAGTTGATTACAACACAAATGCAGTCACACAACCATAACATACAATAACAAAAAGGAACTAAACAATGACATTACTAGACCTAACAATTTTCACACCCTTGACCTAAGTGTGAGACTAAGAAAGTTTTTTAGGGAACACATTTTCCTTCATTAAAAAATGGTCCAAGACACCTCATTATCCACATACATTGAAATAGGAGAGAAAGGAGGAAAAACCCTTCTAAGGTCTTAATTGGAGGAGCTTCCACACAAACCAAAGGAGACACACCAATGTGACCCACAATAATAGGGATGAGATCAAAGGGAGGAGACCCGACAGCAAGTAACATAGCTATATCAAGAATTTCCATCTCATCAAAACTAAGAGGCATAAAAGCCTCTAAATTAGAGACATTCTCAACCACATCCACAATAAGGTGTTCATTTAGAACATTCTTCCACTAGAAAGAAGATCACAAATTCTTTGAGCATGAGAATTTTGATACCAAATATTTCATAAATAAGTGCCACCTAAATCACAATGAAACGGCTTCTTAATCTATATTGATAGAGGCTTAGACAAATCCAATTCCACAAGAATATGAGCATAGGTGGTGCGAGAGGATATAACAGTGACTTGGATGGAGTTACCAATACTAATGTAGCAAGAATTGCTCCAAAAATCAGGAGGAAGATTGAAGAACTGCATCCAGACCAGTAGTTAATTGAAGGACTCAATAAAAGAGTTAAAAAAATAAAATCTAAGGCTCAAGGAGAACAGCATGCTAACCCCAAAATCAAGAGGGAAAATTAAAGAGACATTCTGATCAAGGACTACATTAAAGACAATCACAAAGAATTTCTTCCCTACATAATAGAATATAAGTGGTCAGTGATCTAAAATCTTAGATCACTAAGCCAAGGTCGCATTCTATCAAATCTACATATCAATCCCTTGTAAAAAGAAATATTCCATGTTTTCTAGAATTTCATCTCCCAAAACTAGAATTATTCCCTTTTTTTTCAACTTACGATAAGTCTATAAAGAGTAGGATTAATGATAGATCTTCAAGTCATAGGAGCAACCAGAAGAGCATTGCACTAGCAACACGCCTCTGGAAGGAGGACAACCGGTACGAATAATATTCGCATAAAAGCCCTTACTACGAGCAGAATATTTGGAGAATGAAAGCTACGATCCGCGAAAGGGGACGCAGGGGAAATGCAGCCAGCAAGAGTGCCAGAAGGATCAGCAACATCACCCAGCTTCGGTCCTTGCAAATCCCAAGGCGTGTTAATCTCAGCCACCCCCAAAATAGCAAAACCCATCCCGTAGCCAGGAGATGACACGATAAAAGGAACGGATTCACAAAACCCCCATGGTGGGAAGACCCCAGAGACCACCTACGAGTGAAAAGAACCAGTAGATGGAGTCGAATCCAAAAGTCGATCACAGTAAACCTCACTAGTACCATTTTCAAATGGTCATTTATTATTATAATTAATACAGCAAATTTGACTTAGTAAATTTATTGGAATGTCTACAATATTAATTAATTGTCAATAATGATTATTGTTTTATTAGTTTCTTTGATATTTCCAATACACTCTTTCCATTTCCACTTCAGTTTAAATGTTCCTACAGGAATGGATAGATGGTATAATAGGAGGAGAGATAAATGATAAGTGCACATCACTTGTCTCTCGCGTGTTCTCATTTAATAAAAAATATTATTTTTTAATAAATTTTAAATATTATTATTTGATGTCATTTTGGCTCTTATCAAGTCAATTTACATTGTTTTAAAATTGCCTATTAGTTTTAATGGTTAAATATTTTTAACATGGTGAGTTATATGTATATATATAAAAGATTAGAAAATAATTCTTATTATAAACTTAAGGCTAGTCATTTTAGTTAAACACTTTCACACAAGATTTGATTTAATTGAAAAATGGATTGTTGTTTATCTATTAAAATGTGATTCATTTTTAGTTCGTTTAAAGAGAATTATAGGCAAGGGCTTGCTTTTAACTAGTTATTGATAATTCTTTTTCTAACTAATGAGCTGAAATACTTTTTCTATTTGAAAAATATTTGTCTATTGTCAATGTATAGATGCGAATTTTATAGAAAAAACATATTTTAAAAAACTAATTTCTTCAATCTAATTAGTAGGGAAATTTTACCTAATAATGGTGATTATTGCACTTCCATTATAGTCATGTTGGTAATAGTGGTAGATGGAAAGGGAAGTCCTGCTTGTTGGACTGAATGTGGTCAGAAAAATTGGTATGGTTATCAAGTGTCATGCTATTCCAATTTGGAAAATTATAATTCAAATTAGACAGTTTGGAATTGAGAGCGAACAAACCAGTAGCTACAATTACTTTGTGCACTAGAATGAGGAAATGGTTGGTATTTCTATCCATTCATATTTGTTTGGTTTTCCTTCAACTTATTTCTTTTAGCTTGATATTGAAATTCTTCTTTCATGGTAGTGTATTTTATTTTCCATTAATTTGAACTCATGAAGCTTGATATTTTTGGTAAACATATGAAACACTTTGACTGTATGTAGATCCTCAGCTACTATGTCATCACATGATTAATAATAGGTACCCTGTTCAATTTTGGTGGCTTTTATTTTATTTGGATGCTCACATGTTTGCTTTATGGAGTTCTCAATCAACTAGAACAAATCACCTACACCTATATAATATAAATGACCACTATTACAACCTATTTATGCAAAAAATGTATCATGGAGCTCATGGAAGGCCCAAGACCACAAGATATTAAGGCTACATTTGAAGAATGTTAGGAAATAAGGCAGAACTACTAGTTAGTAGAAAATTACATTAATCAGCTTTAGTAAAATAGTTGGCGTACTACAAGAAAAACCATATCAATCCCATGATAACACAAACTCAAGAAGATTTTACGCAAACTTGGAAGCAATCTCATAATTTACCCTACTCCTAATCTTTGTCTCGAGATGGTCCAAAACTATTATCTCCTTCACATTTTCCACAAGACCCATAAAATCTTACAATAATTGTACTATTAGAGGCCAAGATATTGTTCTCTCCTTGCAAATTTTTTCTATATGGATGCACAAAATATTTTGAAACCAAATGCTCATGGAATGCCATGATTGTAGAATATGCACAAAAATCTTTCAAGAAAATGCACATAAAGCTTTCAAGAAAATTCCATTGATAGGTGTAAAGCCAAAGTCCACAACTTTTACCAGAATCCTACCTTCCTGTTCCATAATGGGAGCTTTGGAAAAGGGTAGACTTACCCCAAAATGCATATATACATTTGACTAAATGAAGTTTTGAACATAGATTTGGTGAATGAAGTTCTCATGCATAGCTTCAACATCTAAGATGAAAATAAGATTCAACATAGCACCATGGAGAGAAGTGATTGATAGTTAGCATATTAAATTCCTCTAAAATAGAAATGTTAACAATGAAAACTAGAAAGTATAATAAATTGTCATAGAAGCACCTCTAGACCTAGAATTAAAAACCAATAATCAAAAATGAAAAATGGTAATTTCTAATGAGAGTATACACCATGAACATAATACTTGATTATTTTATAAATTTCCTAGGAAAAAGTGACTAGGCTTTCTCGATGAAAACTATATTACTTTTATGTTAGGTTTTCTCCTTGGAATTATAGCTCATTTAATTGTTTCAGGAGATTGGATATTTTCTTGTAGGAAATTTAAAGATAAATTTTAGAGTTAAATCCTTTCCTAAGAACATAAATATGTTTAATTACTTTGAAAGTAGAAGAAAATGGAATGTTGCTTTTACATAAATATTTACACTATCAAAAGATTTTTTTAAATATTAGAATTTGTGTGAAAATATTATTCAAGTAGAAGTTGAAGAAAATTTCAAGGAAACATGTCTAGATCAAACATGATTGTAGCACTTAAGGTATCAATATCTTAATTTTAAATCATTGAGTTTATTTCCAAATAAAATATATGCTAAAAGGATTATCCCCAATTGAGGAACTAATTAATTCATGTCATTGTTATATTTTGGTGAAACTGTTAGAGGTCTATGTAGTTTGTGTTGTCATTGATGTCAACAAATCTATGTTGCTACATTGATGCAAATCGTTGAGATTCTTTGATTTGACACATTATGTTGTGAAACATAGAAGAAAGGGGACTATGATATGACCTTATTTTTCCCCATTTCATTCAAGAAGTGAGATCCAAACCATGAAGTAACTATCAACTCAAGAGATGACTGAAATCAAGGTTTGAGATCTTTCAAATTCTCCTTTATGCAAGGACATGGGGTGATCCAAACAACACCTTGGGGATAAGAATTCAAACTAGCAAAACAACTCTAAACCTAGATATACAAAGTGCAATGAAGAAATCAATCACAAAACATAAGGAGACTATTAATTTTTGGAAAAAATAAGAATAAGGAATGTTGTGCACCTGGTAAAAAAATTTTGTTTCTACAACTTGTTATGCCTTGCATAACCACCCCACTTTGATTTGGATCAAAATAGGTCCCCCTTTGTCTTTTTCCTTTGGACTTTAGTTTTCTACCTTAGGCGTTTTCCTTTCAAAGTTCTGTCAGAGGCGGAACTAGGACCAATATCAGACTTGGAAACTCCTTCTGAGGTTCAGATCTTGTTCTTTCCCTAGTTCCAGTTCTGACAGACCTTGGTTTTCATCTCTTTTTGTTCTTTGTCAGAGTCGGGTCTGGGACCAAGTTCAGAATGTTGAACTTTAAGTTCCTTATTTTGGTTCCATCTCAGGTTCGACCCCACCTTTTCTTTCCTCTTTGTTGGTTTTGGTCATTTTGTGTCCTTTGCCTTAGGTGTTTTCTTTTCGGCCTTGGGCATTTTTGTTTCCTTTTGTTTTGGCGGACTCAGAACCGGAACAGATTCTGAACGTGGAACTTCTTCCAAGCTCTATTTTTTGTTCTTTCCTCGGCCCAGGTCCTGCCTCTTTGGTCTTCTTTCCCTTGCGCGTCTGTTCGCATTGTTCCACTTGTCTTGTTCTTTTTGTTTTGTTTCCTTTTTCTCTATCGTGGGGTTGTCCCCCCTTCCATTCTCTTACTTTTCCTTTCTGCCTTCTCTTTTGGATGGTGTCGAAGGCAGGTTCAAAACGAAATCTAAACCCAAAACCTGGAGAAGTTTCTGGTTCAGATTTTGGTTCCAACCCCGGTTCTGCCTTGTTCGTTGCTCCCACTCTGTCGGTGTTTTTATCTCCACCCTTTGCGTTTTGGGTTTTCTCACGGGCGTGGATCTGGGATGGGGTATGAGCTGGGAAGTTGTGATTACTTTCATGGTTTGTTCCCATCCCGACTCCGGTCCCGAGTCTAGTTTTTCCCCCACCCCTACCTGTTTTGAAAGAAAGGGGTGTCGTTTATGGTTCATGTTTTGCTCTCTTGTCCAGTTTTAGTTTTGTTCCCGGTTCTATCAATTTTAATGTGTGGTCCCGTTCGGTTTTGACCCCGGCTCTGCTAGTATCGAAGGTTGCTACTCTTTTGGGTTCTGTTTTGGTCCTGCTTTTTCCTCCGCCGAGGTTGTGTTTCTTTTGACAAAATTGGAGACATAATCTTAATGTGTGCTTCTAACCGAGACCTTGTTTTGTAGGATCTAGACATGCGCATAAGGATGTTTCCCAAGTGAAGTCACGCTGAAAGGAGGATATTGGGGAGATTTAGAATGAACACAACAAGTTCAGTAGGATGTCCTGCCGACTCAGGTTAGGTCTTCGACAGAAGGTCTCCTCGAGTGCTTTGTCTCTCGTCGATAGGGATGTCTTCAGAGAAAGTGTGGGCCTTCGGCATAATCTCCCATTGATAAAATGAAGTCTCGGTGACAGAAGTGGATTTGGGGTAGCTGTTTCCATGCAATAAGACGTCTCAGCAAATGGGTGGAGTCTTACCGATAGCAAAGCCCAGCGAGGGCGGGTTCTTATTTTGTTGTAGGGTTATCTCCCTGCCAATAGGTCTCAGCGAGGAAGGAAATTATAACCGACTAGTGCAAAATGGGTTCCATTGGTAATCATCGACGTAACAACCGGTAGGTCACGACAACCAGAGAGTGAGCATGTGGAAGTCTTCGCCCAAATGAGAGATGTCAATGGGATGTTGTACTAACAAAGATCAGTCACAATGACACCAAAATTTGGCAAAAGGAAATGAATGTGGTGAGATGTCTCACCGACGATCCAGAGTCACACCGAAGAGGGCTTTTAGGAAGGATTCATGTTCTCACTATGAGGTTTCACTAACCAGTGTTAGAAGATTCATACACTGGCAAAAGATTCTCTTGATGCTGGGATGTCTTGGCAAGTTCATAAGGTCATACCGACATGCCACAAAGGGATGCTATCAGTGGTCTTCGGTAGGAGAATCAATAAGTCTTAGTGACACGCAGGGAATGAAAGATATGCATGTCAGTATAACTAAAGATGAGTCTCCCTGACATAAAAGAGGTCACCAAAGAAGGGTGCATTCGACACAGTGTCTGGCCGAAGGGCAGAGGTTACACAGAAGAAAAGGAGCCAGAAGAGAACAAACAAAGTTCAGGAAGACTCGAAATGAATGCAATGGGTTTAGTAGGATGTCCTGCAGATCTGAGAAGGTCATGCCGAAACATCAACAAAAACTGGCGTAAGGAGGGACCCACAAACAGAAGCAGAGTTTGCTGAGAGAGTGTGATTTCACCATATCATCTGGCCGAGGAGGAAGCAGTCTTGCCAAGGGTCTTTGTGAGATCAGTATGATCTCTGTGGCTCTCCAGAACCTCTCATCAACTGGTTTGTGCTACGCCGACAAACTTGTAGAAAGTGGATATGGAGCGGAGAGAGTGCTGAGCGATGAAGAAGATGAAGTCGTGAGTCAACTGGATAGCTGTGAGGTTTCCTGACAGGGGTAGCTCGGCATTAATGGGGATATTTTGGGGCACCCAAAGTGGCTCCATTGGAGGTCAAGAATGTACATGGAGGTGTAGAAGTTATGGTGGTAGATGCAAAAGATCTATAGATCTTTCCAGAGACGATCTTTGCTAGCAGAGACGGTGAGGAGGGCACATAGAATGCAGAACCGACTCCCTTCAAAAGGATCTAAGCACTGACTTCCTAACAAGATGGGATATTTTGTAAACCCTAAAACGGGTGCTAACCTTCTCTTCAGGAGAAGATGTATATATGGCATGCCTTCCTTTTTGTAAAGGGTTCAGAAAATTTTGAGTGTTCAAAAATTTCTAGTTCCAAATTTTAGTATTAGGACTTCTAGATTAGAATTTTTAGAGTTAGAACTATTAGGAGTTAGTCAGCTAGCAAAGGGAGATTGAGTTGCATCTTGATTCTCAGTAATGTGAGCTTCTCTTGTCTTCTTGGTTAGCAGTTAGTTTTTAGTACAGGTTGGAATGTATTTTCAAAGTTCTTCTAGTGTAGATGGAAGCAGTCTGAAGACACAGGTTTTCTATACACTGGTGATTGTGCCAGATTTGTAAATGTTGTTTATCTATCTAACCCATAGTAGAAGCAACCAGATTCGAATCTACTTCATATTGTGTTCTAGAACAGTATTTATCTGAAATTAATCATTTGATTTTGAAATCTTTCAAGAAATAAAATCTAATTTTGTGTCTCGCTTAAATGCTAGTTTGTAATCAGTTATTAAAATTAGCACTGTCAATGAATGCAACTATGTGTTAATCACCAGCTAATTTTGTTCTTCAGTTTTAGTTAGCAAATTCCTTGAAGTTAGCAAAGTCTGGTTAAGGTTCAATGAACTATTGTTCTTTTCTGTTTCAACACCCTGATCCATCTATTTTATATTTCTTTAAAACCCTTGGTTAGTATAAGATTTATTTCATGTTTGATCTTGGAGCAATCCAGAAGCCCAACACCAGTGGGCCCCTTGAATATTACTATTGCGTTGACCACTGAGTAACATCAACACAGTTGAGACCCAACTACCAAGACCTTGGGAGCTAAGGCATTCATGTGTTGCCTTTCTCTTTTAGGAGAAGCAAAGTAGCAATACTCTATTTAGCATTATTGTGGTGCCAAAATCACCATCAACAGGAACTAGCACTAGAAGGAGGGCCTAGAAGGGCAAGCTGGATAAAACTAGGTTATATTCCTCAGAAAGGCCTCACAGAGTTCTTTGATCGACTGGGAATCCATCATCTTTCATAGAACTCAAGACCCCAACAAGACATAGACATCATAGAATTGGGGCAACCATCGTACCACCCTTATCAACTTCGCACACCCCACCAGGATTTTCACCCATACCTCAGTGGATACCCATCAATCCACCATCCAATTCATCTCATCTGCCAACACAGTTGGTTCAACCGATACAATAGCTGGCTCAACCACCACCATCGCCACCAATGGCTTTCTTTTAGAATAATCCCTCTTTGTTAGGGACTATCCCTGGAGGTTTTCACGATATTCCCAAAAACTCTGAGAAATTCTATCCTAAGTACATCCATGGTGAGTTAAGGAGCACTGAAGAACATATAAAAGCTTTCAAGGATGCTTGTACTAGAGCTTAGATAGCCCACCATAATGTGGTCTGTAGGTTATTTCCTTACTCTTTAGGGGACATGGCATACAATTGGTACCTTAATCTTCCTCAAGGTTCCATTCTGACTTGGACACATTTGGAAAATGCTTTCATCAACCAATTCAAGGTGTATGTGGATCCAACTCTTTTATATCATCAGTTTGCAACCATAAGGAAGGAACCAGGTGAATATTTGCCTTTGTTTAACACCTGGTTCCAGCGAATTTATAGGAGAGTACAAGATCCCTATATGGTTACTGAGAATAGTGCTATCATGGCATACTTTAGGGTTATAGACCCTTTCCTAGGTTTGTTCTTGCAAAGGACTTATCCAGTAACTGATATCGATTCTCTTTCCAAAGTTTATAATTTGGCTATTAAGCTGCAGTAGCAAGTTAGTTCTCAACAAGGAAGTCTAGGAGGAGGTTTCCCTTCAATGGGATATCAGATGCATAGCTCAACTCCTCTATTCAAAACCATCCTAGGGATGTCTCCTTCTCACTATGGGCCTATGTCTGAACTGCAAACCCAACCACTAGTCCCATTCTTTGCTACTGGAACTTCTGATTTCTTCCAACAACCACAGGTTCCTCCAAGTTCCCATGGTCATCCTAACCAAATTGGGACTCCAATTCATGTTGATCATCCACCTATTGTTAAGAGCGTGGAAAATGAGAAGACGGTTCAACTTACTAACAAGGTAGAAATCCTGAATAAAACACTGTCTCAGGTTACCAATGATATGGCTCAACTCTGTCTGAACCCCTCTCAAAACCAAGGCAACTACCCTAATTAGAACAACAATAATCAGGGTACTTATCAAAGTAATAACAACTACAACCAAAGAGGTTACCAAAACCAAAACAGAGGGTATAATCAAAGGCCAAACAATAATAGACAGTGGAATATGGGACCTAATAATGGTGGAGTCCCTCACAACTATCACGCAAATAAGGAGGGAGCATATACTGCAAACATGGCTGACCTCAACTTCATGACCAATTGGTGTAGGTTGCATGATACTGCAACCCATTCTGAGGTGAATTACCCTCAAATGGAGAAGGTGGTCAAGATGGCACATGAAGATGCCCACACCTTCCAAGGGAATTCCAACAAAGGAGGTGACTCAGCGGATACTGCAATGACTTATGAGATTTTCGAGGAGGAGCCCTCATTCCCAAGGCAAGAAGAGAATGAACCAGAGGCGGATTCATATGATGCCCAAGATTTTCAGATGAAGGGAGGACACTTCCTAAGAAATCAAGGTAAGGGGCCATTCACTACATCAACACCTCCTAATCACATGGTGCCACCTAATCAAGGTGCTCATAATAATCCTTCTCCACCACAAGGCTCGCCTGATCGTCATAACAAGGGTAATCCCTCTGTTGTTTTCAAAAGTAATCTAAGTTTTAATGTAGAATTTGACATTGTTTCTGAGATGTAGAAACATAAAACTTCTTTTTCATATTTTGACATTTTAAAGTGGTGCCCTACCCAAAGGGAAATAGTGCTGAAAGCTCTGGAACAAGTAGATAAGGCAAAAGGAAAGAGCAAGGTTACCTCCCCTGCAAACATGAATGCAACCTTATACAAAAGCAAAGTAGGTACTCCTTTCCTTTTGAGCTTAAGAATTTCTTGCAAGAACCTACATAACTGTTTATTGGACTTGAGGGCTTCAGGAAATGTCATGCCCTTTTCCATATGCAAGAAGTTGGGATTGGAACCTATTCAGACAAATAAGAAGGTCATTCAACTTGACAAAACAGAGGTCAATGTGGTAGGGGAATTAAGAAACATACATGTTCAAGTAGGATCATACCCTAGGATCCTAACAAACATAGACATCCAAGTGGTAGACATTCCCGAGACCTATGGTATGCTACTAAGCCAAGATTTCATGAAGAATTTCGAGGGATATCTTTCCCTTGACTTCTCACATATGTGGCTATCATGGAAAGGGATTCCTAATCAGATCAGGATTGAGAGTGAGCCTTGGCTCAAGCATATCATTACTAAATATGATTGCCACAATGAGGTAGCCTATTTCAAAATGGAAATAGGTGTGTACAAAAGGAATGAGGCTTTAACCTTTTCTATTTTTGATCCTAAAGAGCTGCCCATACAAAAGCCCCATGACCTTGTAATTAATGAAAATTAGCAAACATTGGTCAGAAAACTATAGCAAGATCAGCTGGTCTTGGGGGAAAATGTAGATTTACAAAGTCTCCTACTCCCTAATTGGTGCAGGGTACATTATCAAAGCCACTCTGAATTGACTTGTCAGCCCTGCATTGACATTTTAAAACATGTTTCCCAAGTTGAGGAAGTTGGCACAAGTTGCCCTAAGACCATTCCAAACTTCTTCCCATTTGAGGCCAAGGAAGTGACCATGTTAACCAGGGATATAACACTTGCAAAAGAAATCCCTCTTCAAATTGAACCTACCCTAGACACACGCCCAAATCAGCACACTGATGAGGAGCATTCCCAAGATTTGCTTGACACTCCTGTACTCATAGATATACCAAAATCCAAGGGGTTAACCCAAGAGATAAATAAATATCAAAAGGACAAACTTGGGCCATATGATGCATCTGAAAGGGGATTGGGAAGTATGATTGAGAAACCTACTAAACAACCATCCCCTGTATTTAATTCAAAAGAATCAACCCCTGCTTGTGATCAGTTGTGGACCCTTACCTTTGATGAATCCAAGTCCAAGACCAGTTGTGGTGTTGGAATTGTGCTAACCAGCCCAAAAGGGAAAGTTTTTTTTGCTTCTTACAAGGTCCAATTCGTTGCACTAATAATGTAGCTGAGTATGAAGCCCTGGCACAGGGATTAATGTTTGCACACAAGAAGAAATTCACAGCCCTGATGGTTAAGGGAGATTCAGAAGTGGTTGTTAAGCAAGTGCGCAACTAGTACACCTGCCACAATAAAAGGCTGCCAGCATATAGAAACAGGGTATGGAATCTGATCGAAGACTTTGATGCCTTTGGGATTAGTTTAATCCCTAGAGAAGAAAATCAGGTGGCTGATTCATTGGTAGTCACTGCAAGCACCTTGGAACCTATGCAAGGGTCCAAGTTTAAAAGATTTTCAGTTGAACTGATGTCCACCCTAGCTGTTCCTAACAATATTAAGAATTTCCAGGTCTTTGAGGATGATCAGCACATTATGGCATTCTTGGCAAGCTCAAATGTCTTTGAAGGGAAAATTATTGATGAATCTAATAGAGATCAAGGGGATTGGAACCCTGAAGAATGTGATACATAAGGGGTGCTTAATTTGAAAAGTAATAACATTCCCAAGGGAATGGTTGCTCTAGAGAGAATCTTTGACTCAGATCCGAGGGCTCGAGAGAAGGCATCAGCTGAAGAAAAGTTAGGAGAATATGAGATAGTTAATCTGGCTAATTCTGGCCCCGCAAGGAATGTCTACATAGGGAAGGCCTGCCCTGAAGCAATCAGGGACAACATATTAATGGCACTAAAAAAGGATATTGCTGCAATAGCTTGGGGGTATGAGGACCTCCAAACATTTGATGCTTCAGTTATGACTCACACTATTCCCTTAATGCCCGAAGCTAAACCCTTCAGACATAAGTAGCACCCTGTTAATGATTTGATTGAACTATTGATCTATAAAGAGGTTCATAAATTGCTGTTAGCAAGGATAATCTTCCCTATGTGCCATTCAACATGGGTGGCTAACTTAGTCCTAGTTCGTAAGAAAAGTGGGGAGATCAGACTATGCGTTGACTTCAGAAATTTGAATAAAGCCTCAGAGAAGGATAATTACCCACTTCCTTCTCTGGATGAGGTTCTGCAGACCATCAATGGATCTCAAATGATGTCATTCTTGGACAGTTACTCTAGATATAATCAGGTTATGGTCGACTTTGAAGATAGGATGAAGACGGCTTTCACTACCAAGTGGGGGACGTTTGCATACAGGAGGATGCCTTTCGGTCTGATAAATGCTGGAGCAACTTTCCAACGTGCCATGGATATAGCTTTCAAGGATCTGATTGGCAAGTGCATTATCATTTACATTGATGATTTGACAGTATTCTCCAAGGATAGATTGAATCATGCTGCAGACTTAGCCAAAGTTCTCGAAAGGTGCATCCAGTATGGTGTCTCCTTAAATCTCAAAAAGTGTGTGTGTAGAGTTTCTGAAGGGAAGCTCTTGGGACACATAATTTTAGAAAGAGGAATATCCATCAACCCAAATCGAGTTGAGTCCATTCTCAAGATAGCCATGCCAGGAAGTAAGAAGGAGATGAGATCCTTCTTTGGAAAGATCAACTTCGTGAGGAATTTTATCACAAGCTTTGCAGAAATCATGAAGCCCTTGAATGAGATGATGAAGAAGGATGCCAAAATATAGTGGAGTGATGAGGCGAGTGGCATTTTCTCAAGTCAAGCAATCCATATCGGAAGCTCTAGTTCTCACCAGTCCTGATTACTTGAGGCCATTTTACATCTACTCTTTTTCCTCCGAACACTCGTGTGCAGCTATACTAACCCAACGAGGAGAAGAGTCAGAAAGCTTTCATGAGTTCTCCCTTCAAAAATGCTGAAGTTAAATACCCACCTCTTGAGAAGAAAGCTTTTGCACTGGTTTGAGCTGTCAAGAAGTTTAGGCACTACATCCTCCGAAGTCAGATCATTGCTGTTGTCCCTGACACTGCTGTCAAGTCTCTATTTATGTAGAGCAAACTAGGAGAACAAAGAGGGAAATGGATGGCCATCTTGCAAGAGTTCAATTTAGGCCCAATGAAATTAGTCAGGGGTATGGGTTTATCTCAGTCCATGGCTGATGCTGGTAACAATGTTATTTGTCAGCAATACACGACCCAATCCTTCTCAGATGACCCGTGGTATGTTGATCTCATTTGCTTCATGCTTAATAACCGGTGTCTGGAGGGAATGAGTGCCACTCAGAGGAGAGCACTGAGACTAAAAAGCTCACATTATATGTTTAGAGGAGGGCTCCTATATAGAAGGAATTTCGAAGGAGTGTAGTTAAGATGCCTTGATCGACAAGAGGCCAAACATGTGATCTTTGAGTTTCATGGGAAACATGGCACAGGTCATGGGTCTGTAGATTCATTAACACACTAGATCCTCTAATCTGGTTACTACTGGCCCTGTGTATTCAAGGATGCCCATCAGCATGTGAGAACATGCCACACATGTTAGGTTGCTACACCAATAGAACGACATACAACCATGCCATTACAACCCGTTTACGAGGTAAGGCCATTTGCCCAATGGGCATTGGATTTCATTGGGGTTATCAACCCAAACTCTACTGCAGGGCACAAATTCATCTTGACTACTACTGACTACTACACGAGGTGGACAGAGGCCATACCTTGCAAAAACAACACAACGGAGGTAGTGATCAAGTTTCTCACCGAGTGCATCACTACGAGGTTTGGGGTACCCTTCGCTCTGGTATGTGACAATGGTTCAGATTTTTCTTCTACTGAGTTTATTTCTTGGGCCTATGATCACAAGATTGTCTTAAAGTACTTGTCAAATTATTACCTGCAAGGTAATGGAGTTGCAGAGTCTACCAATAAGAATCTCTTAGGGGTGATTAGGAAACTATTAGAACGTAACCCTAGAGACTGGCATACCCAGCTAAGATTCACACTATGGGTAGATAGGACTAGGATTAAGGCTACCTTAAGCACCTCACCATCCAAGCTAGTCTATGGCCAAGAGCCTATCTTTCCCATTCATCTTCAAATACCTATCCTTGAGTTCATGCAGAAGTTTTACTCTAGTGACAATAGGATAGAAGTTAGATTACCTGCTTTGTTGAAGTTAGAAGAACAAAGAGATGCTACATTGCAACAATTCTTTAGACATCAAGTTGTTGTCAAATGCTAGTTTGACAAAAGAGATAAGATAAAAGCTTTTAGGATATTAGACCTAGTGCTACTATGGGACAAAGCCAATGAAAAGAAAGGTAGTCATCAGAAATTTGACAAACTTTGGTTGGGTCCTTATCAGATTGCTGAGATCTTAGGAGAAAATGCTTTCCAATTGAGTAGTTTAACTAGAGAACATGTCCCCTTGCCTATCAATGGATAGTTTCTTAAACATTATTTTGAATCATGAAGTTGGAATTTTGCTAAGTGGTGCTTTTGTATAAGTTATTTCTATTTGTAATATAACTCTTTCTTTATGTGAATATCTGTCATTCTTTGTGTAAATAATGTGGCTATTGTTTGTAAATAGTTTGTTGTTTATTTTCTTTTCTTCCTATTCTTGCCTTCCATTTCTTTTGTTCTTTGTTTTTATTTCTGGTTTTGTTCTTCGAGGTTGATCTGTTGCTTTCCATTTTGAATTGTGGGTTGTTATCTGAGACACGCTTTGGTCATTAGGAGATAAGTGGTTTAGATATTTTCAAGTTCTCTAGTTGGAAGATTTTGGCCTCAACTCGTTGTTTCATGCTTGTTTTTAATAAAGGTTGTGGAAAGTTTTAAAACAAGGTGCCAAGTAAGTAACTCTCGTCAGTTCCCCTGAATCTGTCACAAATTATCAAGATCATCTCCTCTTATAAGGGTATATTTGTCCTAGGACTATGGTGTTGTAAGATTTGAGTGAAAAATCTGATCTCCCAAGTGCTGTTATGAGGTCCATGGTAGTTTTCAACCCAGATCAGATGATAAACATCTGACATATTGAAAAAAAAAGAGAGAATTAAGTGAAATATTTGAAACTAAAAAAGAAAAGAAAAGGATTATCAAAAGAAGAAGAGTCAATATGAATGGGTGATTCCAATATCTCTATCACAGCTATGGACGTCTGTCTGGTAGTAGAGCAATGCTGTGAGAAAACTAGAGGTATCTCCGTCGGGGCTATGGATGCCTGACTAGCAGCGGAGCAATGCCCGAGATATCATTGCATAGGAAAACAACTCATGTAGCTCAAATCTTGCACATTGTTGTCTAAAACATGAAGAAAAATTTATAAAAGAGTGATGCATAATCAAGCACACACATAGATTCGGGGGTGGCTGTTCATGGACTTACATTTGAGATTCTAGCTCTACCTTGCTTGTTATAACTAACCCAATTGGAGTTGTGATATTCATGAACTAAGAATTCTGGGTAGCTGAATCCTCAGATTCCTAAAAATGGTTAAACCATTTTCCCAACCAAGTCACCATTTGTTATGCCTTGCATAACCACCCCACTTTGATCTGGATCAAAATAGGTCCCCCTTTGTCTTTTCCCTTTGGCCTTTGGTTTTCTACCTTAGGCATTTTCCTTTCAAAGTTCTGTCGGAGGTGGAACTGACACCAATACTGAACTTGGAAATTCCTTCTGAGGTTCAGATCTTGTTCTTTCCCCGGTTTCAGTTCCAACAGACCTTGGTTTTCATCTCTTTTTGATCTTTGTCAGAGTAGGGTCTGGGACCAAGTTCGGAATGTTGAACTTTCTTAAGTTCCTATTTTTGGTTCCATCCTAGGTCTGACCCCGCCTTTTCTTTCCTCTTTGTTGGTTTTGGTCATTTTATGTCCTTTGCCTTAGGTGTTTTCTTTTCAGCCTTGGGAATTTTTGTTTCCTTTTGTTTTGGTTTGTTTGTTTTGGTGGACTCAGAACCAGAACAGATTTCGAACATGGAACTTCTTCCAAGATTCATTTTTTGTTCTTTCCCCAGCCTCGGTCCCACCTCTTTGGTCTTCTTTCCCTTGTGCATTTGTTCGCGTTGTTCTACTTGTCCTGTTCTTTTCATTTTGTTTCCTTTTTCTCTATCGTGGGGTTGTCCCCCCCTTTCTGTTCTCTTACTTTTCCTTTTTGCCTTCTCTTTTGGATGGCATCAGAGGCGGGTTCAGAACGAAATCTGAACCTGAAACTTGGAGAAGTTTATGGTTCAAATTTTGGTTCCAACCCTGGTTCTGACCGATCCGAGAAGGTCACGTCAAAACATCAATAGAAGCTGGTGTGAGGAGGGACCCACAAACAGAAGCGGAGTTCACCGAGAGAGCGTGATTTTGCCATATCGTCTGACCGAGGAGAAAGTAGTCTTGCTGAGGGTCTTTTCCAGATCGGTATGATCTCTGTGGCTCACCAGAACCTCTCATCAACTGGCCTGTGCTACACCGACAGACTTGCAGAAAGCGGATATGGAGAAGAGAGAGTGCTGAGTAGTGAAGAAGATGAAGCCATGAGTCAACTGGACAACTATGAGGTTTGCTGATAGGGGTAGCTCAGCATTAATGGGGATATTTTGGGGCACCCAAAGTGGCTCCATTGGAGGTCAAGAATGTACACGGAGGCATAGAAGTTATGGCAGTAGATGCAAAATATCTATAGATCTTTCCAGAGACAATCTTTGCCGGCAGAGACGGCGAGGAAGGCGCATAGAATGCATAACTGACTCCCTTCAAAAGGATCTGAGCGCAAAATTCCTGATAGGATGGGATATTTTTTAAACCCTAAAATGGGTGCCAACCTTTTCTTCAAGAGAAGATGTATATATGGCATGCTTGCCTTTTTGTAAAGGTTTCAAAATTTTTTGAGAGTTCAAAAATTTCTGGTTCTGGATTTCAGTATTAGGACTTCTAGATTATAATTTTTAGAGTTATAACTGTTAGGATTTAGTCAACTAGCAAAGGGAGATCGAGTTGCATCTTGATTCTCAGTAATGAGAGCTTCTCTTGTCTTCTTGGTTAGCAGTTAGTTTTCAATACAGGTTGGAATGTATTTTCAAAGTTCTTCTAGTGTAGATGGAGCAGTCTGCAGACACAGGTTTTCTATACACTGGTGATTGTGCCAGATTTGTAAATGTTGTTTATCTATCTAACCCATAGTAGAAGCAACTAGATTCAAATCTACTTCAAATTATGTTCTAGAACGGTATTTATCTGAAATTAATCATTTGATTTTGAAATATTTCAAGGAATAAAATCTCATTTTGTGTCTCGCTTAAATGCTAGTTTGTAATCAGTTATTAAAATCAACACTGTCAATGAATGCAACTATGTGTTAATCACTAGTTAATTTTGTTCTTCATTTTTAGTTAGCAAATTCCTTGAAGTTAGCAAAGTTTGGTTAAGGTTGAATGAACTATTGTTCTTTTCTATTTCAACACCCTAATCCATCTTTTTTATATTTCTTTAAAACCCTTGGTTAGTATAGGATTTATTTCATGTTTGATCTTGGAGTACAATCAAGAAGCCCAACACCAGCAGGCCCTTTGAATATTACTGTTGCATTGACCACTGAGTAACATCAGCACAGTTGAGACCCAACTACCAAGACCTTGGGAGCTAAGGCATTCATGTGCTGCCTTTCTCTTTCAGGAGAAGCAGAGTAGCAATACTCTGTTTAGCATTGTTGTGGTGCAAAAATTGGCATCAACACAACCCTATGAAGGACTCATTTTCCAAGTGGAAAATGGGTCTTGGTAGGCTCTATCATAAAACTCTGAATCTGATCTTGAAGTTACATACTTGCAATTCCTTCCCATAACTTGAAATTCTTTCTTTTGAATCTAGATTTACTAATAATTTGCAAAAACAAAATTGATAGTTGTTGGTGGATAGGGGTTTTCCTTAGTCAAACCCCAAGTTTGGTAATTAAACCTTAATGGTAAATAGAAATATGAAACATGAAATGTGTGTACACTCCTAACCTTAAGTGTGTCTAAGATTGAGATCTCTAGCAATGAAAAGAAACCCTACTCAATTGTGTTAGAATAGGATCTTAGAATGAAACATGAACAATGCAAAATACCCACTTTAGGATATCCCAGCTCCCTTTAATAAGTCACAAAATTGATTATACCTCTGTTTAGGATGAAAATAGAATGATCATAGTGAAATGAAGAAAATATTTTTTCTACGTTTTGGGAGATAGAACTAAAGGGGGATTAGGGTTCCTCCAATTTCCTTCAAGTTTCAATCAAGAAAACCTTAGAGATCTCAATCTAAGGATGGAAATGAGGGAAATAGATCTATAATAAGGTGTTTTAGGGGTGTGATTAAAGAAAATTAAGGAGGTTCAACACCAAGCAAATGGATCTTCAATACTACATCAACAACATTAGCTCAACCACACACTTGATGCACTATACCTTTGACATAATTATGGATCTTGAATTGCTGCAGTAAAACCTTGATAATTTTCCCTTGAATTCCTTTGAAAATGTTCTTGAATTCTCTATAATTCTCTTGTGAACTCTTAGGATGTTTGCATATAGTTTCTTATGAAATTCTATGATGAAACTATGTGAAATAACCTTCTATTTGTACTTGTTGATGCCAAATTTCCTAAATTACAAAACTACAAGACGACATCAGATCTAGGAGGATAAAATTAGACCAAGAATTGAATTCAAAACAGGTCATGATTGGAGTGGAACTCATTCACCCAAGTTGGGTTATGACTCATAGTGGCTCAAAAACTAGGGCACAAACTCCAAGATAAGTCTTGTTTAATAAGAAACTTGAAATTAGGTTCCAAGACCTAGGTGGGAGTCATATGCCCAAGGTGGCATATAAGTCCTAGATCACTAGATTTGGATCACATGACCCAAAATGTTGATTTATGATTGGTTATTGGATAAGTTTCGAGATTATCCATGGAAAGATGCAATTAATAAGGCTTGTGGATGGAAAATAGGACCAATTAAGGAATAAATAAGCCTAATTAATTAATAAACCCCTAGATTACTGTGAAAGTGCTAGGATACACTTTACCAAACCTTAAATAAGGAGCAATTAGGTTAATTTTATAATTAATTATTCATTCCCAAATTAAGTGTGAAAAAGGGATACTTTTTTCTACACTACATTTAGCCCCCAATTTAGTGAGAGGATGAACTTTCTTCAAATTCACACTAAATTATACATTCAAGACAAATCCAAGTGTACCAATGCGGATGGTATAGAATGATAGAGACCAAGGGGGTGGTCAAGCCAACATGATCCTAGATCCTATGTCAAACCATCATAAGTAAAAAGGGACACACACAAGGTGTATGATATGTAGAAAAACAAGATAAACAAATATAAAATGTCAAAGACACAAAGAGGAAAGAAAAAGAAACAAAAGGTGGATCAAGATTCAACCATTTGTCTCGCATGTTGTGGATCATATCTAAGCTTGTTTTTTCTAAAACACACACTCACTATGAGGCAATAAAACTTAAGGCTATCCACTGGGTGAGTATCCAAAATGGGTGCAAAACACATGCTCACTCTAAGGCAATGAAATTTCAGGCTATCAACTAGGTGAGTATCCAAAAGAGTGAGACACATACACACACAGTCAATATGTGCTCACACACATAAGCAAGTGGATATGGGAAAGTCACACCTAAGTTTGTCTCCCATAAATAAAACCATAACAAAGCTATACCTCTTGATAACTTTGAGAAGGCGCCACACAATGTGAACAACAAGATCCATGAGGAAATCCAAACTTTGCATGCTTGACACCCATGAACAAGCCAGATGGTACCATATGCAAGAAAAGTGTGTTATGCAAGTGGCCATATAACAGTTATTGTAAATGAAAAATAGTGTATGGTACATTCAAAGGGATTTTTCTTAGTTCATGTAAAGTCTCTTCTTAGGGAACATCATGCCTAATGCCTCTAAGAGAGGACAAGTCAAAGAAATATCACGCTCTCTAAGGAAATCAAACCCAATGATACCACCAAGAAAAGGATACATCACAAGAAGAAAGAAAATTGCATAGTGAAACATGAGTTTCGGTGTATGCCCCCAATTTAAAGTTGTTGCTAACACCATTGTTGAGAGAAATTGATTTAAAGTAGAAGAAAACATGAGAGCCTATTCAGAAATACCTGTGCCAAGTCATGTGTTCCTGAATGAAGCTTCATCATGAAAAGACATGAAAAAAAAGAAAAGTATGTCATATGCGAGCCAAAATAAGGCATGTCATCCACATCCCAAGCTTGCTCTTATATATACATGGAAGGAAGTCAACTAGCCAAAAGAGACAATGACAAGTTCCATATGAGGACAAGGCTAACCTAACCCCTTTCCCCCACTTAGTGTGGGACAAGGATGAGTCGAGATGATTGATAAAAACATGAAAATTAGTATTAATTAGAGGAAATAGGTGCTTCAACACAAGGAAAGGCACTAAAATCCTTAATATGTTAAATTTCATTACCCAAAGCCTTACATTCATTAGTAGAATGACCATGAATTCTATGATATGCACAAAATGAACTCTTGTAGTAAAATTTGTTTCGTGTTCTTGGAGGGAGGGATATCAAAAAATCATGGAGAAGTATTGAAAAGATATACTCTTCAGCAATAGAATATGCTCCATTATTTTTTAATAAAGATATTTCTTGCTTAGTACTAGGTGTCATACTTACACAAGACTCTTTAGATTGTGATATTTTGTTCTCTCCTTTATAGGAGGATGTAAAATTTGTTAAATCTAAATTATTAGTGTTTTGCATGATGAAAATGATGTTAAGCAATGATTTCTTTGTTTCTTTCATTTCTTTCAAAGGACAATAACCAAGACCACTAGTGTCTATCAATTCAGGATGCACTAATGTTAAAGTCAGCTTAGAAGAATCTTTTGTAAGAATGTTAACATTAAGTGAAGTCTTGCTTGTTTCTTTTGAGGGAAAATAATGAAGACCACTAGTCTTTTATTGCTTGTTAGGCTCTATAGGGACATGTATACCTTGTTCTCTAGCACCACATCCATTTCAACTATATACAAGTTGTTTCATGAGTTTATAACCTAAATTCTATAAAGCTTTTTTGTTTATTTTGGAATCGGTGGTTGTTCACAATCAACTTCATCAAAGTTTGTTGTATAATTTGTTTCTTCTTCTAAAGTAGTTAAGGTGGATGCTTTCAAAGGGTCTTTTGAATTTTGTGTTGACATTATCGATTTTTCTTTTCCCTTTTAAGAATATTTTCTTATGATCTTATATTCTCTAATGAATTTAGGTGTAAAATCCAATGATCCCAAATCATCTAGTGATACCATTGTGAAGGGTTTAGGAAATATATCTTTTTTTCCTTGTTTCATGGGTTCTACTTGTGTAGTTGGTGTCAATATTTTCAAAGGATTATCCTTTCCTTTCTCAAAGTTCAAACAACTATTTGGTTCAGGGTCAACTTTGATTGTATATACTTTGTTATTATAGACATATTTCATGATATGATGAAGAGTAGAAGGAACCACATGCATCTCATGAATCCATGGTCTTCCTAAAATGAGATTGTATGAAAAATCATGAGGCATAACATGGATTTGGGTTTGTAATGTGGCCACTCCAACTGTAATAGGTAATGTGATCACACCAAGTGGTGGTTTTCCCACATTATAAAACCCACTAATAGATATAGAGGTAGGTTGAATTTAGATTTTGTATACTCTAATATTTTTCAAAAGGTTTATGGTACACATGTTAAGGGTTGATCCATTGTAAATATGGGTTCTTTTTATCCCCATCTGATTATGTTGAGATATTATCATGAAAGAATCATTTTTTCGCACTTCCACAGGAGGGAGCTCACTTTTATTGAAAATAATGTCAACATTCATTCCTTGAATCATGGTTTCTATGTCACTTAGTTGCACATTAGGAGGGGTAGGAATTTATTGTAAGGAAATTTGAATCATGTTGTGATAATGAGGGGATGCTTTAATAAGGTCACATAATGATGTTTTACCAGGAGTGTTCTTAAGTTGTTTAAACCTTTCCATTTTGAGAAGGAAAACAAGGATAGCTAGGAAAAATAGGGCTAGGAAATGGGAGGGATGTTGGAGTTGTTTGTCTTGATTGCAGATTAGTTCTAGTGTTATATGTATGAGAAATGGTGTTGTAACTTGGCTACTATGACATATTATTTGTAGGTGGTTTGAGGATGAAGATGGGTTTGGTTTGAGTTTGAGTTTATTACGATTGTGGGAAAAGGATGAGTTGAGGTTTTTTTATATTTTTGGTCATTGTGAGGTTGGGTAAAGAATTAGAGGATTCTTAGGATGTCCCATAGGGTATTTTGGAGGTCCAATAATCAAGGGGGATCTAACGGACACTTGGGCATTCATAACCTCAACATTTTTGGTTTGATGTCTTTCTAATGAAGGGGACTCTAATGTCATATTTTCACCATCATCTATGGAAGGCACATCACTATTGTTAATGTTGTCATTTTCTTGCACCATGATACCCTCCCTAGGAGGAGAGTTTTTAGGAGAACTATAAAATAGATGTTCATGACTTTCAGAGACTGGTTCTTCTAAAATGACTTCATCCAAGTAAGGGAGTTATCAATGATTGGATTTTCTTGTTTATCAATGATGACATTCTCTTGTGCAATAATGTTTTCCCTAGGGGAAGAGAGATAACTAAGATTCTCATGAGTTTCATCAATTGGATTTTCTAACATCAAAGTATATTCTTCACAACTAGGAGAGATACTAGAAGAAGTACAAATGTTATTGTCATGATTGTCCATAATTTCATTCCTTTGTCCCATAATTCCTTCCAAAATAGGATATGTAGGGGTGGAAAAATAAATAGGGTTATCATAGACCTTAAAGATTTGATCATCTAATACCAACACATCCTCGTTAGAAATAATGTGGTTGTCATGATTTCTTACAATTGCATCTGCCTTCACTAAAAAATTTTCACAAGTGGCAAAGAGGTTGGGAGATGAATGTAGACAAGTTGAGTTGGTTTTTAGGTAGGTTTCAATGGTCTCTTATTGTCTTATGTGATTGTGATGATTACCTATGGTTGTATCCTCTTTTTTAGAAATGTCTTTCCCAATAAGAGAGGTAGGAGGAGAGAAACAACTAGGATTCTCAAAACTCTCATTGATTGGTTCTTCTAACACCAAAATATCTTCTTCACAAATAGGAGAGATATTAGGAGAATAATTAATATGATTGTTATGATTTCCCAAGGTTGCATTGTCTTTCAATAGACAAATCTCACTCATAATTCAAGGCTACTAGTAGAGGGATCAATGACGAACAAAAAGAGAGGGGAGAGAACTTCATATTCATGTGTACATAACAAAAAATTGTTACAGTCCTCAAGAAGGTCTAAAAATAGGACATGTAGTTTGATAACCATAAATTTTTGTAGTGAAAACATGATGTAATAATTTTCCTAGAAATTTGAAATGCAACAATGATAGAGCAAACATGCAAAAGGATAATGCAATTTACAGATTTAGAACGTGATAATTGAGTGATTATGCTATGTAACAATCTAAAAATGAAATGTTGTTAATGCCACTTTGAATTAAAGAAATGCAATCAATGAAGAAAATTAAGCTAGATCCAATGAAATGAAAGAAACAAAAACTCAAAAAATTGAAATAGATAGCTAACAACAACAAACAAAAGCATGGAAACAATGTTTTTAATGCTGTAAAAAGCATTTTTAGGTCTGATATGGGAGTAAATCACCTAGAGAGGCATATGATTCCTAGTTAGGGTTTTTGGAGTGTTCAAACAATTAAAAAAACACATCACAGAATTCCCATAAATCTAGGAAAAACCCCTATATAGGGACTAAATCACCTAGAGAGGTGAATGAGTCCTAGTTATGGATTTTATACTGAATTCAAAAAATTTAGAGTTGATTCTAATTTTTTTGAAGTGTATGATGTCTAAACTATTTACAATTGTATAGTTTCAGTGAAATTGGATGATATAAGATGCAAAAATGCAATCTATATGCAACTTTCACTAATGCAATATTAAAAAACCCTCGATGAAAATTAATGAATACAAAACCTAATGCAAAATTAATGCAAGCTAGATCTAGGACTATGATGCACTCCAAATAAAAAAATAAGGTGTTATAAAGGTTGGGCTCACAAAAATGAAATGAAGAAAATAGTTGTTCTATGTTTGGGGAAATAGAACTAAAGGGGATTAGGGTTCCTCTGCCAATTTCTTTTAAGTTTCATTCAAGAAAACCTTAAAAATCTCAATCTAAGAATGGAAATGAGGGAAAGAGATCTCCAATAAGGTTTCCTATGGGTGTGATTAAAGACAATTAAGGGGGTTCACCACCAAGAAAGGTCTTGGAAAGACAAGTAATGAAAGTAACATCCAAAGCCTAATGTATGATCAATAAAATGAACTCAAATCAGAATAAAAAATTGGAGGTAAATAGAGGTGTAACTAGAAAAATAAAGAGGCTTGAAACAAGGTCTATAATCTCAAAATTATGACATTTAAAGCATACGAGGACTCATATTCCAGTAGGAGTGTTTTTTTCCCAATTTAGGGTTTCAGGCCAAAACTAGAATCTAGAACTGCTAAACCAAGATCTACAAAAAATGCCTAAAATCTAGGATACTGGGACAAATACACCACAAGTGGTGATTTGAATCTCATGGTTCTTCTCCCTAAGCCTAGAATCGATCATGATTATTCATAGGCATCTATAATCACTTCTTCAATAATGCTTGATCTAAATGACAACAAAATGAGCTTGAAGACCTACAAAAACACTATAATGTTGCTCCAAGACTTCACTCTTTCATGCTTCTTGAAGATGAATGATTGATCTCATGAAAATTCTTTATATTCTTAGATAAAAATATGTGAAATAACCTTTTATTTATAGATAACTTAAGATTAATTCCTGAAATTCAAATATCACAAGCTGACATCAGATCTTGGATATCAAATCATTAAAATATTGCCAAAAACATATCCCAAGGGGGGTCCTAAGATTAAGTGAGGACCCATTTTCGATGTGGCGAATGGGTCCTAGCATACTTAACCAGGAAACACTTCAAGGGATGTTAAACGCTATGTAAAATTAGGGTCCTAGGACCTAGTGAGGACCCATTCACCAGGTGGAAAATGGGTCCTAGGACATATACCCAACAAAATTAAGTTGTGTGTTATATTATCTATGAATCTTGGGTTTTATCCCTAGACATATGTAATTAGATAGGCTTGGATTTCAATTAAAGGGGTGAATTAAGGAAAATTTGACAACAATTAATTAATAAATCCCTAGATAAGTGTGAAAGTGTAATGATACACTTTACAACACCCTAAATAAGGCATCATTAAGTCCATTTTATTAGAAGGGACCTAAACTTAATGCGAATGTGTAAAACACATTAAAACACTAAATCAAGGTATAATTAAGCTTATTTTAATATTAATTCCCAAATTAAGTGTGAAAAAGGGATATGATTTTCTACACTACATTTATCACCCACTTTAGTAGCCATATGTTACTACGTGCATATGCAAGCTAAATGAATTAAACTCTATGAAAAGAATACTCATATGGATTCATTAAGAAGAAGGAATCCCCAAATATAGTTACCTAGAAAACCACAATGTTAAGGACCGCATCCTACAACATAGGTTTGTTAGTCACTCCAAAAATACTCTTATCAAACTTGTATGGAGAATTTAATTCAAGGGTAGATGTATTCCTCCCTAATTTTGCTTGCTTTATGGAGGTGGAATTAGGGTGAATATGAAACCACATCAAATTAATTAAGTCATATCATAGGGTATTTCCAACTACCATAACACATTGTGATAGGAATGTACTAAGACCAGGAGCAGAATTATGAATCCAATTCAACAAACAACATAAAAAATGAACTCTTCTAGCCCCCAATATGCTATTAAAATTCTCTAAAAATAAATAAGCTTTATTTACAAGGGTTTACTATATACTATTGAAAATCACACTTTTTACTATTCATTTGACATTTACCCTTTTACAAATTAGCTTGGTGCAGAGTGATCTAGGATGTGAAACCAAAGGACCTATAAGCTCCCTAGATTGGATGTTGTTCATGACAAGGTGGCACGAGGCACACTTCAATAGATGGTGAGTGGATTTTTCTCTACCTTTTCATTGTTTTCATCATTTTCATGTATTTAAAGTACTTTTAGGACCCTCAAAAAGATTGGCACAAAGCGTCCATTGCTAGTGAAAAGTGTTCCACCTTGGCGTAAATTGTCACACCAGTGGAGCCATCGAAGCGCCACCCTGTAGGCCTAGCTGTGCATTTTCTAGCATCTATTTTCAAACACATGTAACTTTTTCCAAATATGTTGGATTTTCAACTTCTTATAGTCATTGGAAAGATAATTTTGAGTACTACACAGTGGTATAGGATTAGTTCCTTGATGTTTCCATTTTGACATGTTTTTACATCCTTGAAGTTAGATGATCTCGTTTGCATGATTTTGGTCATAACTTTTGCATACATAATTGGATTCTCAATTTTGAAGAGGCATTGGAAATAATTTGTAGTGTAATACATAGTCATTCAAGTTGTTTATCAGTTTGAGGAATAGGTTGAGCTTGTTACTTGTTTGATCACTTGTAGGTGCTTGAGATTCGAGGTGTGATTGTGTGAGCATCCAGATGATTCAAGAGGTGAAACCTTGAGGGAGCACATGTTTTTTATATATTATTTATCATTCTATAGCCAATTGTTATATTAGTGCTTCTTGTTATAGGTTTACAAGTGATTTTTCAAAGTTGGGACTTTGATGGTGATAGGTACACGGGTTGCCTTTTGTTTTGAGGATATGGTTGGACATGATTTGAGACTTGGAGTCTTGTATGGGTGATAATTGAGTGTAGGTAAAATGATGGCTATGGTTATGGTGTCATGAATATGCAAGTACATTTGATTAATTGCCATGACATGGTCATGTATGTGGTGTTTGGTAGTGATATGGTTTGATGTTAGGCAATTGGTTTTACCTTCTTGATGATTATTTGGTTCCTTGACTATGATTACTCATTTGAGGACATGGTTGGAAAATAAAATCAGTGGTTGATTTGGTGTTTTAGTCTTGATGTCTACTAGATTATTTTCTTTGATATCTCGGTTTACAGGTTACTAATGTGATAATGAGTTTGCCTGTTTCAGTGGTTGGATCTATGAGTTATATGGTTGGTAGGTTGCACAACCTATTGATTGTAGTGGGATAACTCAGATGTGGACTATCTATATCTACCAAGTTTGATTCATTTTTGTTTCATATTTCATTAGTTGGCCTTTTCTGTGGTCATTTGTGCATTGGTATGTTATTTCAGCATTGAGAGGATGGATGATTTGAGTACTTGATTAGTTGGTTGATGGGACTTGTAGCATGTGGTTTGATCACGATGTCATGATAGCTTGTTACATTCATTGGTTATACACTTTTAGTGGGATATTTTGATAGTGATGACTTGGTGGTGTTGGGTTGGATTAGTTTATGATGTTTTTTTTCCAATTGTATGTATATTCTTAGCTTGGAGATCTTGGTTTACTTGTATATTACTAACATTGCAGTTGAGTATGTGTTGACCTAAATAATCTTCATGGAGAGGATGGTTGTCATGATGCCATGTGTAGCTCATATCACAGTTTGGTGGGAGTTGTTGGTAGTGATGTGGATGCATCATTGGTATGGTTATCTTCATGTGATTGGAGATATGATTTATTGGTTTAGAGTATTTGTGATTATTCCATGGTTTACTCCGGATACTAGTTTAGAGTTTGGCATATTCCATGTTCTCTTGAGACCAAGATGTATGTTATGGTGCATGTGATCTTCTAGGAGGAGATGGGTAGATTATTTTTTCATGATAGGTTCTTGATTTTGCGGCTGGAGCTTTGACATTGATCATGTGTGATTCTCTTTGTATTGAGTGCATTGATCATTTACTTGGTTACTTCATGACGATGATATGTTGTATTTGGAGTTTGGTATGGGTTGAGTGGTTATAAGTGCTCGTGGATATTTAGAGATGTAGGTGATTATTGGAGTTCTCTTGTGATTAGAGACATTTTCTTGAGATGGTTACCCTTTGGATGTTTCAGTCAGAAGATCGAGGATCTTTCACTTGGGTATAGATGTGAGTTCACAATTGGATGAATATAGGAGATTGTTCTTGGAGTGAGTCATGTTGGCTTGGTTATCCTAAAGGAGCATTTTGATTCCCCACTCTTGGTCTACTAGACAGTTTCTTATTTGAGAGGTATTTTCCCATTATATCTTCTAGATGTGTTATGTTTCATGCTTTGATTTCTCATGGGATTGATTTGATTCATGGTGATTTATTTGGATACTCATTTGAGGATTGTTTAGCATGAGTTTATATGGTTTATATCTTTCATGGATATGGATCTTGAGCTATGGATAGTTAGTTTTGGAGGATTCATTTTGAGGGATGTTATGGAATGGTTATCTCCTTGTGCATTTGAGTTTATATATCATTATTTGATGAGGATTTTTAGGAGAGGTTAATGGGTTGATTTCTAATATTGGGGATGGTTACTATGTGCACATGATAGGTCGGATCTAAGTGCTAGAAAATGAACAAAAAACAAAAGAGTGCAAAATAACACTAAAAAACAACCTACACTTCAAGATTAGCCTAGTTGGATTCAACACAAAATAAAGACAACAAATGGAACCTTTTACCTTGTCTTAAATCGATCCTTTGGTTGGGCCTTTGATCTTTGGTGTTGTATGCTCCTTGGATGGAACAAGATGCAAGCTAGATGATGATATGATAATGGATGAAAGTGGATGCAAGTGTGAGAAATGGCTAAGTATGGCTCCTAGAAAAATTTTGGTATAGTTTGGCTACAATGCATGATCTCCCCTTAAATGAGAGAAAGGGGGGTATTTATAGAGAATTTGGAATTGTCTAGGGAAATAGATGGTCAAGATTGCGCCACCAAGATCAAGATGTAGGGCTAAGGTGAGTTGAGAAATCACAAGCCCTCACATTTTTACATGTGGCATGTGATATGGCTTAAAAGGGTGATGTGTACATGAGGCGGAAGGATAGTACCTTGGGATTCCTCTTTATCCCCATGTGGGTGAGAAGACATGTGGGGAATTAAAAATTCCTCAAATATTCTCATGGGGATGAGAGAAGGAATTTTAAATTCCAAGGGATGCATTGGGGGATTAAATGTGAATTAAAGATTTCACATGGGGAATGGAGTTCTTTATGAGGTCCTTATCCCCATGTGGGTGGGGAATTAAAAATTCCTCAAATATTCTCATAGTGATGAGAGAAGGAATTTAAACTTCCTTTAAATGCATTGAGGGATTAAATGTAAATTAAAGATTCACATGGGGAATGGAGTGCTTTATGAGGTCCTTATACCCATGTGGGTGGGGAATTAAAAATTCCTCAAATATTCTCATAGGGATGAGAGAAGGAATTTAAAATTCCTTTAAATGCATTGGGGGATTAAATGTGAATTAAAGATTCGCATGGGGAAGAGTAAAAGGAATTTAATATTCCTTGGAAGGATAAAAGGAATTAAAAATTACTTGAGAGGTTCATTAGGCTAGTTAATGAAGGATTAGAGGAGGGTTAAGTGGCTAAGGGAGGTTAGAGGAAAACTTGCAAAAGTTGGAGGATGTGACACATCCTAATAAAGAATTAGGCATGTGAACATCCCTAATGATGAGATTAGGAGAATAATTAAGATTAGATAAAAATGATGGAGGATGTGACATATAAGGAATTAAATAAATGTGATATTTATTTAATTCATTTGATGCAAAAGGGGGGAAGGTATTTAATTATTTAACTAGATACCTTAGGGGTTTTACAAAATTAAGGATATTAATTAAATAATAGTGATATTACTTAATTAATGCAAATAAGGGGGATGCTTACATGAAGGAGGATAAATTTGGATAAATTAAGTGTTCAAATTTAGGTGTCTAAATTTTTCCCCTCTTTGAGATGGTGTTATGAAGTAGCATCATTTCAAAGAATATTAAAACATAGAAAATAGAAGAAGGTGGTTAGATTATGAAAAGATGCCCTAGTTATAAAAGGATTGACTAGGAAGGAAGATGATGGGGGTGAATATGAAAGTTAGGGATTGAGGATGCCCCTTCGAGAGGACATGTGAGTTCAAGAGAACATAGATGTGCTTTAGAAATGGATGAGATGATGCAATGGGAGATGAAGAAGATGATGCAAAGTGATACACAAGATAGGAGGATAAGTGATAGGAGATGGATGAAGCACAAATAGGTTTGAGGACAAATATGATGTTGCCCCAGTCAAGGTACAAGCCAAAAGGGGCTGATGATAGATGAAGTGTTGTCAATGAGGGAATGAGGGATCTCAAAACAACACAAGGATAGGGAAGGATACATCCCATTGAGTGGTATCAATGAGGGAAGGATACATCCAAAAACACCACCAAAGGATAGGGAAGAATACCTCCCAATGATGATGGTTAGTGTTGTTGGTGAGGGAAGGATGCATCCCAAAACAACACCAGAGGGATAGGGAAGCATACAGATGGATGATGATGATGGGGTTAAGGCTTGTAACAAGACTGGGAACAAGACCAAGGATATGATTAGATGATTTGTGCGAGAGATGAGTGGGGGGGAGAATGAAATGCAATCCTAATGCAATTTTTCCATCTATGGAGCACTAATTTTTGCTATAGCATAAGACACAAGATGCCAGGGTATGAAGAAACAAGGCGGATTAGTGTCTAATGCATGAAACAAACACAACAAACAAGAAGGCTATCCCAACAGCCCAAAGTCATGATGACCTTGGTCAGGCTAGGTATTGGGATAACCACAAGCACACAAGGATGCCCCAGCCTAACACAAGACCTTAGGGATCTTGGTGGGTACTACATGAGACAACCAAGAAGACAACAACAAAGAAAAGATCAAGATACACCCCTATGTTGACTAGTCAAAGCACACCATGATATGATGGATCAGGGAGACCATGAAAAGTGATGATAGGGAGCTCAAATGATAAACAAAAGCCAAAAGTATCAAAAGATCGTAATCAATTTCAAACATCCTTTGCCATAGAATCAAGGGGATGGATGGGATTGATGAGGTTTGTTAGGAAGGATGCATCCTGTTGAGACCAATGATGGAGACTAACTAAAAGATTGATATGAAGAAGGATATTTAGAACCGATTAGATCTATTGATACAAGCAGATCTCATTTGTTAAGAACCAGCTAGATAAGGGCATAGCTTGATGACATGACACAAGAGACATGACAGAAGATAGACACACCCTAAAGATCTAGGGGATCAGAGGCCAATCAAAGATTAGCCTTGCCGACGTGGAAGCACAGAGCCATCATAGTTCGATAAAAGGCTGATGACAGACTATGGACAAAAGTGGCAAGAGGATGATGAAGACCTCGATGGATGGCCAAGACGAGACAGACAATAGGAATAGGAGATGAATACTAATGATAGATGATAAAGGATCAGATGGACAAAGTAGAAAGACTGATGAAAGGCGATAAATGAACATACAATATAGATTGATGATGGATGGAACCCTAGAGGCGGATCAAATTATCGACCTTGCCTACGTGAAAGCGTAGGGGCAACATAGTTCGATTAAAGCCCAAAGAAAAGTGATGGATGAAAGATGATGCGATAACCCTAGATAAGGGGATAAAATGATTTGACCAACATGATGGGACAAGATAGACCCATTGGATTGGATCGAAGGATGATGACTACACAAAGTTTAGGGATGGGATAGTTATCCAAATCATTAAAGATGAAGTGGGAGGATGACATGACAGATAGATGAATGATGAAGTGATAAGATAGGTGATGTTGGATTGTATGGGGAGTAGCCAATGACAAGGGATTAAGAGATGTGATATGGTGAAGGAGATGAGGATTGGGAGATGAAAAGGATTGGTTGGATTGATGGATAGGAAGATAAGGATTTGGATGAGGAAAAGGTGACCAGATGGATAGATGAAAAGGGATGTTATGATGGATGGGTAGGGGGATAAGGATAGGGAGGTTAAAAGGATTGTGTGGAGGAATTGGAAGGATGGGGAAATGGAATGGATTGCTCTAATGGAATGAATGATGTCTCTAAGGACTATATCACCAAGGAAGATAGATGCCCCCACTCTAGATATGTCATGTGTGAGGAGGCATGAAGGATGGAATAGAGATGGACAGGAAAATAAAGGAGTGATATGGATGAAGATAGGATGCATGGATAGGGAAGGGAGATTGAAGGTAGTATGACGAGTGGATAAGAAAGGTAGATGAGTGTGAATGAGGATTAGGATAGTGTGCAAATGAGGGGGATGTATGCTAAGAGGTTCCCCAAAGCATGTTTATATGTTTCCCCTATCTTTACAAGATCACAAGGAGGATAGAAGGATTGGGATAAATGAGATATTCCAAGCAGGATGTGTAAGATAGGTAGGATGGAGGGGATGAATGAAAAGGATGTATATGAGGAAGATGGGTGCATAGTTGGAAGCATAGAAGGAAGCATAGCGGATGGAGGGAATGCATATCAGGAAGTTGCCCCCAAGTGTAGATGTGGATTTATGCATGACGCCTATTTGCTAGGTTTTCATTATGGTACTTATCCAAGGTGCTTGTTTTCCAAGTTTTCACCATTGGATGGATTATTTCTCTTTACTTTTTTTTATGACTTTTTTTGGATTTTTTTTCCTTTTTTTTTTTGAATTTTTTGGACTTTTTTGGATTTTTGAACTGTTTGGATGGCATGCAAAAGGAGATGAATAAGGATAGGGAGGAAAATAAGTGGGTTTAGAAGACATGCGATAAAGATATGGATGAAGGACTTAAGCATCAAGTTCTATATGAGGTATGAAGAGCCCATGTTTGAAATGACTATTAGATGTTAGTACAACCTTATTAGGATAAATGGATTATGCAAAAGGATGAATTAGAGGGATTTGAGAGGGGAGATACATGGGATAATGGATGGGATGCTACAAGGGGTATGGATAGAATGATGGGGTGGATATATGATAGGGTGGTAAGTTCAAGACCAACATTGGAACATGTGGTGGTGGATGTGGAAAGATCAAAGGATGAATGGATGGAGAATGCGGGGATAATGAAGGAGATGGGATGGTGAATTTTGGGATGTAAGGACCCAAAAAAATTTAGGAGATGGAGGAAGTGTATGATTAACTTTTGGATTAGCAACTTTGGATGTTCTCACAGATTTTGTCATTTGAAGGTATTGCCTCCTTATTCTTTGGGATCCACATGGTTTTGATCTTTTCTTTGTTGGGCCTTTGTAGCCTACAGATTTGATTTAGATTTAGATTTTTCTTCTCTTCACCATGTATTTTACAGGGGACATGGGAGCTTTAGATTCATGTGGACTTTTGGATTTATGTATTTTTATGTTAGCATCCAAAGTACTTTTAGTAGCAATGGGATGGGTGTGAGGAGATGGACGATGTGGAGCAATGAAGGTAGGAGTATGGGGATTACATGCAGATGGAGGATGTTTAGTTATGTACCTTTGTTGATCCTGATTAGGGGATATACGAGAGGGATGTTTATGATGGATGAAATGGATAGGTTTTGGATGGATGAAAGGATAAGATGGAGGAGCTGATCTTGGGATATACGGACCCAAGATGGATGGAGTAGATGAAGGATGGGAAATGGTGGATGGAGGGATGTAAGGACCCAAAATGGATGCAGAAGATGAAGGAGGAATATGGACGGTTGTTTTGAGGTGATACAATAGAGGAGGAGGGATTTCCACATATGATCTGGTAGAGTGATGGGAAGAGCCATAATTTCTTTTGGAAAAGGCTCATTGAGGATGTCTAGAGGTTGTACAAACATCTTTAGAGTGTGAGTCTTGGGAAATAGGTCTAAGATCTTGCATATAGATTTGTTCTTTGACTTGGATGGGCTCTAAAATACTTTTCTCATGAAGGCCAAGACCTTTTCCTTGATAGTTCATGTTCTTGAGCATGCGATCCATGATATGATTTTTGTTATTCTAAAAAAATGATACGAGTCCGTTATTAGGTGGAGGATGATGGGTGGTAAATACATTGTGTTTTTCTTCTATAAGGAGGCCACCATGGAAGAATATGAGAGTACCAAGGGGATATGAAAGCTATGTTTGGATAGTATTTTTAGGTGATGATGGGAGATCATAAGAGGGAGATGATGGGTTAGCAACATTTGGATGGATGGTATTAGGAGAGGGATTAGGGGATATGATAGGATCTAGATTTGTGGTAGCGGGTTCATGCGATGGAGATGGAGATGGAGCAATGGGATCTTGAATGACAAGGGGATCATGGAATGGAATGGATGGAGGACTGTGATCTTGAGGTGGACTAGATGGAATGGTAGGATCTTGATCTAGAGAAGGGGATATGTCGGCATGCTTTGGATTAGGCTCTTGGCATGACTCATCATGTGCAGGAGGCATGATAATGGAGTCTTGGTGGGACTCTTTAAGTGGGGAGGATAGAGGGATGGATTATTCGATGTAGACATTGGAATGGATTTTAGTGACACTAGGAGTTGGAGAAGTGGATTGGATTTGGGCGTCGTTGAAGGGTTCGATGACTCTTGGAGTAGGAAGTGGGTGTTCAATGGATTCAGTAGATGTGATGGTAGGAGATGGGGGCTCAGTGGATTCAGGGGATGTGATGGTTTTGATGGTTTGAGTTGTACGAGGGGTGGTATTATCAATGATAGGTGTTGGGTGGAGAAGGGCCTTGTCACCAATGACCATGGATGATGGGTTAAGATGGCACAATTACACAACTTTAAGGTGTGGAGTGGGGGATGTATTATTTGTTATAAGTCCTTGGAGAACTTCTGAATTGAGAGACTTGCATACTCTAGGCTGAGATGGTGTGGTAGGAGTGGATGAGGGATTATGGACTAGTGGGGATTAGGACTAGGGATTGGTGGACAAGGATTAGATAGAGGATGAAGATTAGATGAAGGGTTAAGATAGGGGTATTGGTATGGTGAATTAGGGCATGAGGACATGGGTGGTGGATTGTAGTAAGGGTATGGAGATGGTGGATTAGGATGGGAAGATTGAGATGGCAGATTGAGATAGGGAAATGTGGATGTCAGATTAGGATAAGTTAATGTGGATGTTGGATTAGGATAGGAAGGTGCAAATGTAGGATTAGGGTGAGCAGATTGGTATGGAAGATTAGGGTAATGGGTATTTGCAGATGAAGGATTGAGATAGGAGGATGTGGATGGGGGATTAGGATAAGAGGATGCGGGAGTTGGATAAGAGGACAATGTAGATGGAGGATATGATGGATATGATGGGTATCCCTTATCACAGGTAGCATAAGGAGCATGGTTAGACATGGATGAAGACATAGTGGGATAACTCGAAGGGGTGATTGGATTTTGGAAAGTGGGCAAAGACAACTTACTAGGAATGATAGTGTTAAGGGAATCTATGTCACATTCTTCTTGATGGACAAGACTTTCGTTATCATTGTCGACATAATTAGGGTTTCCCTTGACCACTATTGATGGAGGATAAGGGTTCATGATGATGATGGAAATGGACTATAGCTCAAATCGGGATTGGATTAAAGCTCAGATTAGGATGATTGGATGATGTGATGGGATTGATTCTTACAATTGGATTTTATTATCAAAGGATGATTACGACACTGAATCTACTTCGAGATGGAAGTATATTTATTGGGTCGAAGGTGATTGGATACATATGTGATTGGATTAGATTGGATTGATCGATTGATTGATAAGATTGACTGATGGATCAAATAGGATGATGAGAGGGACTGTAAACCTCGTTAAGAGATTATCCTAGGTGACTTAGGATGTTGATTGATCAAATTAAATGATAAATGTATGATTGTGGCACCGAATCCACTTTGAGATTGAAAATGGATTGATTGGGACGATGATGATGATTGACTTAGGATGGATGACAATCCTAAGTAGATGTTGATGATAATGATTAGATTAGACCCTTAGGTCAATTTGGATAATAACCCGAGACGAAGTTTAGGGGATTTGGATGGGGAAAATGATGATTTGATTGGAGAAACTGATGGATGAATGAGTACTCAAAATGAGTAAAAGATTGACCGGAACGGATGAACGACTACTTAGAACGAGTAAACGATTGCTTGCAATAGATGAATGATTCTCGAAATGAGAAGATGAAGGTTTGGAATGGTTGAAAGATTATTTAGAATGAGTAAAATGATTGATCAAGATTATTGAGGAGGGAAGGTATGGTTCTAGCCGAGGGTGGGTATGGCTCCGGAGAAGGGAAAGTATGGTTATCTGGAGGGCTGTCTAGAGGGGATGCTCTGATCTCATAAGGGAAGGTTTAGGATGGAAGATTGAGAGAGAATGGTAGGGTATGTCCCCTTGAGAAGGCAGATGAGGAAGGAAAAGGGGCCCCGAGAAACTTCTCAAAAGTATGAAGTGGTATATGTCATTGGAAAGAGCATGAAAAATCAAGAAGATTGGTACTTGAATGGAGGAAAAAGGGTTTATAGTGTGGAAATGGCGAGGCATATATGGCTATCTATTAGGGCAAATCCGCCTATTTGTGGGTCAAGTCTGCCTGTTTGTGGGTCAAGTCTGCCTGTTTGTGGGTCAAGTCTACCTATTTGTGGGTCAGGTCCACCCATTTGTGGGTCAGGTCCGCCTGTTTGTGGGTCAAGTCCGCCTATTTGTGGGTCAGGTCCACCTGTTTATGGGTCAAGTCTACCCAAGGAGAAAATTTTGGTCAAATTTGATCAAAATAGGCCTAAAAGGAGTTGGTCAATAGGTCAAGTCTACCCCTATAGAGGGAAAGTCTGCCCAAGGGAAAAAGTTGGTCAAAAGTATGAATTGGTGTATGTTATTGGAAAGAGCACAAACAATTGAGAAGATTGGTGCTTGAACGGAGGAAAACGGGTTTATGGTGTGGAAATGGAGGGGCATATATGGTTGTCTGTCAAGGAAAATCTGGCTAATTAGAGGTCAGGGCAAATCCAGCTAAGTATAGGTCAGGTCTGCCCAAAGGTGGGTCAAATCCGCATATTTGTGGGGAAAATCTACCTATTTGTGGGTCAAATCTGCCTATTTGTGGGGAAAATCTGGCTGTTTGTGGGTCAAATCTGACTATTTGTGGGTCAAATCCACCTATTTTTGGGGCAAATCCAGCTATTTGTGGGTCAAATCTAGCTCTTTGTGGGGAAAATCTAGCTATTTGTGGGGAAAATCTAGCTATTTGTGGGGAAAATCTAGCTGTTTGTGAAGTTTGACTTAATTTTTGACAAAAAGACCAAGGCAAAGGACTCAAAACACATCAATCATCAATCAAAAGGCTATGGCTGAGTGAAATAAATCAAACAATCACAAGCCTAGGTCTAGTAGAGAGGGTATGGTCGACAAAGTCATCCAATCTAGGATGAACATGGTTACTAGGGAGTCCTTGATATACACCCAGTATGTGAGGCCCAAACCGTGAACACCAACCTTTTATAAGCATGAGTCAGGAACCTAAAAGGCTCATACCAACTCTTCACATCATCTCAATGCTTTACGAATTACAATATGATTGGATTGAAGTACAACTTTCACTCTCCCCCCTTTATATACCCTATTGGTACGTGTGGCTGGAATCGTCCCTTAGGGTGATGAAATCCCCAAGCAGGTCCCACTAAGAAGAATAAAAAGGGGTGGACTCGAAGGACGTGGTAAGCTATGATTTCTCGTCACCCAGGATTGCTAAATGGTGCAATAGGATTGGATACATCAAATAGCTCACCCAAAAACATGGCAAACAAAGTTGATTGACACCTCCTAGTTACACTATGTACCTCAATTAGGGGTTAAAAACCCTTAAAACAACCAAAAAATTGCTAAAAATTGAAATTTTACCAAGTGCAAAAAAGCTGTCTAGGGAAAATCCGCTTGTTTGTGAGGCAAATCCACCTATTTGTGAGGAAAATCTGCCTGTTTGTAGGGCACATCCACCTATTTTTTAGGGAAAATCTGCCTCTTTGTGTGGAAAATCCACCTACTTGTGGGTCAAATCCGCCTATTTGTGGGGAAAATCAGCCTATTTGTGGGGAAAATCCACCTATTTGTGGGGAAAATCTGCCTATTTGTGAAAATTTTACCAAAAACAACGTCTGAGGCTTGTGTAGGTTAGGTCCGCTCCTTTGTAACCTGTACCTACAAAAAGTCAAAAAATAGAAAACGTGAAAGCAAGAGACCTATTTGTGGGTCCCACCAGGTGTGACAGAAATGTGATAGATCGGATCTAAGTGCTAGAAAACAAACAACAAACAAAAGAGTACAAAATAACACTAAAAAACAACCTACACCTCAAGATTAGCCTTGTTGGATTCAACACAAAAAAAATACAACAAATGGAACCTTTTACCTTGTCTCGAATCAATTTTTTGGTTGGCCCTTTGATCTTTGGTGTTGTATGCTCCTTGGAAGGCACAAGATGCAAGCTAGATGATGATATGATAATGGATGAAAATGGATGCAAGTGTGAGGAATGGCTAAGTATGGCTCCTAGAAATTTTTTGCAAGAGTTTGGCTACAATGCATGATCTCCCCTTAAATGAGAGAAAGGGGGTATTTATAGAGAATTTGGAATTCTCTAGGGAAATAGATGGTCAATATTGAGCCACCAAGATCAAGATGTAGGGCTAAGGTGAGTTTAGAATTCACAAGCCCTCACATTTTGACATGTGGCATGTGATATGTCTTAAAAGGGTGATGTGTACATGAGGGGGAAGGACAGTACCTTGGGATTCCTCTTTATCCACATGTGGGTGAGAAGACATGTGGGGAATTAAAAATTTCTCAAATATTCTCATGGGGATGAGAGAAAGAATTTTAAATTCCAAGGGGTGCATTGGGGGATTAAATATGAATTAAATATTCACATGGATAATGGAGTGCTTTATGAGGTCCTTATCCCAATGTGGGTGGGGAATTAAAAATTTCTCAAATATTCTCATAGGGATGAGAGAAGGAATTTAAAATTCCTTTAAATGCATTAAGGGATTAAATGTGAATTAAAGATTCACATGGGTAATGGAGTGCTTTATGAGGTCCTTATCCCCACGTGGGTGGGGAATTAAAAATTCCTCAAATATTCTCATAGGGATGAGAGAAGGAATTTAAAATTCTTTTAAATGCATTGAGGGATTAAATGTGAATTAAAGATTCACAAGGGGAATGAAGTGTTTTATGAGGTCCTTATCCCCATGTGGGTGGGGAATTAAAAATTCCTCAAATATTCTCATAGGGATGAGAGAAGGATTTTAAAATTTATTTAAATGCATTGGGGGATTAAATGTGAATTAAAGATTCACATGGGGAAGAGTAAAAAGAATTTAATATTCCTTGGAAGGATAAAATGAATTAAAAATTCCTCAAGAGGTTGATTAGACTAGTTAATGAAGGATTAGAGGAGGGTTAGGTGGCTAAGAGAGGTTAGAGGCCAACTTGCAAAAGTTGGAGGATGTGACACATCCTAATCAAGAATTAGGCACGTGCACACCCCTAATGATGAGATTAGGAGAATAATTAAGATTAGATAAAAATGATAGAGAATGTGACATATGAGGAATTAAATAGGTGGGTTAGCCCCACAAACAGCCAGATTTGCCCCACAAATAGGCGGATTTGACCTACAAATAGGCAGATTTTCCCCACAAACAATCAAATTTGACCCACAAATAGGCAAATTTTCCCTACAAATAGGTGGATTTGACCCACAAATAGGTGGAATTGACCCACAAACAACTGGATTTGACCCACAAACAGGGAAATTTTCCCTGATAGACAGCCATAGATGCCCTTCGTTCAAGTGCCAATCTTCTTCATTTTTTGTGCTCTTTCCAATGACATAAACCACTTCATACTTTTGAGAAGTTGCCTGAGGCCCCTTTTCCTTCGCATCCACCCTCTTGAGGGGGCATACCCTACCACTGTCTCTCAATTTTTCATCATAAATCTTCCCTTGCGAGACTGGGGCATCCCCTCTAGATAGTCATATATGCCCTCCTCTGGAGCCATACCTTCTCTCCTCAACAATCCCGATCAATCATTTACTCATTTTGAGTACTCTTTCAACCATTCCAAACCGTCAACTTCTCATTTCGAGAATCATTCATTCGATGTGAGTAGTCGTTTACTCATTTCAAGTAGTCGTTCATCTGTTCCGATCAATCATTTACTCATTTTGAGTGTTCATTCATCCATTTATACCTTCCATTTCTCCAATCAAATCATTGTTTTCCCCATCCAAATCCCCTGAACTTCATCTCAAGATATTATCCGAATTGACCTAAGTGTCTGATCTGATTGTCATCATCAAAATTTTCTTAGGACTGTCATCTATCCTAAGTCAATCATCATTGTTGGCCCAATCAATCCATTTTCAATCTCAAAGTGGATTCGGTGCCACAATCATTCATTCATCCTTTAATCTAATCAATCAACATCCTAAGTCACCTAGGATAATCTCTAAATAGGGTTTACAGTCCCTCTTGTCATCATATTTGATCCATCAGTCAATCTTAACAATCAATCAATCAATCCAATCGCATTTGTATCCAATCACCTTCGACCCAATAAATCTACTTCCATCTTAAAGCAGATTCAGTGTTGTAATCATCCTTTGATAATCAAATCCAATCGTCAGAATCAATCCCATCACATCATCTAATCATCCTAATCTGAGATTTAATCCAATCTCAATTTGAGCTATAGTCCATTTCCATCCATAATCTTTGATCCATCCTCTTTATCCTTTCATCATCATGAACCCTTATCCTCCATCAATAGTGGTCAAGGGAAACCCTAATTACGTCGACAATGATAATGGAAGTCTTGTCGATCAAGAAGAATGTGACATAGATTCCCTTGACACTATCATTGCTAGTAAGTTGTCTTCACCGGCTTTCCAAAATACAATCATCCCATCGAGTTATCCTACTTTGTCTTCATCCATGCCTAATCATGCTCCTTATGATACCTATCATATTCATCATATACTTCATCTACATCGTCCCCTTATCCAACACCCGCATCCTCTTATCCTAGTCTGCCATCACAATACCCCCATGTTAATCCCTCATCCACATCCTCCTATCTCAATCCTTCATCCACATATACCCACTACCCCAATCTTCCATACCAATCTGCTCACCCTAATCCTACATTCACACCTTCCTATTCTAATCCAACATCCACACCAACCTATCCAAGTATCCTAATCTGACATCCATAGTTCCATATCTCCATCCGCCACCTCAATCTTCCTATCCTAATCCACCATCCCCATACCTTTACTACAATCCACCACCCGCATCCTTGTGTCCTAATTCACCATGCCAATACCCCTATCTTAACTCTTCACCTAATCCCCCATCTATTCCTATTCTTGCATCTAATCCCATTCCCCTATCTAATCCTAGTCCACCAATCTCTAGTCCTAATCCCCCGCCGACCCATAATCTTTCATCCACTCCTACCTTGCCATCCAAACCTAGAGTATGCAAATTCCTCACTCCAGAAGTTCTCCAAGGATTTATACCAAAGAAGACATCTCCAATCCACACCTTGAAGTTGTGGAATCATGCCATCCCAAGCCATCACCCACGGTCATTAGTGATGAGACCCTTCTCCACCCAACACCTGTCATTCATGATACCACCCCTAGCACCACTCAAACCATCAAAACCATCACATCCTCTGAATCCATTGAGCCCCCATCTCCTACCATCACATTTATTGAATCCATCGAACACCCACTTCCTACTCTGAGAGCCGTTGAACCCATCAATGACATCCTAATCCAATCCACTCCTTCCACTCCTAGTGTTACTAAAATCCATTCCCATGAAAGTTTTGAATCCTCCATCCCTCCATCTTCCCCACTTGAAGAGTCCCACCAAGAATCCATTATCATGCCTCCCACACACGATGAGTCATGCTAAGAGCTTGATCCAAAGCATGCCGACATATCCCCTTCTCTAGATCAAGATCCTACCATCCCATCTAGTCCACCTCAAGATCACAGTCCCCCATCGATTCCATTCCATGATCCCATGGCTCCATCTCCATCTCCATTGCATGATCCCGCTACCACAAATCTAGATCCTATCATATCCCCTAATCCCTCTCCTAATACCACCCATCCAAATGCTGCTGCCCCATCATCACCTAAAACTACTGTCCCCACGTCGCTTGCATATCCCCCTGGTACTCTCACATTCTTCCATGGTGGCTCCTTCCAGAAGAAAAACATAGTGTATTTACCACCCATCATCCTCCACCTAATAATGGACTTGCATCATGTTTTTAGAATAACATAAATCCTATCATGGATCACATGCTCAAGAACATGAACTATCAAGGAAAAGGTCTTGGCCTTCAGGAGCAAGGTATTTTAGAGCCCATCCAAGTCAAAGAACAAATCTGTCTGCAAGGTCTTGGACCTATTTCCCAAGACTCACAATCTAAAGATGTTGGTACAACCTCTAGACATCCTCAATGAGCCTTTTCCAAAAGAAATTCTAGCTCTTCCCATTGCTCTCCCCGATCATATGTTGTCATCCCTCCTCCTTCATCATATCACCTCAAAACAACCATCCATATTCCTCCTTCATTTGCTCCATCCATTTTGGGTCCTTACATCCATCCATCCACCATCTCCCATCCTTCATCTACTCAATCCATCTTGGGTCCGTATATCTCAAAATCACCTCCTCCATCTCATCCTTTCATCCATCCAACACCTATCCATGCCATCCATCATAAACATCCCTCTCGCATATCCCATAATTAGGATCAACAAAGGTACATACCTAAACATCCTCCATCTACATGTAATCCCCATACTCCTACCTTCATTGCTCCACATCGTCCACCTCCTCACACCCATCCCATTGCTACTAAAAGCACTTTGGATGCTAACATAAAAATACATAAATCCAAAATTCCACATGAATCTAAAGCTCCCCATGTCCCCTCTAAAAGACATGGTGAGGAGAAGAAAAATCTAAATCCAAATCAAATTCGTAGGCCACAGAGGCCCACCAAAGAAAAAATCAAAACCATGCGGATCCCAAAGAAAAAAGATGCAATGCCATCAAATGAAAAATATGTAAGGAAATCCAAAGTTGCTAATCCAAAATATAATCATACACCCCTTTCATCTCCTACATCTGTTTTGGGTCCTTATGTTCCAAAATTCACCATCCCATCTCCTCCATTATCCCCACATTTTCCATCCATTAATCCTCTTATCTTTTCACATCGACCACCACATGTGCCAATGTTGGTCCTGAACTCATCTCCCCATCACATATCCACCCCATCATTCTATCCATACCATTTCCAGCATCCTATCCATTATCCCACATGTCTTTCCCATCAAATCCCTCTAATTCATCCTCTAGCATAATCCATTTATCCTAATAAGGTTGTACCAACATCCAACAATCGTTTCACACATGGGCTCTTAATACCTCATATAGAACTTGATGCTTGAGTCCTTCTTCCATATCCTTATCGCATGTCTCCTGAATCCACTTATTCACTTCCCTATCCTTACCCATCTCCTTTCACATGCCATCCAAAATGTCCAAAAATGCTAAAAAAAAAAAGTAAATCCAAAAAAGTCATAAAAAAGTAAAGAGAAATAATCCATCCAATGGTGAAAACTTGGCAAACAAGCACCTTGGATAAGTACCATGATGAACACCTGGAAAATAGGCATCATGCATAAATCCCCATCTACACTTGGAGGCAGCTCCCTAAAATGCATTCCCTCCATCCGCTATGGTTCCTTCTATCCTTCCACCTCATGTACAACTCATCTCTTTTAAGCCATTTCACATCCCACATGCCAATATGTGAGGGATTGGGAGTTCTCAACTCACCTTAGCCCTACATCTTGATCTTGGTGGCTCAATCTTGACCATCGATTTCTCTTAGAGAATTCTAAATTCTCTATCAATACCCCCTCTTTTCTCTCATTTAGGGGGAGATCATGCATTGTAGCCAAACTCTTGCAAAATTTTCCTAGAATCCATATTTAGCCATTTTCATGCTTGCACCCACTTGCATCCTTCTTCATATCATCATCTATCTTGCATCTCTTGCCATCCAAGGAGCATACAACACCAAAGGATTGATTCAAGACAAGGTAAAATGTTTCATTTGTTGCCTTTATTTTTTGTTGAATACAACTGTGATAGGTCAGATCTAAGCAATAGAAAATGAACAACAAATAAAAGAGTGCAAAATAACACTAAAAAACAACCTACACCTCAAGATTAGCTTAGTTGGATTCAACACAAAATAAAGACAACAAATGGAACCTTTTACCTTGTCTCGAATCGATCCTTTGGTTGGCCCTTTGATCTTTGGTGTTGTATGCTCCTTGGATGGAAAAAGATGCAAGCTAGATGATGATATGATAATGGATGAAAGTGGATGCAAGTGTGAGAAATGGCTAAGTATGGCTCCTAGAAATTTTTTGCAAGAGTTTGGCTACAATGCATGATCTCCCCTTAAATGAGAGAAAGGGGGGTATTTACAGAGAATTTGGAATTCTCTAGGGAAATAGATGGTCAAGATTGAGCCACCAAGATCAAGATGTAGGGCTAAGGTGAGTTGAGAACTCACAAGCCCTCACATTTTGACATGTGGCATGTGATATGTCTTAAAAGGGTGATGTGTACATGAGGCGGAAGGATAGTACCTTGGGATTCCTCTTTATCCACATGTGGGGAATTAAAAATTCCTCAAATATTCTCATGGGGATGAGAGAAGGAATTTTAAATTCCAAGGGGTGCATTGGGGGATTAAATATGAATTAAATATTCACATGGATAATGGAGTTCTTTATGAGGTCCTTATCCCAATGTGGGTGGGGAATTAAAAATTCTTTAAATATTCTCATAGGGATGAGAGAAGGAATTTAAAATTCCTTTAAATGCATTGAGGGATTAAATGTGAATTAAAGATTCACATGGGTAATGGAGTGCTTTATGAGGTCCTTATCCCCATGTGGGTGGGGAATTAAAAATTCCTCAAATATTCTCATAGGGATGAGAGAAGAAATTTAAAATTCCTTTAAATGCATTAGGGGATTAAATGTGAATTACAGATTCACATGGGGAAGAAAAAAAGGAATTTAATATTCCTTGGAAGGATAAAAGGAATTAAAAATTCTTTGAGAGGTTGATTAGGCTAGTTAATGAAGGATTAGAGGAGGGTTAGGTGGCTAAGAGAGGTTAGAGGCCAACTTGTAAAAGTTGGAGGATGTGACACATCCTAATCAAGAATTAGGCATGTGCACATCCCTAATGATGAGATTAGGAAAATAATTAAGATTAGATATAAATGATGGAGGATGTGACATATGAGAAATTAAATAAATGTGATATTTATTTAATTCATTTGATGAAAAAGGGGGTAAGGTATTTAATTATTTAACTAGATACCGTAGGGGTTTGGCAGAATTAAGGATATTAATTAAATAATAGCGATATTACTTAATAATACAAATAAGGGGGATGCTTAGACAAAAGGGGAAAAATTTGGATAAATTAAGTGTCCAAATTTAGTCTACACTATTAATTTGATCTTCTTGATTTGAGAGGCTTACATCCATGTTGGCATTGTTACATTGATTCATATGTTGTACTTGATCAATGAGATTGAGTGTTATGGATGTTGTTGAGGATTTTCATTTGGGGTTGTTTAGGAGATCATACTTGACACAATAGTACACTCTTGAGGTGTTGGTGGAAGGAAATTATGGTTTATAGGTTTCTCTTTTCATTTATCCTTTCATATGCTTTGGGAGGATGGTGGCAGCATGTTGTGAGAGATTATGCAGCTTTATGGGTTGCATGTGTGGATCATTGTTATTGTTCTTGGTACTTCATGCTTTGATTTACTTAGCACACCTTAATATATAGTTTTGAATGGTGGACTTGATATGCTTTGACATTGCCTATGTAGTGGGAGTTCCTAGATATGTATGATCTTCATTAACATATTTGATATAGGGAGCTTGGGGTTGCAGTTTACATGTTGCATATGTTCTTGGTATGAGTTTATTGATATATTGATACCTTGGAGGTATGGATGGTTGGATGTATTATCATGTGTTGTCAATGTTATTTCTGATTGTGTGGGTCTTTTTGGTTGACAACAAATTGGTTAGAGCCTTTGTTATCACTTGGATTTGATGCTTGTGTTCATGGATTGGTGCATCTTCACCTTGACATGTTCCTTTTCTTCCATTGGTGGCACATTGTAGGATGAGAGGAGTTCTTGCTTGAGATGGTGGTCAGTTTTTTCTTATTGCTAGTATCCTGATGGAGTACAAGAGAATGTTACAGATTCATGTGGTTTCATGGATGGATATGATTATGTATATCATGCATTGATCCCTTATGCAATGTATAAAACAAGTGGGAGAATGTCGGGATATTGTGTTGTACACTATTGCATAAATTGATTTATCATAATATTGTAATTAAATAATTATTTAGCTGTGATGTACCTTGGTGGTGTGGTTAATCAAACTAGGTAATTATTTGGGGTCCACTTGATGTTGTGTTGTAATATTGCATTATTATTATTTTTGTGGGAGACGTGATAATAGTTTAATATTGGGGAAATATTAAATAATGTGATGTCTTAGTACACAATATTAAATGAGCAGTTAGTGGTTTTCTATTCACATGGTTTTACCTTACCACTAGTTGTATTTTGTGTAAGCTTGTGTCTAGAAAATAAAACAAATGTGTAGTGGTTTAGGTTGTGAACCATTAATTTTGAGGTTCTATGGACTTCTCTTGCACTCTTAGGATCTTTCAACTAAAAGGAGAGTGATAGAACACTAAAATTGAGGTGGTTCACTCAAATAAAGGGACGTAGAATGGAATTATGACTAAATGAAATGATATAAATGCAAGTTATGAAATTGACTGATTATGAATGCAAAACTAATGAAATGTGCAATGTTTGAAAACACAATGGGGTATGCAAAAATGAACTAAAAGCATAAACTAATGCAAGAATAATTGAATGAAGTTTAACAGAGTGCACCTAGAAGTTGAGTACTAACTTTGGAAGGTTTTTTAAATTGGAAAATATCACTATAAATCACAAGTGGGACTCATTCACCACTAATGGCGAATCGGTCCTGCTACTAGTAAAAAGACCTAAAACTACTTTCCAACTATTGGGAACTGGATTCTGACAAAATCAACTTGTTTAGCCCTTAGGTGGGATGCATTTTCCAATGATGGTGAATCAAGGACTCCAAAATTATATAAAATCAAAGGTCAATTTTGTATGTCTAGATCTGCACTTGTCGAGTTGACGGAGTCAAATCTACAAAAAATGGACTGTAGGTTTTCTCGAAGCTTGAAATAGGGTTTAGTTGACTGAAAACACTTTATTGAATTTTTGTCCACTTTTCAACACCTAATTGCTTGAAAAATCTACATACAAAAGTCTACAAACACACATGTAAAAGGGGGAAAATGATTAAGGGTTAGAGTATAGGGATTTGCCTTGGTCAAATCCCACTTTGGTGATCAAATCCTTAATAAAGAAATGAAATTAAATGAGCAAGGAATGATTAATAAACAACATGCAAATGTCCTAAACTCACCAACCTTGTTGAAGAAATCTGAAGATATGTCAATGGCTACTCTAAGATGCTTGATGTTTGCTTGATTGAATGATGCTTGAATGTAATTGAATGCTTAAATGAATTAGTGAATGAGTGAACTTGATGAATCAGGGGTTGAAATGAGAAGAAAAACACTTATTTATACACATTTTCCCCCTAATTACCAAATAACACCTCATCACAAGCCAACATAAGGTCTTTTTGAATAAAAACCCAAAAGAAATTTTGAATTATTTTGAATTTTGAGCCAAGAGGGACTCATTCGCCACCCATGGCAAATGGGTCCCACCTTAGGTTTGTAAGTGGGTGTTGGGAATTAACTTGGATTTAATGTTATTTGTCAGGTTTACATTCAAAAATACACTTAATTAAGCCTTATGAGTGCAGAAATGGGTCAAATAAAGCATTAAAAAGGTCTAAATAGTGATAACAAGTCTAGACAAGCATGAAATCTTGTTACAATACTTTACAACACTTTAAAATAGGACTTGACAAGGGATAAAAAAGGTAATTTTTAGATTAATTGCAATGAGAAGAATCTAGAAAAGTGTAGAAATGTGGTACAACACTTCACAACACCTTCACCAGATGTCATAATTTTAATGTTTAGGACCAAATGTGAATGCATAAGTTACATTGCAACATTAAATCAAAGTAAGATAATTCAAGCATCACAAGAGAAAGACCTAAATAACCATGAAAATGTCAATGATCCATTTTTCTACGGTACATGTTAGTTAAGTGGGTTAGCTATCATTATTGGGTCTTCTTGTGGAGTGCATTTGTGAAGCATGGCATGGGATGTGTTGATTCATGCTTGGACACATGGGAATGCGTTGAAGGGATTGATGCTTCAAAGTTATTCATTATCACTCTTATATTTGCTTATTGTCTATTAATATGGAGTATGGATGCTTTTCGAGGTTGGGTTTTTCCTTCTTGATGGTTTTCCTAGGGTATATCTTGTTTTATCTTGTGGCTTATCTACTTTATCTATGCATTTTGGCAAAATTGTATGCATGTTTATCTCTCATGGATTATGTAGGAAATGGATTAATATCATGGGTTAAATGCAATATTTCCTAATGATGGAGTAGTAAGCATCATTGTGTATCTCATTTAACCATTTTTGGTTGTACTGCATTTTTCATATGTATAAAGGAAACAAGAAATAAATTGGATGATAGAGTTAAAAAGTGTATCTTTATTGGTTACTATGAATATTCAAAAATACTATAAGTTGTACAATCCTATCACTAAGAAGGTAATCATATGTAGAGGTGTTCTATTTAGGGAAGAAAAATCTTGGGATGGAAATGGGTTATTAAATAATTATAATTTCAACATCAATACATCCAAATAAAGAAGACCAAAGAATGCAAGATGATAAATTAAGTTCAAGAGAAGATACTTCATCAAGAAATGATCAAGGATATACTTAGAATAATTGAGAACACCAAAGAAATTTTAATGAGGTGAATCATTGAGCCATCCTTCTTCTAACTCATATGGAAGTGATGCATCTAATCCTACACTTGTCTAACTAAGACAACAAATAAGAGGTCAAAAAGCTAGAAGTTTATGAGAAATTTATGACAAAGGAAAAAATTTATATTTAAATTCAAAATTTTATTTTTACACTCATGATCCTATATACTTTGAGGATGCAATTAAGGAAGAACATTTGCTTAACACCATGGATGAAGAGATGGACTCTATAAAAAATAATGAAATGTGAGAGTTAATAGATTTTCTTGAAGGTAAAGAATGCATGTACAAGTCAAATTGGTTTATAAAAATAAATTTAAAGAAAATTTTGAAGTTGAAAAATATAAGGAAAATTTTTTGCTAAAGGAAAAATTGGGTTTTATAGGGACCCAAAACCACAGAGTTTACAGACCCAATAAAGATAAATCAACAAAGTACCCAACAAAAAGAAAGTTACGGCAAAGAAAACATTAAGGACAATAGCCATGACCCAAGAGCAGACAAAAGGATAGCTTGAAGCCAACACCCAACATAGCCAAAACTAACTTAAAGACTTCAAAGTTTCAATAGCCTTAGCTACAAGGTTTCACATCTCCTAGGTAACCTGCTTAAGGTTACTAGATCTCTAGAGGCAAAGAACCCACTTTTATTTTCAAGTTTTCTCTAGTCCTTTTTGAAGGACCAGAATCCTCCTTCTTACCTTTATCCTTCCTAGCTTCCAAGTCCACCAACAATGATTCCTATTGAATATTATCCATATTTTCCACCATAGTCCTCAAGATAGTAGCATTTTGTTTAATAACTCTGTGGCTGCATTCCATAACAATTTTCATAGTATCCTCAATTTTTCCAATTTCCCCCTTCTAGCTGTTTGACCTTGTTCTCATTATCCTTCTTTATCTTGTCCATAATCTCAACATTTCTTTGAATAAATTCAACCAAAGTCCTCTTCTCATCCGTAGTCCACAAAACACCATAAGAATTCTACAATATACCTTTCAATTCCAAATCATCCACCTTGCCAGTGAGAGCCATATTTTTTAAATTGAGATCCTTAATCTAATGAAACATCCATTTTATGATCCTGAAGTAGTCCACAACCCCTTTTCTAGCAATAGCCATAATATTGTCAGGAAATTCCCTATCGAGCTTAAAATAGTGGTCATCAAGGTTGAGGTCTCTAAGGAATCTCAGTCTATTCTCTCTATTAGTGGCTAAGTAGGAGGTATAAGAGTCCTTAGTAGCTTTATCAACATCAGAATTATCTTCCAGAGAATCCTTCGAATAGGAAACTAGATTGTTCATAGGAGGGTCATTCTTATTACTTTTAGCCTCCTGAGCTATGCCCTTATGGGTTTTTGGAGTGCCCATTTTTTTTTCGAGGGTTTCTTTTGAGGTATTTTCTTTTTTTTCTTATTGGGGAAGGAGAATCTTCCTCCTCCCACTCAGTATCAATATCTTCTTTCACTTCAGACGAGCTAGCCTCATTATCCTCACCATCCGAGGTTGAGGCCAATAATGGGTTTGACAGGGTCGACATATTTTTAAAATTCTCATGAATAAGCCTAATGAGACTAGTATGCAAGAATGGATTCCTCCTTGGCTTTTTCCTATGTTCCTCTATACTATTATTCAAGGAATAGAGCAGATAGTGGGGGAAGGAAACCCTTACCTTATGTCAAAAATGATTGAGAAGGAAAAATTTGTACCCATAGACTCTGGTAAATTGGTGTTCTAGGGTGATGTATTCCATGAGAATTCTGAGCACCCCCCTCCACAGCTTCTTAACCATCCCAACTTCAAAATAATTGGAAGAAAAATTAACCAGAGCCTTCCTCTCCTTATTAGTTTTAGGGAAAGAAAGAACTACATCATCTAAAAAATTCTTGTCACTATAAAAATTCACACCCTCCATCGAGAGACCAGTGATTTCCCCTATAAGCTCTTCATCCACCTTAACCCTCCTTCCAAAAAGAATGATTTCACCATTCCTCTAGTGTTTAGAAAAATACCCAAAGGCTTCAGGGTCAAGGCTGTGGAGCTTATCAAAGAAGGGTTGTAGGCCACCCTTCTTAATCTTCCTCCAAACCTTCGAGTTCTTCTTGTGCCTCTCACCACTCATAGGCTCCACCATTTTTTGCTTCTAATGTTATCAGGGAAAATGAATCAAACAGGGACGCAACAACAGAACCAAAGTACCCACAAAACATGCAAGCCCTTATAGCTCATGGGATTAATTACGGCGCCACCTTCTTGTCTACTAATATCACTATGCCTAGCCTTATTCTTCATAATCATCAATAAATGTTGTAGCTTTTCCATGTATGAAATCATAATCTATTAAGGATTTTACGTTAGCTCCCAATTCATTGTAGTTCTACTAGATATGATGCCAATTTTGTTTAACCCCCACATTCGCAAAATAATTTGCGATGCTATTGGCCTCCCTATAGACATAGGAAATTTTGACATTATCAAAGTTGTATAAAATAGCTTTAGCATCCTCTATCCAAATTTTAATGGTCCAGGAGGGTGGGGAATTACAAAGGCGACAGTCAATAATATTTTTGGAGTCACCCTCTAGCCACATATTTCTAAAGTTTAAACTTTTAGCTAGGTTAATAACCTAGAAAGCTCTAATAGCTCCAACTAAATGATTATATTTTCTACCCAAGGAGATAGCCACAACAACCATAAACTTACCATTATAATCTCTAATCACTCCTCCACTCCCAGCCAGACCTTAGTTTCCCTTAGCCACCCCATTGAAATTAGCCTTTATCCATTCCCTAGGTGGGTGACTCCAGCTAATCCCTTCTCAATTCTTTTTCATAGGTCTAGAAGCCTTAAAAATATCATTTTTGATATTCCAAGATTTAGCCATCTTGAAGTCGTATTCCAAGCAAACCATAACTTCCTTCTTAGTCTCCTGATTTGGGATATTATTAAAGTTCTCCACAATTATCCTATAAGATTTCTCAAAAAAAATGTTCTTCGGAGTCTCCTTATCCCTAAAGACCCTATTATTGTCCTCCTTCCAAATACCCCAGGAAAGATAGGGGAAGATAAAATCCCAAAGTCTACGGATATCTGGATTCTGGGAGGGGGGATTTTACTAAATAAAAAGGTCTTCAATAGTGCTAGGAAACACCCACGAGATGTTCCAGAGAGAGAAATCTACCCTAGATAGCAGCCACGTACTGACAATGGAGGAACAAATGGTTATCAGATTCTACTTCTTCCTTACACAGGTAGCATCAGTTTGAGATTTGGATGCCACACTTGTAGAGATTATCAACTGTAAGTATTTTATTCTACAAAATAATCCAAAATAATATATTAACCTTAGGGATTAGGTGTTTAATCCAAGCTTTAGCCCAAAAGGGATGGGGGGAAGGAGACAGGGACAACAAAGAGACAACTGAAGAGACCGAGTAATTTCGCGAGGGTTTATCCATCCAAACTAAAAGATCATCTTGCTAGTTCAACCCCATTCTAACAACCAATAGAGAGGATTGAATTGGTGCAAGGTCCATGCTGATTTGGCATAGATTCACCCAACTCCCATTTCTCCAATAATGCTTTAACATGAGATCCAAAATTGGCCTTATAGATGATCTCAATCCACCCATTAAAGCTTTGGGATGAGATTAGTGGTTCCTTCATTAGCCATTTGTCCTCCCAAAACCTGGCTTGTTTCCCATTCCTTATGCTCCATCCAACTCCCTTATCTATAATTTATCTCCCTTTGATCATATCATTCCAAAAATCCAAACCACGGGGAAGATTAGGAGAGTCAAGTAGAGTTTTGAGAGAACCAATATTTTCCATGTATTTTATCTTTAAAATGTCATTCCTCTCTCCTTTAGATGAGAAGACTCTCCAAATTTTCTTAGGAAGAAGAGCCCTATTCATCATTTAGATCCTTCTAATGCCCAAAACCTACAGATTTTTGGGTCTACACACAAATTCCCAACCTATAAGAGGAATTGTTTTCTTTTCTTCAACCCCTGACCATAGAAAGCATTTTTGGATTTTTTTAATAGCATCCACATATTTGGTTGGTATTTTTAAAATACTTAAAGCATAAACTGGAAGGTTCTGGAGAGTAGCTTTGAGAAACCGAATATTACTAGCATGACTAAGAAGAGCTCCTTTCCATCCAACAAGATTTTTGTTAAACCTATCCACCAGAGCACTCCAAAATGAATTAGGAGGCTTAAGGCCCAATTGAAATCCAAGATAAGTAGAGGGTAAAGATTCAACTCTGCATCCTAGGATTTTGGTAGTATTATTTTGTCTAGGCTCTAGAGTGTTGAAGAAGAATAAGGAGCTTTTATGTCTCTTAACTATCTAACCAGACACCAACTCATAATCATCCAGGATCTTTTTAAGATTCCTTTCTTTGGCCACTGTAGATCTTCTGATCAAAATGGTTTCATCCACAAACTATTGGTGAGAGAAAACCAAGTTACTAGATGAGGGCCTCATACCCATTAAGGATCCCTGCTGAACCATTCTTTTCAGGTTCCTCCTAAGGCATTCCACAATTATAGTAAATAGAATAGGGGAAATAGGATCTCCCTACCTTAAGCCTTTTGAATTCTTAAAGAAGTGTGAAGGAGATCCATTCACCATAATAGCTATAGAAGTAGTAGAAATGAGTTGACCTACCAACTTGAGGACTCTTTTGTTGAAACCAAATGCCTTCATGATTTTAAGTAAAAAATCCCAGTGAACATGATCATAGGCTTTCAAAATGTATAATTTAAATAAAAATGTATAATTTAAAAAGGAAACCTTTAGTCTTAGACTCCATGAGAGAGTGAACATTTTCATTAACAATAATGATTGAATCAAGAATCTTCCTTCCTAGAACGAAGCCATTCTGCTGAGGAGATATCGGGGAGGGAAAAATAATCAGAAGCCTAGAAGTCAACACTTTAGAGATAATTTTATAGAAGGAATTCCATGGAATTATAGGTCTAAAAGCTTCAAATTTTGTAGCTATAGGGCATTTATGGATGAGGACCAGGAACATAGCATTTAGTTCTTTTAGAAGACTCCTTCGCCAAATAATTCCTTAACAACATTCACGACATCCTCCTCTACAATCTCCCAAAACCACTGAAAGAAGAACATAGGAAACCCATTTGGTCCTAGAGCCTTATTGCATTCAAAGGAGAAGATAGCTTTCTTGATTTCTTCCCTGGATGAAATAGAACTTAACATTTTGTTATCTTCATCTTTAACTAGATTTGGGATAGCCTCTAAAAGGAAATCTTGCATTGCATGGTTAACTTCATCACTTTTCGAAAGAAGGTTACTAAAGAAAAGGACAACTTGTCTTCTTATGTCATCAACTTTTTCAAAACGGGCTCCATTAGACTCTATGTGAGTGATACTATTAGCAGCCCTGTGTTTCAGTGCAGACATATGAAAATATCTAGTGTTTTTATCTCCCTATGAAAGCCACAAAGCCCTTGATCTCTGTCTCCAAAACTCCTCTTTAGATATTATGTCATGCATCTTTACTAAAAGCTCATTTTATTTCAACCTATTATCAACAATATATCCCTCAATTTGTATTTTATCTTGAATCTCCTTCAATTCAAATTGTAGTTCCATCTTGATACCAAAGATATTACTAAAACTCTCTTTATTCCATCTTCTAATCTTATTTTTTACCTCCCCTAGCTTCTTAGCAACCCTAAACATAGCAATCACTTCAACAGTTATGTTCCACCACCTCTTCACCTCCTAAAGGAGCTAAGGGTGGGAAAGCCACATTCGTTCAAATCTAAAGGAGAAATTCCTCTTAGCCTCAATAGGATCCACAACAAAACTAAGTAGATAGTGATCAGATCCCACCCTCGAGAGGGCTTTTAAAGAACAAAAATACTTAAGAAACCATTCATTAGAAATTAAAGTTCTATCTAATCTGACTTGAATCAAATCCTTACCAACTCTATGATTTGACTAAGTATAAGAGGCTCCATGCAGCTCTAGATCACTCAGCATCTAATTATTAATTAAGTCCAAAAGATCCACTCTCCTTTCTAGGTTCACCTATGATCCCTCGAAGTTCTCCTTTTCTTGAAGAGGGGTATTGCAATCTCAAATAACAACCCAACTATCATTACTAAAAATCCTTTTGAAAGCAGCCAACTCCTACCAGAAAGTCTTCCTATCTCCTTTCCCATTAGGAGTGTAGCTATTGGACTAGATTCAACTAAAATTATCTCTAATATGGAGTTGATTACAATGAAATATTTGCACTTATAGGGAGACTTGATACAATCAAAATAGTCTTAGCAATTGTATCTCTAAAAAAATGGAAGGTTTATCAAATGGTTTTCTTAAAAAGGAAGTATAAGTAGAACAACCATTGGGATATGAAGTACAAGGACATAAGGACAGAGTATGCGAGTTGAATAAGGCTTTTTGTGGACTCAAACAATCACATAGAGCATGGTATAGAAAAATAAATTCATATATGATGACAAATACATTTATTATAAGCTACAATGCACCTACATTATACTTGAAAGTCAATAAGAAAAGGGTGATCCCACAATAGTGCGTTACACTTTTTGGCCAAACTTCGCATTGAAATGAACATTTTGAACTTATTCTTCACTATTGAACACCTATAGCTACTAAACCATCAGGAATTTTAAGATGATTCATACAAGTGATTTGTCACTTTTTTTGTAGATTCTAAATATATATTTAAAAAAAAAATTGGAATCAAACTGCATTTCTTTTTCCATATCCTTAAATAACTAGTTTTTAATAGTAAACACCATTTTTAAAGAGTGATGTTTACTATGTAACACAATTTTTTTCTATGAACGTGATACAATTCTATTTTAAAAAACTTAGCTTTGTAACTACAATATCTAGCTCCTTCATTTGGTTTCATAGTGTTTTATTGATTCTTTTTTAATTAATTTTTGAAGTCAAACCAATTACAATTTAGACATAGGTGTACTATGTAACACAAAGTTTTTTTCTTGTATCAAAATTCATTTTTTATTGGATCAAGGACATCAATGCAAAGAGAATAGATATTTTTAATTTATTTTTGGTAATATATTATTTTTCCAAATGTGCGGAATAGAGAGCTTGATATTTGGTCAAGAATGTTAGTAAAATGTTGAATATCATCGAATGTAATTTATTGATTCATATTTTAGCATGAAATGATAAACATAGGATGAATTACAATAAACAGTTGAAACAATCATGAGCAACCATGTATAGAACAAAGTGCAACTACCTCTAACTGTCATTGTAACAAAGACAATGTAATATGCTACATTGTCATTTTCTAACATCCCCCCTCCCCTTATTTCATTGTTCCTACAACTGTGTCCCTTAAAATCTCTTATTTACTTTGCCAAGGGACCCCCTTTAAGGCTTGCAAAACAAAACTTGCTAATTACAAAATGTATATACATCTTTGTGAAGATCTTCCTTGAAGAAACAAATCCTGAATTAGACATAACTCCATAAAGTTATCTCTTAACCATTGTAAGGGTGTATCCTATAGCCAAATTCCCAAGTTCTTCCTCCCATGAACTCTCAAATCAAATATTCCTTGAATTATTCGACAACAATCCATATTGAGCTCTCCAAACACATGGCTCCATCAAGTTGTTTGATGGACCTCTGAGCGGTATAATTCAAATCACAACCTTGAGTGCTCATTGGACAACCATCCAAATTGAGCTCTACACCAAACCCCTTACCTATCTCCAAAAATCAAGCTTCATAATATATGTATTCTTTAAATCTGTTAGAAACAACAAGGAAAACCAAAAAATAAAAACCAAAAATGCTTCTCATGGAAAGCATTATCTTAAAGTGAGAATCTAACTTGAGATGATGGAAATTAATCCATACTTTGATGCCACTAGCCTCCAATATAACCCTATTACATTTTATTCATTTTATGTCTTAAATGAGTCTTTGGCTCGACCTCATCAAGTGTAGAAAAGATAGCCTCAAAATTCCAAGCATAATTCTTTGAAGATCCACAAGCACCGATAGTAAGAAGATATATTACTTGGTTTGCATAACTCAAAGAATATATCAATTGCGCGATGTCTTACAATGCTCATAAAATTAATTTGAGTTGCATATTCTCTTGTAAAGAAACTTACCTCCATGTTGCCACTAATAATATATGCATTTAAATGACTATGTGACCATTTAAGAATCTTCATATATTGCAAATGAATGATTGGTGGGTCCTCATCCTCTTTGCCTCTCGATAACTCTCCTTTAAGTCAATTTCCTCACCAAAATACTAGTGCACAAAGGCACACTTGGCATACATGATATTAAACTTATTACTCCACATACAAATTCATCAAAACACTATTAAGAAGCATAAACAGGTTTGAATTAAATTCCACAAATTTCACCAACTCACCTATAGACTTCATTGAGATAGATCTTCTACATTTAGCATATCAATCTATCTTAACAAACTTCCAAAACAAAAATTTACCTGTAGACCCTTATATGCACAAAATTTGCAATATTTATGAGATAACCTCCAATGCTTGCAACCTCTCAAGAAATTTTCAATAGTCTATCTTATCAATATCACTTAAACATTGGAGACCAAATCCATACAAGGAGCCTATAATGAAAAATTGTAATGCAAGAACCTTCAAATTAGCCAGCCATAAATCTTAAACATGAATCTACCATCTCCAAAAATTTATAAAGTCATGTCCCCATCCTTAATTCAAAAATAGAAAAAGCGTTGTCATAATATTGGTGAATTCTTACTTGATTGTATTCAATGTAATGAACCATGACAAATATTATCTATATTTTGATCACCATGTTGTTGTTTTCTTACAGCCCGCACACTCAACTGGTATTCACACCTTAGTTTCACTTCCTTATCGCTTCAAAAAGATCACTAGATGTTGAGAGCTCCATTCAAAATGTCTAGGAAAAGTGTGAATTCTGCAACTTCAACACCACAAATTTTGTAACTTCAATTCTCCTTACATTATGATTGCATCGCATTCACATGTGTGTAGGAAAAAAAATGATTTGATACCATATGTTAGCAAAATGTTGAATTTCATTGCATTGATACAGAGTACAATGAATAATTGAAACAACCATGAGCAACCATGTATAGAATGAAGTGTAACTACCTCTAACTACCTCCATAACAAAGAAAATTTAATATGTTATGTTGTTATCTTCTAACAAAAAACCTATTTTTAATTAAACTAAAAAAAAACAATAAAACCAAAATATATTAAAACATACTTGATGGAGATCTTATTTCGAGGACTATAATCCTCCAATTGGGGTTGTCAAGTTGACTCCGTTTTGATCCTCAACTTGAGCCTTGAAACCCAAAATTCTACATAAAATGGTAGATGGAGAGGGGCAGGGGAAAAAAAAGGAGGGTTCTAGCGAACATCCCTTCACTCAAACCCCTTGGATCAAGCAAAGGGAGATTTGCTATAACCCCATAAAAATTTCATTAAAAGAGTGAAACCATTATTTTATTCAAAAATATGGTCGACTAATGGTTTGAGAAAACCCATTGAAGGAAAGGGGGTTCACTTAAAAAATGGGGTTCGAGCAAACCCTCCTCCCTCCCCCCTTTTTTTTTGAGTGCCCAAGCAATTTTTTATCATCAATTGAATTGTAACCCACTTATGTGGGATCACCCAAAAGTTATATCATGATTGTTTGTTTATATATTCATGATTTGATTTTTATTGAGTAATTTTATGTAGACATGTTTAAGTCACTGATGAAGAAGGAATTTAAAATGTTAGACTTAAAATTAATGAGATACTTTCTAGGCATTAAAATTGGACAATATAATAGAAGCATTATTATTTTTCAATCTAAGTATGCTAAGGATGTGTTGAGGATATTTAGTATGTGAGTAAAAGTAAAAAGTTGTATCACACATTCGATCAACTTATCAACACAAGTGAATTATAGTATTTATAACTAAAAATAATTTTGGTGAAGCTTATGATCTAGTAAGATTCACTCTAGATAAGTTAAATATGTCTATAAATTTTCCAACTAAAATTAGTTGCTAAATGCATATGTACAACACCACTTTGAGGTCAAATTACTAAAAAAATAAATTTATTTAAAAATTTTAATTTTTCAACTCCAACTCATATAAATAACATTTTTTAAAAAATGGGTTCCCCTTGAGCTTAATTGGTTGAAGCTCAACTTTGATGGCTTTACCAAACCTAACCCACGTGAGGCAAGTGGGGGTGGAGGTCATCCATGACCATAAGGGGTAATTAATTCTAGCTTCTGCAGTCAACTTGGGGGGTTCAATCGTCTAGTTTTGTTAAGGTGGTGGCAACCTTCCACAACATACAAATTGACATGCAAGTCGAGCTTTCAATTTTTTTATCGAAGAAGATTCTAGAAACACGACTCTCTTACTGACAGGGTAAGCCTTTCCTAGCTAGACCCTCTAGGATCCCATCTCCTCGACTCACAATCTCATGATTTCCATAAAAAATTATAGTGTTAATCAAGTATATAGAAATGGTAATAAATTTTATGCATTAGTAAATCATGGAGCCTTTACTCCAAATTTGGTAATATGGGATAATATCCTCCATATCCCAGGTCAGGTGCTCTAATTAATTGATCCAGGTGGATCTTTAGAACCTAAAAATTGAAGTGTTCCCATTTCTCTCGGAAGCAATGCCATGGCGTAGAGCTCAGAATACTGAATCCGGCTCAACTTGAACGGGTGAAAAAGGAGTCTATTTGCTCAAGTTATGTGTAGTCAAACTTTGGTCAAAGGGCGGTCAAGTTAGCTCCCAAGGATGAGAAAAAGGATGAAATTTTGACATCATAAAAAATGATCAAAGGTGGCATTATCGTGAAGGTCTCATCGTCACAATTCCAATGTCATTTGTTTTGCACAAATCGGAGCTCGTATGCACGAGATATAGCCAGTCAAAGTTTCAGTTGACCAAGGGCACCCTAAGGTACGGTTGCTGATGTTAGCATGATGTCATCATACTGACTTGGCAGATGAGTCATCGTACGGATATCAAGTTGGACCAATCAAAAGCTGACACATGTCTGTCCGTACAGTGAGGTGGCTGGCTGGCGGTACAACAGATGACATGGATGCTGACTAGGCAACAACATGGCTTGATGACATGTCAGATGATGTGGCTGCTGACTAAGTTTCTCTAGCGAATTTCTCTTGACACGAGGCATGCTCCGAGCTTGACACATGGCTGGCTTCTTCCTCCATCGGTTCCGAGTTTGTTGTGTTTGTTAAAAGTCTAAATGATCGCGGTTGGAACCCGCGACATCTAGCACACAAGGCATCGAGCAGACCGTTATGCCATGCATAGTGTCTCTAACTACAAATAGGTGACGGTTTAGTTTTGTTAAGCATTTGTTGAGTTTAGGCTTTGTAAAAGACAGTTTCATCTGCCGATCAAAAGTTTTATGCACCGCTGCGCCACACATTCTATTTGGTATTTGGATAGCATGGGTTTTTAATAACCCATTGGAAAGCCCAAAACATAAACTAAATAACCATTTTGGTTATTGGTTGTGTGTTTAAATAAAATACAAACAAAACCCCCCCAAAAAAAAAAGCCCGAATAAACAAATAATAAGGGCTCAAACAAATTTTGATTTGTTATTTATTAATAAGGGGGGTTATTGGTTGTTTTATGGGAAAAATTACAAATTGGTGGTTTTTAGCCCTATATGGGAGCTTCTAGTATAAAAGGAGGATCTAGGAGGCTTCCCAACTCATCCATCAGTTGATCATACTCCATTGTATCCCTTTCTCTTGGTCTTTGAGAGGCTTTTGGGAGAGAATTCTTAGAGGGAATTAGGAGAGTATTTGAGTTGTGATGGAGTGATGTTCTAATCTTGTAGTAGATCCTTTAAGCAAAGTCAATTTCTTTACTCTTTGTTAATCATCCCTAGCCTTGGGAGATTTTGATAGGGGTGTGATTGAGAGACTTTTTTTGTATGACTTTGTGGATGACCTACAAGATATTGTAAAGCAGTGTTGCAAGAGGCTCCAGTGGAGATTGTACTGCCATTTAGAACATTTCAATAGATTGGTCACTCAGTTGAGCTCGGCCTAGAGACGTAGTCACATTTGTGGCGAACTCCGTAATCAAATTGGTGTCTTCTCTACTCTCTCTTGGTTCTATGTTTTGAATTCTCTCTAATTAATGTTCCTACTACTTCATTGTTGATGTCTTTACACCTTTGTTCATAATCACTTAGCAATGTTTGTCATAGATCCCTTCCGCTTTACGGATCATTAATTCAACATGATGCTAAAGTACTGTCAAAATGAGATCGATCTAGCTATAATGTCAACTCTTATTGATAATTTCCATGCTCCTCAATTATGGAAACTTAAGCTAGCTAATCCATCTTTTCATATATGCATTTACTTGTGGCTCTAGTTTTCGTATAGCCATTTCCATAATTGGTATTACCTTTCTCTAAAATTTGTGATTTTAGCGATGGGGGATGATTTGGTTCAAGATGAACCCACTAGTTGCAACTTGGGATGGAAGCAAGACAAGGAGGTTTAGGCCATCCTGTAATAGGGTAGGCTGGCTTCATTTGTGAAGGGTATGGAAGGGCATGACCCAAAGATTTCTATATCATTCACTAATTCTTGGGTGACTGGCATTATTATTGTTGAAGGGATTTCCTTCATGGTGACTCCTGAGCTAATCGCTAAGGTGACGAGGCTCTCTCTAGAAGGGGTGTGCATCCCTCATAAGTTGAAAGGCCATTACTAGAAAGACATGGAAAATTTTTTGAAAGAAGGCAAGAGGAAAATAGATTGCAGAATGGCTTTAACTACACAAACCTACCCGACATTTTGAGAAAAATTACAGAAGTCCACATGAGGTATGTCATGCTTGAACGACAGTTCCATTACTTCAACATTCATCTTTTCCCTATGCTTAATCATCTTAGGTATAATGTTAAAATGAACTTTTCCTTTTGGATTATATCCTCACTTGAGAAATCTATTAGAAATTTCTAGGCTAAATGCAACAAATTACCCATCCACCAGGGCCTTATTTATCATCTCTGCAAGTTTCAATTCTATGTTGTTACCCTCCCCTACCACTATTCAAAAGAACACTCTAACCATTCATGGCCCCACCAATCTCTCTATGGACCCCAACCCCTCTATTAATATAAATGAAACCCCTCTTGCCATTCTCCATAGCACCTGTGCCTAGGGTAAAGTATTTGTTAATGAAAAACTCCTCTCGACCCCATCAAATACACCCCTTTGTTAGAACTGATGCCTATTTCTATTTTTAGGTTAGAGGAGTCTGACAACTCAAACAATGATGAGTCATGGAATCCCACTTCTGCCAACTCACCTTTACACTCTTTTCCTTGAATGTGAATGTCTCTGATGTTCCCAACATCCCCTTTGTTTCTAACCATAACACTCAAAATTTTCCCAATCTGTACATCAATCTAAAGGAAATAAAAACTAAACCTAGGTTGATTTGTGCCTATGGTGATACCCTTCGTAAAAAATCAATGAAATCTTAGAGAATTAATGTTCTGAAGAACATTGTGAAGTGGCTCTTAGGCCAATTGGTAATGGCTAAAGAAAGAATCCAAATTATAGAAGGCAAGGTTTTGGAGAAGCAGTTCTTGTGGTCAAGGGAGGTGGACAAAAAGGGGCACTGGGACATTATTTCCTCTTTGGCCAAGTAATTTAAGAGGTGGGTGATTTGGGAGAAGGAACTAGAAGATTTGCATGCCAGAATTGGTATAGAGGAAGATAAAAAGAATTTCTTGACTGAGATTGATGCTATTCATCAAATCCATGAGAAATTCCAATGCAATGCCACAAGGTCATCACTGATTATAGTAAAGAAACTGTAAAGAAAAATGCCCTCACCCTTCAAGTTTTTTAGGATGAATTAAGGAAGTGCTAGGGGAAATAGGTTGCAAATGATGGTCTAGAGGATGGTAATATGAAGAAGAAGAAAGGTAAAATGGTGGATACCTCAACTCGTGATGTCATGGTGAATACTCAGGCCATTCAACAATGGCCTATACATTTCAAAAAGAAGATCCAATTTATGTCCCAGGAATGGAATGTGATCACTAGTTTGAAGTGGTTGGGATATTTGTAGGTGTCTTGTGGTCCTATGTTGGTCTCGGTTCTATGTGCTTTCTTTCTTGTTGTTTACTAGTCAAACAATTTAAGTTTAAGTTTATGTTTTAGTTTATGGTTTTCTCACTTCTTGTGAGTTCCTCGCTTGCCTCTTTGGCTATTTTATAATGGGTACTAGCCCTTCCAAGTTTAATCTAATAAAAACATTCTTTTAAAATCTAAAAAATATCATTTTGTAGATCCATAAGTTTAATTTTTAAATATATATTTATTTTAATATTTCAATTATTATTTATATTTTATTTGTATTTTTTACTAAAATTAGGTTATTAGCACAAAAATATTAGGTTGATTACCATGTCAAGAAAAATACTAAAACTTATTAAACAATTAAAAGAATATGATGCCCTAGATAAAAGAATCTAAATTAAGATAGTATAATTTGTTTTCTATTTTAAATAAATATTTAATATTAAATTTGACATTGAGTGGAAACAACTGTGTTTTAGCACACACACATTTAAATAATTATTTAAAAATGTATATAATAAAATTGCAAAAACATATATCCATGCCATAAAATTTCAAGTTATGAATATACACAAAAAATTTGAACGAAAAAAAAAAAAAACTATTTAAAGCTTGACGTCTCATGTAACACCAATTTTTAGCATTTTATCAACAACTAAATTATAGTGTTAACTTATTAAAAATTATATTCAAATATTTTTTTAATTTTTTCAAAAAATTTAAACATAAAATATACTAAAAATACACATTTTATTAGTTTACATCATTTCAAAATCTAAAACTTATATGGCACTTTCTAGTCATTCAAGTTTAAAAGTTAGATCAGTGTTGGTTGCTTCCTTTATAAAAGTGTGACACAACTTTGTACTTTTACCCATGTTTCAAGAATAGTAGTCTAGCATCTACTCTAGTTCTAATAGGAACCAAACTTAGTAGAGTAGATTAGGGGAACAATATTGATCCAACCATATCCAAAAGACTTATTGGAAGTTTGATATATCTCTATATAGGAGTGAATTTTCACCCCTTGTGTAAATTCACCTTTTGCACATCCTCACCTTAGAAAATCAAACCCGAAGGTGAAATTACACATCAGCCATTTGCCATCCATCCACATGGAATATGTTTTGTGCATCAGTGAGGAAATTTTTGTTAGGGACACGAGCTTAGAGCACAAACATTTGTGTAGTGTGTTGTTATCCCTAATAGATTCCTATGTCTAGAGTCCATATGGACATTACACACCTCATCGCGGTCGAATTGTAGTACTTCTATGCAAATGACTAACCCAAAAACAACTTCTTTCCCTCTCATGTTGGCCTTCAAAGGAATTCATTTCATAATCATGCCATCTCTTCACATTGTTGAGCATTTTTCATTTCATTTTTTCACATTTCTAGCAACCTACACAACTCTATTGAGGATTGCAACAACTTGTCACTCCATCAACTTCATTTTTTATATGTGTGGTGCTAAAATAGAAGTTGAAAGTTTAGAGTCTTGTGAGACCTCCCTTCATCACCATTGGAGCTGTGGTGACTTTGTCAAGTTCATTGCTTTCATACTCCCTTCATTGGCCTTGAGAGCCTTTGGCTAGAGGTGGTAATGGTTCACATTTCCTTTTGTAGTTTGATACAGTAGCATAGAATTATTTTTTAGTGTTCAATACATTCTTTCTTCTTTCCTTTATCATACTTTATACTCCATTTCTTTTTTGGTTGTCCAAGGTGGAAACACCAAAGTGGGGGTTTGATTGTGGCAAACCCCTATATAGCCCCACAAATTTTCCCCTGTTGCTTGTGTGTAGGTGAACATGTGGGTGAAGCCATAATAGTGGTTTACAATTCAAGTGAGGAAGGAAAACTCACAAAAAATGACCCAAAAGCAAAAAAAATGATTTTGGGGGTTCGTATGAACCTACTAGTTCAAGTGAACCCATTAGGGGTTCGCCCGAACTAGGGTTTAAGCAAACCCCATTGAATTTTGGCCGCAAAAACAAAAACCCAAATGCATAGCAAAGGGGTTCGGCCAAACCCCCTTGAAGGGGTTCACTCGAACTAGGGTTCGACTGAACCATGGTTCAAATGAACCCCTTTGGGTTCGGCGGAACCCCTAGGGTTCGTTCAAACCCCCCTTGCCCCTCATCCCCCTCCCGACACACAAAAATAGTCTAATTTTTTACGCTTCGGAGCTCGGGTTGAGGATGAAAATGGAGGAGTCTTTAAAAATCCATCTGGAATCAAGTAGTCCTCGAAACGAGCTATCCAACGAATATAATTTTAATATCTTTTGATTTTATTATGTATTTGTTTTTTTAGTTTTATTAAACATTGGTTCTTCACTGAAAATGAAGGTCTCTGTTTTGCACATGTGGAAAAATAACAGATTATCAAAAAAAGAAAATTGAAAAATATGAGTGCACTAGATATTGAAGTTCTTGATCCAACAAAAAAAAAATTGAATTTCGATATATACAAAAGAAGTTATGCGTTATACGATCACCCTATGTCTGAATTGGAATTGGTTTGACTTCAAAACTTCATTAAAGAAAAAATATTTAATAAAAAAATATCTAACCAAGTGGAATCACTAGATATTAGAGTTACAAATCTAAATTCAAAATAATTAGAATTTTATACTTCATGGAAAAGAGTTATGCGTTATACAGTGTGCATCACTTTTTGAAAATGTTGTTTTCTGGAAAAAACTAGTTTTCGGGGGAGATGGAAAAAGAAATACAATTTGATTCCAAAAATTTTGAAAAAAATATTTTTAGAATCTACAGACAAAATGTGATGAGACTCTAGTTTGCATCATCTTCAAATTCCTCATGGTTTGGCCGCTATAGGTGCCCAAATGTGAAGATTTAGTTAAAAATAATAATTTCAGTGTCCAGTTTGGCCAAAAATTGTAAACCACTATTGTTTGTATATGCTTACTTTATCACTTCCCTATTTATTTTTCATACTTTACATTTTGTGCATTTCATTAAAGTTGTCTAGCTAGGTTGTTAGTAGGCTTCTGGTTGTTTCCTTATTGAATTTTACATTTTTTGACTATACAAACGCCAGTGTGCTAGAGAGACACTAGTGCACTACGTTGTCATCCCCGACCCACACTACCATCCTTAACAAAGAGCTTTTTAAGTGCAGTTCAGAGTCTTGAAATTAGCTCATCTAGCCCCAATTGGACTTTTAGGTCTATAGAGTGACAAAATCACTTTAGAGTGCTCTTCATTCTTGATCCTCATCCCAAAATACCTATTAGAGTGAGGTAAGTTAGGGCAGCCCTCCACTATTAGGTCTCCATGACCTATAGCCTTGGTGTGGTTGGTCCCCCTCTCTTACATTTTTGGTGAACTTGACATGAACAACATCTATCTATTTGTTTGTGTTGAAATCTTTTCCTCGCATCCAGTGACTATTATAAGCCTGAGTGTTGTGAAGGTTTATAAGCATCACAACCTAGTTCACAACTTCTGGGTACATTGTTAGGAGAAGTGTGTGACACCTACCGATGGAGAAGACGAAGGTCACCTCTAGTTTCAACTCTAGTTTCTTTGTTGGTCTGGCTACCGAATTTACAACTGGTTTTCCTATAGGCTCTACTAACGAGATGGGTTTCATAGAAAAGAATACTCATGCACCTACCCCTCTAGCATCCCCTACAACTTTGTCTATAGAAGAGGATGATGTTGAACATATCCCTGTGGATATCCTTGTAGCATTGGATAATAGACTGTCAAACCTTGAGAATCATTTGGAGAGAGCACCAAACATGGCGAAAGCTACTAGGCTTACTAGCAAGGTGAGACATTTGCTAGGAAAGGATCATATAGGCATAGAGTTCTTACATGGCCTTGCCAATCTAACCAAAGATTATATCCTTTCGTATAAGTCAAGATTGGGTATACCCAAGGGGAAGTGCTCAATGCCCATGAAAGAAAAATAGTTGTTTCAACGCCTACCACATCTGTATGCATGGCCAAAATAGGCCTTGCAATTAGTGTCTCCTTTGCTTCTCAAAGGTATAACACTATCAAGGAGAGTAGAATACCCATTGGTTTCAGCTTCACCCTTCCTACTACTTGAGGTGGTGGGAGCTTCGGTGGAATGAGTAGTAGTGGCTTTGGTAGTAGAGGTGGCTTTGGTGGAGGCCATGGCAATGGCTCTGGTAGAAGCCCTACTGGTGGTGGTTGCTCTGACAATGGTCATGGCGGTGGCTTTGGAAATGGCTTCAGAGGTGTTTCTGGTGGTGGTGGTTTTGGAGGTTCCACAACCCACCTTTGTCATCCTATAACCCTGTCTTGAATTCCCTTCTACAGAACATGGGTCGTATGCAAAACAGTTGGCTAGCCTTTCCTAGGCCTCTGTCTAGCCTATTTTTCAACCTTTCTTCTGACATAGCCCATTATCGGTAGCAATCCTGAGCACTCCCTTCACACAAGAGATGGAGATTTCCAAGTTTGAAAAGTATGGCAATAGAGGGTATCCATAAAAACATGTGTCAACTTTTAATTCCATGTGTACGGATTTCTTCCATCATGATGCATTGATGGAAAAACTATTTCCTCAATCTCTCAAGGACACAACACTCGAGTGGTATTGTTCCTTGCCTGACAATTCTATGTTTTCATTCAATCAACTTGTGAATTAGTTTCTTTGACGGTTCCAACCTAACATCAGTCAGAAGATAACCTTCTCAGATCTCGTCTGATGTAGGCAAGGGGATAACAAGAAGATAACTGATTTTAGAGCATGATACCAAGTGCTCTTTTCACAAATATTGTACCTATTGCCTGATTCTAATGTGAAAAAGGTGTTCATAGGAAACCTATAGAGGGCTTCACAAGGAAATTTTTTCTTAATGAAATACCATTATTTTGCACATATGTGTGTCGTGTTGTGAGAATATCAGCAAACATTAGTCTAGTTTAGGGGATCTTCCTCATGCTCTTGTTTAGAAGGAAAGTATATTGTATCTATCTTAGGAAAATTTAAATTTGTTACGAATGTAGTCACTACGGCAAACAATAATGGTATTAGATGCAATAAGAAGTGTACAAAGTTAGAAGAATCTTATTCTTCCATCTCGCAAAATTTGTTAAAGGATAATACCATAACTTTAGAGAATTCCCGACCTCTCAAGGAACCTTATCTTGATTGGTATGATGTGAATTCTTTCTATTAGTACCTTAGGCTAACAAGCATGATACCGAGTGTTGTATGCACTTGTTTCATGAGATACAAGATCACATTGATGATGGTAACATATGTCTCGATGGGATGAAAAAAAAAAATGCGAATGAATTGGAGAAGGCCAATAGCAATTTGTATATCCACATGGACTTGTTTCTATCTCACTCTACTAACTTGATTATTGATCCCTCTAATTCTTCTACTCAGCCTTCAATGTATGTTAATATGGTCATGTTCACTCCCTTTTTGTAACTTCCAAATGACTTTCCAAATGTGGCATTCACTTCGTAGGATTTTCCCTTGAATAACAGGCCCCCTCCCCTCTACATTCCCACTCACTTCAATGGAAACATTGTGACAGGTGTCCTAGTTAACCTTGCGAGCCAAGTGAATATTATTACTGAGGAAACACTATGGTTAAATACATTATAGAGGGAGGAGTATGAATAAATGAAGTCCACCATTTGTACGCATGATGGAGTCTCCCTTAAGTTGTATGGCTAAATAACTCTTTCTATCCTAGTTGGACCTAGGGTTGTGAATACAAACTTTAACATTATTTCAAAATCTGATTTATTTAGGGTGAAGTTAGGCATCCTATGGCTAGCTTCCATGAAATGAAATCACTTATGTTATGTATAAATGTTTAAAATTCTCTCACAAGGGTGTTGTGCACATCATGCATGACACTAGGTGATCCCATAATAGTGGTTTACAATTTTTGGCCAAACTGGACACTGAAATTATTATTTTTAACTAAATCTTCATATTCGGGCACCTATAGCGGCTAAATTGTGAGGAATTTTAAGATGGTGCAAAATAGAGTCTCATCAAAATTTGTCTGTAGATTCTAAAAATATTTTTTTCAAAATTTTTGGAATGAAATTGCACTTCTTTTTCCATCTCCCACAAAAATTGATTTTTTTTCAGAAAACAACATTTTTAAAAAGTGACGCACACCGTATAACGCATAACTTTTTTTCCATGAAGGATAAAATTATAATTCTTTCAAAATTAGATTTGTAACTCTGATATCTAGTGCTTCCACTTGGTTAGATAATTTTTATTGAATATTTTTTCCTTAATCAAGTTTCAAAGTCAAACAAATTACGATTCAGACAAAGGCAACCGTATAACGCGTAACTTTTTTTGTATATGTGATTTTTTTTTTTTTTTAATTTTTGGATCAAGGACTTCAATATCTGGTGCACTCATATTTTTCAATTTTTTTTGATAATCTTCTATTTTTCCACATGTGAAGAACAAAGAAATGCATTTTCGATGAAAAACCTATGTTTAATAAAACTTAAAAAACAAATACATAACAAAACCAAAACATATTAAAATTATATTCATTGGATAGCTTGCTCTGAGGAATACCATAATCATTTGAAATAAATTTTAAATGAATTCATTTGATCCCCCAAAAGCTAAATCAAATGTGATTTTTTATCAGCATTTTGATAGGTGTAAAGGAGACGCATTTATAGGTATGGTTTAAAACTAGCGAGGTTCTATCCAAGGGGGTTTGATCTAAGGTGATTTGATCAAACCCTCTTTAATTGGAATCCTTGAAATGGAACTTTTTAAGGCTTAAATCATTATATTTTCTAAAAATATGTGATTTCAGCTAAAATTCGTTCCTCTCAGGAATTGTAAATCAATCATTGGTATCCCATGGGGGCTATTCATTGGATTATTTTTGGCCCACCCCAGTCAATCCATTTCCCCCTAGAACAAACTTAATTTATCGAAACTATGTGAAGTATAAAACTGGGGGCAAGGGATAACCAAAAATGACCCCTCTAGTATTGCAACAACAATGTTCCTCCTCTTTTTGAAAGGGAAAGGAGAGGCCTACTCATCCAGGTTGAAGTGATTCTATGCTTCCTTTTCTGAAGAAGATTTTTGGATGTCTACTCTTGGATTCCACATAAGAAGTTTAATGGTGCTTGCTTGGTGTAAGGCCATTATTAGGATATCAAACATTCCTATTGTGACTCCTACACTGTTTCCCTACCTTTATGGTAGAAGGAAGGGTCCTCATGGGGAATCCTTTGCATCTTGGACTTGACGGCCTCCTACTACTTTTTCTCCCAAAGCAATGAATGGGAAGAGGCCTTCCACCAAGGAATTACAACTGCCTCCTCCTACTATCACTTCAACATGTTCCTAGTCTCTCCCTTTGTAGGAAATGGTTGCAATGGACACTCCTATGGCTAAGCATGAGACTTGTGTCCCATCCCAACTTTTGGTATTTGGCTCCTGGAGTTGTAGAAATTACCTTATGCACAAGCAAAAGCATTGATGAAAGGCTTTATTAGCTAAGCAAGACACTTTGTAGAGGAAGGAAGGGGAGCTGAACACCCCTGTTTTAGGGCCTCCTACTATGTACTCCTCTCTAGTCCCCTCTACCTCTATTCAATGAAATTCGGTTCTACTTCCAGCTCCTATTATGAGCGTAGACACCCCTAACATTAAAAGGGTGTGGATGTTTATTGCTCCTTCCATTGAACTGCCTCTCTTGATGTCCCTTCCAGACATCCTGACATTCCTAAAGCCTATGGACATGCCACAAGTCTCGATGTTATCCACCATAGTTTTTTCCTCCTCCTCCATGCCTCTTTCCTTGTTTTTGGGGAGTTCACATCCTCTAATGAAGCAAAAGGTGGAGGTTGGCCCTTCTAGCAATGGGGGGCGTAAAAGGATTCCACCCCCTTCAAGGGTATTTTTGCATTAGCGTTTGTTATCTTTATGATGGAAGAAGCTCTATTGTCCCCTGAGTTTGTCACTGCTCTTGAGTCACTCGATGAGCCCAATAGTGAATCCTGGGTGCCACCTCCCTTGCCCATTGAGGTGACACATAACACTCCTATGAAGTGAATGTTTAACTCTTTGGATGAGGTCCTAGCCTTATCAGTGATATTCCTTGGACCTTATTGCGAGAGGGTCAGAGGGCTCTCCCCTTAATATTCCACCACTATAGGCTCATCCTTCTTCCCCATACAATGATCTAGATTAGGAAGAAGATGTCCTATTGGTCGATGAGTGTTAGGGGGGCACCTTTTCTTTACCTTTAGATTAGGTGTTTTTTTATTGTGATGTGTTCCCACATGCTTGTATTATCTGTTCTTGGATGACCCTTGTCACCCTTGTAGGTGATTGGATATAAGAGTGATTATGTGTCATAAAACTTCCTCTATTATGTGTAGTGATTTTTTGATAAATTGGTGACAATGTAAAGTGTTGGGGGAATTTAGGCTTGACTTCCATGTTGACCCATTTTTTATTTTTAACTTTGTCTTCTCATGCATTCTTCACATGGTCTGATGTAGTAGGGGGTTGATGATAATTCAGCTGTATACTATTACTATACTTATATATTTATGAGCAGTTGTAACCCCAAAATATCAAATCACCCCTATGATATTTGTTTGTGATGTTATTGTTTCCTTTAAAAAAATTTCATCTTTCTCTCTTCTTTGCTTGAGTTCTCCCTCATATGTGTGACAACATCACTTTCATAATGTTTTGATTTTTAGAAAACACATTTGTAAGCAATGAACCTTTTCTTGAAAATATTTGCATACCTTTTTTTCAAAAATCATATTTCAACAAGGACCCCTAGTGGAATGTGTTTCCTTCATCATGGATTCACAAAGAAAGAACTTAAAAACTTTCCTTCAAGGTGGGAGAAACTTTTCCTATGGGAGAAGCGTAGACCTTCCCCTCATGAGGGGGCACTTTTTTCTTTTGGAATTCCTTGATGGCGAATTGATTTGTGAAAAAACATTCTTGTACTTTCAAACAATGTTTCGTTTGAGTGGACCCCTCTTCTTTTGAAGGGTTCCCAAGGGATCCATTTGAAATCTTTTCAACTTTATTGACTATCTACTTGTCTTCCTACATAGATGCTCTTTGTTTCTGACATGTTTTATCTGTGGATTAACATGTTCTTTGAAGGTGCGCCTATGAAGCTGCTTTCTAGTCTAACTTTGTGGAGTCCCCTGTCATTGGGCTTCCTTAATGAGAGAGTACTTGGAGGATTGATTTCTTTGTAGGTCTGAGGGCCTATGAAGTACTTGCATCTTGTAGGATTTTTCCATCATTGGTTTGTAGGAATTTAGTGTACTTTGTGAAACTTCATAGTTTTGTGAAGCTACGGAGTCCTCTTGTTCGAACCCCTCAGGAGAGACTACCTATGGAGTCATTTGTTTTCCTTGTTCTTTTGAGCTCGCCAAATCTTGATCTGCTTCCTTGACAGTTTAGGTATACATTTCTAACTTTTCAATCTACTTTACTGGACACTCATTGATTTTTATGCTTGCTAGAGTGGGGGAAAAATGTATAGGAGAAAATTTGTAATCCTTGTGTAAATTCCCATTTTTCACATCCTCACCTTATAAAATCAAACACAAAGGTGAAGTTCCACATCACCCACCTACCTTCCATCCACTTGACGTGTGTTTTGTGCATCAATAATCAATTTTTTGTTAGGGACGCTAGCGTGGCATGTGGACATCTATGCAACGCACTGCCTTCCCTAATAGATTCCTCTATCTAGAGTCTGCAAGGACATTGTACACCTCATTAGGGTCAAATTGTAATGCCTCTGTGCGACCAACTGACCTGAAAATGACTTCTTTCCCTCTCATTTTGGCCTTTAAATTCATTCATTTCACAATCACTTCAACTCTTCACAGCCTTGAGCATTTTTCGTTTCATCTTTGACATCTTCTCACATTTCGAGCATTCTTCACAACTCTATTAAGCATTGTAGTAGCTTCTCACTCCATCAATTTCACTTTTGTACATGTGGTGCTACCATAGAAGTTGTGAGCTTGGAGTCTTGCAAGACCCCCCTTCATCACTGTTGCAGCTGTGGTGATTTTTCCAAGTTCATTGCTTGCATTCTCCCTTCATTTTCCTTGAGAGCCTTTGGGCGGAGGTGGTAATGCTTTACTTTTCCTTTTATGGTTTGATAGAGTAGCGTAAAATTCTTTTGTAGTGTTCAATACACTCTTTCTTATTTCCTTTATCATACTTTCTACTTCATTGCTTTTTTATCTATTCATGAAGTTGGAAACACCAAAGTGGGGGTTTGATTGAGGCAAACCCCTATACAACCCCAACAATTTTTCCCTCTTTCTTGTGTGTAGGTGAATGTGTGCGTGGAGCTCATTGGAAAACTAACACTTTAGTGAATTGATATTCATCACCCTTCTTTTTATCTACTTACTTTATAACTTTCATATTTATTTTTCATACTCTATCATTCTGTTCATTTCTGTAAAGTTAGTTAGCTTGGCTATTAGTAGGCTTTCTTGTTGTTTCCTTACTGCATTTTACATTTTTTGGTTGTACGAATGCCAATGTGCCAAAGAGATGCCAACATGTCAAGCTGTCATCCCAGACCCGCGTTGCCATCCTTGGACAAAGAGCTATCTAAGGTGTAGTTTGGACTCCCGAAATAGGCTCATCTAGTCCCAATTGGACTTTTGGGTTTGTGGAGTGATAGAATCATTTGGGATTGCTCTTAATTCTTGATCCTCATCCCAAAATACCTATTAGAGTGAGGCAAGTTAGGGCAGCCCTTTGCTCTCAGCTCTCCATGACCTAGAGCCTTAGTATGGTCGGTCCCCCTCTCTTACAATATCACAACAACATGACTAGATATTATGTATGGAGTGAGTCTAATTTCTAAATTCATTAAGTTAGCCAAGGTTTTACAATGGAAATTTGAGAAAATAATATTGTTATATGTACTAGGAAAAAAAAAGCTATGGAAAATAACATTCCACAACTAATAATTTTTCTTTGATTTATTTTATTGACAGTGATTTTGTGGGTAGCATGGATGATAGAAAGAGTTATGTATTTCATTTTGGATCAAGTTTAGTTACGGGTATGTGCAGGATCATCATGGAAAAAATAGGCCCTTAAGTAGCAAAAAATTAGAAAAATCAGTGTTAGGCAACTTGACGTAAAAATTTGAATAAGTTATCTATATTATTTCAAAAATGTGTAAGAATAGACTATGTAGAAAATTGAATGTAGTTTCTAAACTACTAGGTCTATTTAAAAATAAATAAAATCTATTTGGTGAAAATTTGAAATTTCAATGCAGTAGTACTTAAATTTCAGGGGAAAAATAAGTAGGTATCTGTTTGACCACCCTAACCATAATAAAATGATACTATTTTTTTATAATATTTTATATATAAGTAGAGGACTCATGTTCGGATGTGATGCATATTTTTTTGTAATTTTTTTCCAAGTAAATAATTAATTATGAATTTTTTATTACAAATTTTAAAAATATAAAAACTCGTATGTTTGACCACCTTAACTTGGTAAAAAATTCATGAAATTTATTTATTTTTAATCCTATTGTGTGTCAAGCATATAATGTGACGCATGTTTTGGATTCAAAAATTTGATACCATTTGAAAGTTATAGATGTTTTCAATTAGCCTATCGATCAAGACTTTAGTCGTAATTCTAATAGAAATGAATAATAATTATTTATTAAATTCAAATTAAAGAATAATTTATATTGGTGGAAATTTGAGAATCTCCTCTAAAAACCCTTTTTGTTTCATCAATTTTGGGTAAAAAAAAAGTCATCAGCCACATACCCTACAAATACCCATAATATTGCCACTTTTTGGCCCATCATGATCCTGCACATACCCTTACATGGGCATCAAAGAAGAAACCCATATTAACTATTTCATTAGTAGAAACATAGTATTTAGTACCAACATCTCCAACAAGTCAAGCAATTTGGATGTGAAGAGTACTGAAAGATTTAATGTATGAACAAGAAAATCTAACAACAATCTATTGTGATAAAAAATCAGCCATTACATTGTCAAAGAATCATGTTTTTCATAAGAGGAGCAAGCATGTTGATACGAGGTACCATTTCATTTGAGAGCTAGTGAATGATACAAAAAACAACTTGGAGTTTTGCAGATCTAAAAAACAATTTGTAGATATATATACTAACACATTAGAAAGAGAATAATATAATTATCTAAGTTAGAATATAGGTATTGAAGATGTTCTAATAATTTTCACCACATATATAGATAATAATAACCAAGTCTTGGGATATTTCTAGATGCATTTCCTATTATTATTCAATTTTTAATATCGACCTAGCTTCTAAAATTATCTTTGAATTTTTTAAAATCTTCTATAAATTAAAAAATATATAAATAGTTTTCTCATCAAATTAAATACAAATCTTTTATTGTACTGAAGCAATGTTCCAACTTATTTTTTAAAAATCCTCATGAAATAAACAATTTAAATTGGTTCCTTAAAATTCATAACATTGTGACATAAAAGAATAGTAGAGTATGGTAAATGCTTGGGGAGGGCAAAAAGAAAAAACTTTAAATAAATGAATAGAATTTAGTTTACTAATATTTGCTACCGTGGTTGTCATGTCGTCGTATCATTCTCATTATATATAATGCAACTGTGTTTATTTGCTCTATTAAAACATTATTTTCACAAATTTGTTACTATCATCTACCTGTCAAATCTATAAAATTTAGCATCCACACGATCATCGCATCATTCAATGCCGATGGGAATTTTTTTTAATGTCCTCCATATATTTGAATAATTGCATTCATTTTCTATGATAAATACAACTACAAAGTTTTTGTTGGAAGGTGAAGAAGGTGATAGAAATGTGTAGACACGTGAAATTAGCATCATTCACATTCATCAGGTAAATCAAGGTCATCCATTTAAATTGAATAAATTGACTTTATTTAATTTAACACTTGCATCATCCTTTTAATTAAATAAACCAAAATTTATTTAATTAAATCCCAAATACATATTCCATCCCTTTTTTATTTAAATAAATCAAAATATTTAAGTCAAATGGGTCAAAAGCATCTAATTATCACCTAAGATAATCTTATCCTAATTAAACTAGCCTAACATCCGATCACATCCTCTAGCTTTTCCCACTTGCACCAATAAAGCATTTTAATTCATTTATAAAATCAACATTTTCCCTCAACATGGCATCTTTGAGGAATATTTCCTCAAATTTAAATTCAAGAACAAGTGGACATGTACATCCAACAAAGAATTTATGAGCTCTTACATGGCTCTTACATGTCTCTTGTACAAGTCAAACTCAGCATTTAACTCTCAAGTTCAAATTTGAATCTCCCCCTCTTTGGCACATTGACCAAAATATGCTCATTCCTCAACCTATCACAAGTTGACAAGTGACTTCATCTCATTGGTCAAATCATTATCCCACATTGCTCTATTTTGAGATCTCTTCCAATTTGAAAATCTATAAATGAAGGCTTCATTCTTCAACAAATCCTCCACAACTTGATCTACACTCTCATGCAAAGTTACTATCTTAAATTGAGAACTAATTTTTCCCATCATCATTTGCAACATTAAGCTTAGCAAAGGATTGGGAAAGGGCTTCTTTCCATAGAAGCACCAATCCACTATGAGATAAAGTTTTGATCATATTTTTATATGCTTGCAATTTAGTGGTCTTTGTTCTACTTAGTTTGCATATTTTAGCATGGTTAAGTATTTCATAGGGATGTTTAATCTAATGTGTTTAAAATGACTAGCATGATGATATTATGTTAAGATTTTTAACCATTTACAGATTCGACATCCACATAATGGCGCTAGGAGGGTAGATCTTGTGGTTGTTCCACATGCAATTCAACTGTGGTTTTTTCTTATTTTTGATCATTGTTTAAAGATTCGAATTGTTTCATATAAACATCTATTTGCATATATGATTAAAGGTTTTAGGGTTGGCCCTCTTGAATCAGTAGGTGGAAGGCACCGTCTCGTTCTACCAATAAGTCCATTCACCTCATAAATCTCACTAGGTAGATTTTAGTTGGTCAAGCCTATTAAATGTCTCTCTGAAAATCTGCAACTTGTCATAGAAGTCTTGCTTACTATCAAAAAAGAAGTAAATATGTCTTCTCCATAGCATTAGTGGCGACAGGCTAGTAATGAGTTGTCTTGGCCTTCCTAGCTAAAAGAAGATCTATAAGTCTATAGGATTTGTGTTCACATCTAGGTAGCTAGAATCGTCGCTTTTCCCTACTCCTATCATGTGGTATTCCAAGCTCCCATTCACTCATTCAATGTGTGATTTGATGTCATGACTTTTGTGTTTTCTATCATGATCACCCTCGACTCACACTTATGATCTATGCTTTATGACCAGTGATCACCTCCAAGCTGTTGATTCAAAACTAGCATATTGTTGAACAATACTAGGACTGGAATACTAGGATTAGATTTTATCCTATTTCCCCGCTGCTTTACTTTCATTGAAATCATGGCTATTACCAGTGGTGGTTTAATTTGAAGGCCTGTAACACCTTGACTCTCGTTGCAGTTAGAAGCCATTGTGACTGTTGCGACAAGTAAGAATCCATTTTATTCAATTGCTCTGTTGTTTTCCTTAACTTTTCCTTTCTATGGGCTGCAATTTGTTCTCTTCACAATCTAGTTAGAGGGGATCTTACTGATTCGATTGTTATTGTTGATTATTGTTGGTATTACATACATTTTGCATCAGAGAAATTTTGCATTTGAAACAAATGTCATTTGAGCAAGTCAGTTCCACCATCAGCGAGCAGGTTATGTCGTCCTCATTAACAGTAGTGAGAGTATTGGCGTGGAGGAGGCTTAGGCAAGCAACTGTCAGTTTCTTCGAATAGATTTTTCTCTTAGTAAAGGTACATTTAATATCGATTAGAAGCATTTAACAGTGATTAGAAGCATTTAACAATGATTTGAAAGCATTAAGTCATTGATTTTGTCAAATTCAAACTTTGCGCACCCTGTCTTATACAGATTTTGAGAAGTCAAATATAGTTGACTATGTTTTTAAAATGATTTGAGAGAATTACTATTTAAATTGACCACTACAAAGTGATGAATCACAGATTTTAAACTAATCATTTGAGTTTTTAATTTCTTTTAATGAAACTACAAGATATGATCGCATATTTTTCTATGGTGTTGAGTTGTTAATGAAAGTTGCACGCACCTTGGCATTCAGAGTTAATGTGGTGGCCAGTTGAGTTGTTAATGAGGGTTGCAGTGACTCCAATAGCTACTTTCAATCCTCAACCACCACTTGCCGAAAGCGTCATATCCAATAGTTCCAATTCTTGTTAAAGCATCCTATCAAATAGATAACATGCCTTATCTATCATATTTCCTATGATTGACTTAAAGTCTGTGGATAGCTTTTCAGGACTGTGTCAATCCTGTTGTTGTTGATTGTCTCATCTTGTAGTCTCATTCTAAGTTTCCATTCGCTCATTCAATGCATGATTTGATGTCGTGACTTTTATTTAATGATTTTGATCATGATGTCATTGATGATAATGCTAGATAGTCTTTGCGTCAATTTTTCAATGCTGAAATTGAATGAGGTTGCCCAGGGCGTTAATCCAAACTACGAAGGCTGCTACATTAAACAAATTTTCAAATCCAATAAAAGATTCAATTATGTTGCATGGATAAGATATCTTTGTGTGAGTAGAAAAATAGAAGGGTACATTTGAGACTGGATACCATCTTTTCCTTCATCCAACACTGTCTATACTCAGTTGCGGTTCACTCTTTCACATATTTTAGCTCCCAAATCTCCTTATGCAGTCACTCTAATCTTTAGTATTCAAGGTAGAATTGAATTGAACTGAGGCATAGCTTAGCTAGGCAATTAAATAAGCATGAAGTCAAAGATTGTGTTAATACGACATGATCCCAGTTACCCATTGCCCGTGATTTGTTCTTTTTTGCCCTGAATAACACTCTAGACAATTAGAAAATCTGATGAATTCACCTTGATATTGCAGATTGATAAAGCTTTTTTGTGCAAGTTATGCCAAGTACGTACAAACTGAGATATTTTGAAAATATTTTGTGCAGGCATGATATCATTCTTGGGCATATTAACAAAATCAAATGCTCAAGATATTCATAGTTATTAATGGAAGTCATCGATATTAGTGTCTTCACATTAATAAATATCCTTTCTCATCGTCCATTCATGAATGTTGTAAAGATATAAACTTAACCTTTCTTGTCTTTTGTAGAGCACTCTAAGTGATTAATAGAGCATGTCACCTACATGGTTATTAATTGCTTGATGGTGTGAAGCAACATTTGGGAGATTTAAACAAATGCTTATCTTTTTCTTGATGGTGTGAAGCAACATTTGGGAGATTTAAACAAATGCTTATCTTTTCCTTGAAGATTTTAGAAAGTTTGTGGTTGAGAAGGAAAACTAAAAATGTGTAGCCTTTCATTCATCTTGAGATCTTTGTATTGCATTTTTTTTTTTTAAAGACTACATGACTTCGTGGGGGCTCATCAAAACTGATTTTTAACTATAACTGTTGTTTGTTTCTTTTAGAGACTTTGCATAACAAGGGTTGGCATCAAGAAATGATGATGGTTGCTCTTACATAGGAATCAAATAATGAAAAAATTGAATTAGAAAGTGGGGACTCAAACTTGGAAAAAATAATTTTTTTAAAAAGCTTATTGCAATATCTTAAGGCATTCATTTCTTGATTTCATTTTCTGTTTTAGAACAACTTGATTTCAATTTGGATTTAAAATCAATCATTTTCTTGATCTTTTTGAATTTGGTCTAAACTTGAACGTTAGAAACTGACTAGTCTTTACTTTTGGGCTAAAAAATTGAACAATCAAATCTCCATCTTTCCTTTGGTTCTTAAAATGAAACAAATCATTGGTTTGAAGGATAAAATAAATGTGTATCTTTATTGTTTTGTAATTATTTACACAAAGTAATATCATCAAAAGACATATGCACTTCTCTCGCGCCTCATGACGATCTTGAAAATCAAAAGGATTTTGGTGACATTAAATTGTGTAATTAATTACCCACACTTCATTTTGGGTTTAAAATTGAACAAAACACTTTGTGAGTGTGAGTAAACCTATTGCATATGTTCTCCCTTTGTTTCTAAATGAAGGTTGATTGAACTATGAATATGTTTACTTGCTTTTGTCTATCTTCAAGGGACTGCCTTGGGGAAAAAGTACTCACCCAAGGGAACGACTCAACCAGTAACACTCTAAAGCCAAGAGTATTTCCAACTAGGATATAAATGTGGGTACTGGAATAAATTCCAGTATCACGCGATTGACTCTGACGAGATGGATCTGAAAAGGGACTCTCGCAATATGGGTCAATCTCCATGAATGGAAAATCTGAACTAAAACCCTTTTTTGTAGTAACTAACGAGTCCATCCAATGTGTTTATCAAAGTGGTGCATTGGAACTTAGATTCAAAGAAGTTACTTGCCATGTTCGATCTTGGTTAAAATATAGAGGTTAAGGCTTCATTCTTAACATACCTTTATATTTTCTCCTTGGTTGCATGTAAAATTATCTCTTCTACTATGAAGGGCATGAGGCAAGCCCACCAAGAAAAACATACCAATTGAGCTAGGATGTTATATTGCTTGTGAGTCAATTTGAAAACATAGTACTTGATCCAAAACATCAAAACCAACATTCAATGAATCATCATAATTTCAAACCCTTTGGGAGGAACAAATACCTTTGAAAAGTCCATGTGTTACTACTTGTCCCTAGGGGTTCTTATCCCTAGAAGGCTTCTAAACACTGGGACCTATATCTCGATTTGTTCATTCCAAAGTCAACAATAGGAAACTATGCTCTTGAAACCTTGATTTTCACATAATGGACCTCGTGGAATGAAAAGGAATTGAGACATAGACATTCAGTTTGAAAACTAAGCAAGAAGTGTGTTTGTGGTAAAATCAAGTCATTAATAAAGATTAACTCAAATTGAACCCCACACATGTGCTTGTTTATCTTTTTATCATCTTTCATGCAAACATTGGTCTTTTCATTTGAATTACTGTTAGAGAAAGGCATGTTCTTCATTATCTTGGTCTCATAAACAAGTCCTTCCTAGGTTCATTTAGGATCAAATCAAACACTTCATCCATCAAAATCCATCCCACAAAAAAACTTGGAGCTTTGGAAACATCATTCTAGACTTGGTAAATCATCAAAATCAAAATCACCTTGTTTAGATAGGTGTATCAGAATGCATCCTTTCTCATACATTTAATTGAATTGGAAATCCTTTGAACAAGTTCATCCTAAAGATCACATCCAACATCTTATGGTTTACAAGTTCATTATCCAAATCAAACAATCAAAATCAACCCCTAAGTCTAGCATTGATACAAAGCTGCTAAACATTCAACACTCATATCATTCAACCCTTTTCATCCTTCATATCATCATTGGTCCTAAACACCTTAGAGGTCACTTTTACAATAAGGTCAAAACACAAGAAAAACATGGAATATAAACTTGATACATAAATCATGAGTAATCCAAGTCAACCAAACTATCAAAGCCTTACAATGCCAATTGATTTTCAAAACTCACATTTATATAATCCATACATAGGATCATTATCTCCTACAAACCTCAATGGTACAACAAATGCAAGTCTACCCAATCTAAATCTTGGAACACCTTTTGCAATGGTAGATTTAAATCAAATTTCAAACTCACAAATCTATCAACCGAACAATCAATGCATGAGTCTTCAAACAACCAATACTATCCCACCAAATCCATACATACCAAAAGTTAATATACCAAGTACAAGTTTTCCAAACATGAATCTGGAAAACTTTGGGATAAATATGTTTGCAAATCATACGAATATTGTTCAAAGTCCAAACAAGATGTTGACGACTCCATGTATTAATCCAAATCAAGGTAACATAATGCAAAATCAAAGTTACCTAAAATAAGGCAATGTGATTCCCAACATCAACAATGTTCAATTCCAACCCATAACACCAAATTTGAACATCATCCCAAGTCAGAACATTGTCCAAAATCAATTTGTCCATGATCCCATTCAAGAACCACAAGTATGCATCCCAAATCTGGTTGAACAAAAATAGAATCAACTATATCAATGGAATCAAGATCGAAATCAAGATCAAATTTAGCAAGATCAAATTGCTACACTTACCAAAATAGTTGAGTCATTGTGCCAAGAGACATGTCCACCACCATTACACATATCAACATCATTCTTTGGTTTAAGGATTCCCCCTTTACCTAGCACCAATCACTCCATCCAAATCAATCCACCTAACACCAATCAAGCTATCACATCAAATCCTTTGAATATACCATCGATATCACACCAACAGATGGTATCTAATCAAATGACAACACCAATCCTGACAAATAAAAATATGGTCTCCCAAGGACCTATCGCCTCTATCATTCTGACTATTCCCATCACCTCGATCATTCCAACCACCACTCGCACACCCATCACATCTCAACCCCTCACTACCATGATCGCTCCAAGCATATCTCAACTACTCATCACTCATTCCAACATGATTCTGAATTTGTCACCACTACCACCAAAACCAAATGCAACAAGGCAATATAACATTGCACTAAAAGCTTGTCAGGCCTACCAAAAGGCCATCCAACAATATCTAGCCATGCAACAAGTAGCACAAGCTCAACAAGTGCAACAAGCCTCTCAAGCTACCCAACAAACACAAGCACAAACACAAAAAATGATAACTATTGGGGATAATGATGAACATTCAACCACTGGTGATAGCATTGACAATCTCCCCACCACAATTGTTGAAAGCAATTATCAAGATCTATTCATCAAAGAGCACATTGAAGATGTTTCTATCTCATCCGAAGATCAAATCAACATAGGTCAAGAGTCACTTTTCAATCATGATCAAAATCCACCAACCAACAATGATCTAATTCAAGAAATGTCAACATCATTTGACCCTATGGTTGAAGACAATTGAAATCCCTCCACCACAATTGTTGAAAACAATGATCAAGATCTCTCCATTGATGAGCACCTTGAAGATGTTTCCACCCCATCTGATGATCAACTCACCATACATCAAGAGCCACCTTTCAGTGATCTATTTCAAGGAATGTTAGGATTATTTGATCCTATTGACATAATGCATGATTCGTTGACCTATAATCATGTTGAAAATGTCTCTACATCACCTTATGAGTTAGAAGACATATCTCAAGAATTAATTCCAAAGCATGATCAACATCTTTCACCTAAGTCTAGCAATGGGCCTTTCCAAGACATGTTGACTTTTTCAAGACATGTTGACCCCCTTTGACCTCATAGTTATAGATACTAAAGGAATCCTCAACTTGACACTTGATCCAAGTCCACTCAAAGATCAAGAGGATATTGAGCCATTCCCCATGCCTAATGACAACATCCAAGAACCCTTTGTAAGCAATCCATCCTTTGAAACTGACCCATGTCAAGAACTTGATCCAAATCATGTCTAAAGAAACTCTGAAATCATTCAAGATAAAGAATTTGTATCTTCAAGATACTACAATAACCTAATGGACACTTTCCTATCTATGCAAGGATCATATCCATGTAGCACATACTACTCCATCTACCCATGAGATGCTTTATGTAGATGGACATGTAGATGATCTTCATTCAGAACAAGATTCATTTACTCTTAATATTATTACACAAAAAGAGCAGGTTATTGAGTTGTCAACATTAGGATCAGACATACCCCAAATTCAGACTGAGGACATCATGTATGAAGATATCCAGTATTATCCACTTAAGGAAACATGTCAAACAAAATAATACATTCTAGAGTTACCAGAGCAACACATGGAAACAACATCATCTGCAATGGTCATTTATTAGAGAATGAATTCTAAACAAGAGTTCTCAAAAGAGGTAGAATCAAAGCATGAAGGTACTACTTCCACAATACTAGGGGCAATTTCATCTAGTGTAAATGTCAACATAGGGAGCACGAAGAATCCTTATGATGAAACAGATGCCAATACTACAACAGCCATGTCATGAATCTTCATCCACTCATTACCCCATCCACGAATTGGGACCAGCATCAAAAGAAAAAAATGAATCAAAGCATGAAGAACGTTATCAAAGAAAAAGAAAATAAGAAGCATATCAGACAAATCAAATATGCAGTTATGTGTAGGATCATGATAGGCCAAAAAGTGGCAATATGATGGGTATGTGGCTGACGACTTTCTTTTTACTTAAAATTGATGAAACAAAAAGGGTTTTTAAAGGAAATTCTTCACTTTCCAAAAATATAAATTATGTTTTACTTTGAATTTAATAAGTAATTAGTATTCATTTTCTATTCAAATTATGACTAAAGTCCTGATTGATAAACTAATTAAAAATGTCTATAGCTTTCAAACAATATCACATTTTTTGAATCCAAAACATGCGTCACATTCTATGCTTTGCATACTATAGGATTAAAAAAAGAAAAATTAAATTTCATGAAGTTTTGACCAAGTTAAGGTGGTCAGACATACGAGCTTTTTATATTTTATAAAATTTGTAATAAAAAATTATTAATTAATTATTTACTTAGAAAAAAATTACAAACAAATATGCATCACATCGAGACATGAGTCCTCTACTTATATCTAAAATTTTATAAAAAATATTATCATTTTATTGTGGTTAGGGTGGTCAAACAGACACCTACTTCTTATTTTCCACTGAAATTTAAGTACTCACATTGAAATTTCAAATTTTACCAAATAGATTTCTTTTCTTTTTAAAAAGCCTAGTAGTTTAGAAACTACATTAAAATTTCTACAGATTCTATTCTTACATATTTTTGAAATAATATAGATAAGTTATTCAAATTTCCTAACTCTAATTTTTTTTTCCACTTAAGGGCTTATTTTTTCCATGATGATCCTGCACATACCCATGCATGGATACCTAAACATTCAAAGAAATACTATCCCTATCAAACTCCATCAGTCAACGAAACTATGGGGAAAAATAAAAAAGGGAAAAATATCCATCAAAGATGTCCACAAAAGAAAATACAGGCTTTTCAAGCGACGTGCAAAGTGTATCAAGTAGTTGGTCCTAATTCCATGCACACTTTCATATCCACCCATCATTGCTCATATTCCCAAATTTGGAGAGTCAAAGGTTCCAAACTATCAACCAATCCATCTTTTATTCCTAAACACACTCCATCCATATCTCCACACATGATATCCAATTCTCACATTGACCATGTATTGGCAACAACCCTTCATCATAAGGATTCAGAAGACACTCTATCATAATGTGTACACAAAGAAAAAGTCAACTCTAGTATCAACAAAGCAAATCTATAATATCAAAAGTAGTATTCAAGTGCATCTATCTTGGAAAAACAACTTCTTTAGAAAGGATATCGATGACACATTATGACATAAGCATCTACATCAGCACCACTAGGTGGGTTAGCATGAATCTTTTAGAAAAATACTAAAAAGAAATTAAAAAAATATGAAAATATAAAAAAATTAGAAAAAGATTGAAAACAATAAAGGTAAAAAAAATCATCCTATAGTGAAAACTGCATGGGTGGTGCTTTGGGCAGGTACCATGATGAAAACCTAGAAAATAGGTGTCATGTGTGGAATGAAGCATCTACTTGCGCCAGTTCAGTTGAAAGCATCTAATCCTATCCGTAATAAATCCAACATTCCATCTGTCTTATCCATAATAAATCCATTCATCCATGAACTAGTTATCAAAATTTTTTTCATCCATTTACATCCATAGTCCAAGTTATCTTGATCTTGATGAAAGTTTGGGGCACACTTTATGCTTGCTTATGGTAAACATCTTGACATGGGCCATTTTTATTGATCTTATCCTATGCAGCATTATATGAGCTATGAAGCACTATCCAAATGAACTTTCTTGATCCAAACACCTTATCTTATCACAAGATAATCCATATCCATCCATACATGCATCCAAGCATCTATCCATAACATTCCCTACATTGCTAGACACTGGGGAAAGATATTTACATCTTGCTTCAAGAATAAATATTGATCTATATCCTTCACCTTATATGGTGATCCAAACATTGGAAAACATAAAATCAAATTGGTCAAAGCATTTGTGATCCAGAGTCCAAAGCACTAACCCATGGCATATTTTTTTACGAGAAGATGTTCCTTATCAATCGTCATCTTTCATCAGACATAAATCCAAACAATCACTATCAGTCGCATCTAATTTACATTTCAAACATCACATCAAAATCATTCGAATAACTTTTGTTCCAAAACCAAGCTTCAACAATCCTGATCAATCGAATCCAATCAATCCATAATCTTGGGATATCCTTCTCAATCATTGTGTTGCTTAACACTATCCTTGCATTGTTGTGCATCCTCAACACTGTTATCATCATCAATCCTTGCATTGTTGTGCATCCTCAACAATGTTATCATCATCAATCCTGATCAATCAAATCCTTGCATTGTTGTGTATCCTCAACAATGTTATCATCATCATCAATCCATTGATTTGATCAATCAACCTTAGCTTGGTTTTTAACAAAATCCCAAAATAGAGCACTCATAGCATTAGACACATCCTTATCCAAATCATCAAAACATGCAAAAATCCAAAAACATCTAAAACATATCAAAAAATCTGAAAACACTCAAAAAATTAAAAATTTCAAAAACATTGGAATCCAAACTACGTCGTCTCTGAGCTTAAACATAGGCAAGGCCAATCTTTGATCAGCCCCCGATACATGAAAAATCCAAAAACATCAAAAACATCAAAATCCAAAACATTCAAAAAACACAAAATCCAAAAACATTCATAAAATCTCATAAAACCCCAAAAACATTCAAAAAATCAAAAATTCAAAGCATTTGTAAAATCTTGAAAATACCAAAAATAGCCTCAAAACATTCCAAAAACATCAAAAACATCCAAATATTTGAAAAAATACATTTGTCTCATCTCGCTTTCACTCGAAATAATCAATCATCCATAATAAATTGATCATCGCCATCATGCTTTGCAACACAAATAAAAATAATCACAACAATTAGCAAAAGCAAACTTCAAACACAAGATCAAAATCGAAGCAACAAACCTTTAAACACAAAATCAAACTCTTGATCAATCGCATACATGACAATCAACTTTATATCAATAGCCTATCAATTAACTTATCAAACCATCATCATCCTATACAATGCATGTCCTAGGATATATCATTCCGACAATGGGCATCATTTTGGATATCACCTTGGATTCTTATCCTATCAAAACACATCCCTCTGCTTGAAGGTATGAAAAACATTGGCTTCTTTTCATACTTGATCTTTTCTTTTGATTTATCTTATTGCGCTCATTCCAGGGACCTCTCGATGATATCCAAACGAAGGAGTTAGAGAGATAGGAATGGGGCAACAATCATTATCTTTTGTCTATTGTGCTTATTGGACATTCTTGTAATATAACTTGGCGAATACTTGCTTTGTTAGTTATGTCCTAACAAGATTTTTGTATGTCAAGTGTGAACAAGAATACTCCTATCTGTTTGTCGAGTCAAAGTCCATCGCACTAGGTACAATGTCATCCTAGTTCTTTATACCTTGATGCATCATATCTACATGTTTAATCAAACATAAGGTAAGTAGCCCTTTTAAAATCCCAATCCTTAATAAGCGAAACATCATCTATCATCATCAACATCTCTAATAAAGTATTGTTAGATCATGGACTTGTTGGATCCTCTTGTCATCATCTCATTTCTTCTTTCTTCTCTCCATGCTAACATAACATCACTAATGCATCAATCCTGCATTCACAAACCATCAACATTCAGCATGTCATCTCACATACATAGTCATCATCATAATATAGATCTGTTGGTCTAAGCATCTCATAAATCATATATTTGCATAAAACATCTATTACATAATCATATAGGCATTATTGCATCATCATCTCATTTGCATCACCATAATAACCATCCATTTTGAACCTCTTTATCACGAGATCAACCCTCAAATTGAATCTTTTCGCTTGATCTCTTGAGGGGGCAATATACCAATGTACTTTCTGGTGGGGCATCTAAAAAAATCATAAATTTTTTGAATTTTGATTGTGACAAGTTTATTCTTTAAACCAACACAGCAAGTACATTGCTTCAAAGAGGGGCAAAATGTAGACACGTGAAATTAGCATCATTCATATTCATCAGGTAAATCAAGGTTATCCATTTAAATTGAATAAATTAACTTTATTTAATTTAAGCCTTGCATCATTTTTTTAATTAAATAAACCAAATTTTATTTAATTAAATCCCAAATACATATTTCATCCCTTTTTATTTAAATAAATCAGAATATTTAAGTCAAATGGGTCAAAAGCATCTAATCATCATCTAAGCTAATCTAATCTTCATTAAACTAACCTAACCACCCATCACATCCTCTAGCTTTTCCCACTTGCATCAATAAAATATTTTAATTCATTTATAAAATCAATATTTTCCCTCAACATGACATCTTTGAGGAATATTCCCTCAAATTTGAATTCAAAAACAAGTGGACATGTACATCCAACAAAGCATTTATGAGTTCTTACATGGCTCTTACATGTCTTTTGCACAAGTCAAATGCAACATTTAACTCTCAAATTCAAATTTGAATCTCCCCCTTTTTGGCACATTGACCAAAATGTTATAATTCCTCAACCTATCACAAGTTGACAAGTGGTTTTATCTCATTGGTCAAATCATTATCCCACATGCTCTATTTTTAGATTTCTTCCAATTTGAAAATCTATAAATAAAGACTTCATTCTTCAACAAATCCTCCACAATTTGATCTACACTCTCATGCAAAGTTACTCTCTTAAACTGAAAACTAATTTTTCCCATCATCATTTGTAACATCAAGCTTAGCAAAGAATTGGGAAAGGGCTTCTTTCCATAGAAACACCAATCCACTATGAGATAAAGTTTTGATCATGTTTTTATATGTTTGCAATTTAGTGGTCTTTGTTCTACTTAATTTGCATATTTTAGCATGGTTAAGTATTTCATAGGGATGTTTAATCTAATGTGTTTCAAATGACTAACATGATGATATTATGTTAAAATTCTTAACTATTTGCAGATTTGGCATCCACAAAACATAAGGAGAATTATTATTGTGACAAGTTTTTTAGTATTAGACTGACGAGGATAGGTGCTAAGATTCATTTTAAAATCGAATTTGCAAAGTTTTATGCTATTTAAACATTGGGTGACACCGACCTGCACGTTTAAAAAATTATTAATGCACGGACCAGTAATAAAGTCTCTTTTGTGTTTTGTTTCTGGCTATCTTCCTGTTGCAGCGATCTATAGTTGGACTTAATTATTTATATTTTAGATCTCGAATCTATTTGTAGTCTATTGGTATGAGTGACTAAATATTTTAACTTCTTTCAATTACTAAAAATATCCATATTCTGATCTGATTCCTTTTAGATAACTGAGCTTATATTTAATAAAACTTGACCATTCAACTTGCTTTACTTTTATATACTTTAAATGAAGAAATTGAACGTCTTGCCAACATGCAATAATTGATACTGTCTCTGAATTAAATAAGATATATCTCCAAAAAAAAAATCACGGTTTCAGTCTTCGATTGTGTTTACGATGCACTATAAAATTATAAATACAGTTTTGTGAAGAATTATATTCTATCTTTCATAACCGAAGTAGGAACAAGATGGAGTGCCTAGACTTCCTCTTTGTACAACATTTGAAAAGCCTAATGCAAAAATAATCAGAGGTTTTGCCTACATATATTTTGCTGCAATTTTTGCTCTTGTATTCTATCGCATTAATCATATGCCTAGAGAAGATTATTTTCCATGGATAATGATATTTGCTGCAGAGCTGGGGTTCGCCTTCATTTGGGCATTAGAGCAGGCCTTCAGGTGGCGACCTGTGAGTCGATACACTTTCCCAGATAGGCTTTCTAAGAGGTAAGGGTCGTTTTCTACAAATAAATTGGTAACTATTCCATTATCTACAGTCGGCTTCAAGTAAAGAGAGCTACCACCATAGGGAAAAACATTTTCTTTGGTTAGAAGTTAGTGGAACATGTAAAACTAGCTATAGATTCGTTATTGTTCGTAAATGGGCAGGTTTGAAAATGATCTACCGCCTGTTGATATATTTATATGTATTGCTGATCCAATTAGAGAACCTCCAATGAATGTTGTAAATACTGTACTGTCCACTCTGGCTCATGATTACCCCACATAAAAACTATCATGTTATGTGTCTGATGACGGAGGATCTGCACTTACCTTCTACGCTCTCTTTGAAGCCTCGGTTTTTGCAAAGATTTGGGTTTCGTTCTGCCACAAATATTTGATCCAACAGAGGTGTCCAGATGCATACTTTTCAGAAAGTGATGCTTACCAAAATAAGAGTGTGTTGTTTGCAGCTGAGTAGGAAAAGCTCAAGGTAAGGCGAGGTAGCAGATTAATCTATGAATTGAAAAAAAAAAAAGTTGTATTAAAGATACATGTGGAATGTAGAGTTTGTGTTTATTAACATGCTTTTATTATAATTGTGAGATCTTTTAAAATAAATTTATTAATGTTTTTTACTCATAGACCATATTCAATGATTTATTATAGGACAAGAAATTTGTGATGATAAGATCATACGGTAGAATCTGAAATATAAGTTTTTGAAAAAAACAAACAATCTCATAGATCGTGAAAACTTGATTCTAATTATATTTTGTTTTTGTTTTTGTTTTGCTAGACAATTTATGAGGAGATGAAGTATCGTATATATAGCACTGTGGAGATGAAGGCCGGAGGCAGAGGAAATTAAAAATTCTCACACACAGTAAAAATTAAAACATAAAATATTATTTTCAACACACAGAGCCGCTGCTCGTAATTTTCTGTTTGCTCACATTCACCTTCTTCTTCTCCTTCCTCTGTTAAAAAGAAATTACATATACCAATACATATAGGTAGGTAAAAATCACGTGAAGAATTTTCACGGATGAGAGGAAACGAATACAATTTTTAAAATCACCTAACTTATTTTTCCCCCGTCAAAATGCATTTAATACAATGTCCTTTTCATAATATTCAAACTTAAATATTAATTCCCTGGCGGTGGCGGCTTTCTCCATAGTTCCCCGCGGTATTGCGATGGTTAAAATCTTGATTGCGATATTGCGGGCAGCTGTTAGTTGACGGCCCGGTAAACTGTGGCGGTTAATAATAAAACAAACTTCTACAGAGTCTCCCGTGATATCGCGATGAATATTTTATTGATTACGATATAGCGGGCATTGGCTGGAGTGACGTCAGGTGGTTGAGATAAAACAAAAAGACTACGGAAGTCTCCCGCGATATCGTGATGATTATTTTATTGATTGCGATATTGCGGGCAATGGTTGGTGGGGATGGCGGCAGTTAGGGTTAATATTCCAACACTCCCCCTTAAGCATAACTGCGCTGTCCACCATGCCTAATCTGTTCCTTTGAAAAATAAAATTATCTCTTCCCAGCGGCTTTGTAAAAATATCTGCACTCTGTTCTTCTGATCTGCAAAACTCTAAAAATATTTCACCATTGTTAATTAATTCTCTGATGAAATGATATCTGGTATCAATGTGCTTGCTTCTCTTATGAAAGACTGGATTCTTCGAAAGAGCTATGGCTGAATTGTTATCACAGTAAATTTTTGTTGCCTCCATTTGTTCATTTTACCGATTCTTTCAAAATTCTTCTCATCGGACCTTGACATCTGCACTTGGCTGCACATATTCTGCCTGGCGATGAAGACAAACTATTAAGGCTGCTTCTTGAAGACCATGAGACAACTCCAGTCCCAAAATTAAATACATAACCGGGCGTGCTTTTACTCATCAATCTTGAGATGATCCATCTTGTGTATCCTATGAGTTTGAACTCCTGAACTTAAATACTTAATGCCAAAATTTTTGTTCCACTTACATACCTTAAAATTCTCTTCCCAGCTTTCCAATGGGTGTCTTTTGGTGTTTCCATAAACCTAGAAATCAAACTTACTCCATACATAATGTCTGGCCTTGTGGCTGTGAGATACATGAGACTTCCAACAAGCCTCTTAAACAAAGTTGGATCAACATTAGACCCTCTATCATCCTTGCTTAGTTTCAGACCTGTCACTTTGTAGGTGTTGGTGCTGGTTTGCACTTCATCATAATAAACCTCTTCAAAATGTCATTTGCATATTTTGACTTTGAAATAAAAATACCATTTTCATTTTGATTCACTTCAATGCCTAAAAAATATTTCATCAGACCTAAGTCTGTCATTTCAAATTCTTTCTTCATGTCTGCCTTGAACAGATCAATTGACAAATTTCCAGTAAAAATTAAATCATCCACATATAAGCATACTATTAGTATTTCACCTTCTTCATTCATTTTTGTATACAGTGTGGGCTCACTGCTACATCTATTAAATCCATTCTGCAAAAGATAACTGTCTATTCTGCTATACCAAGCTCTTGGGGCTTGCTTCAATCCATACAGTGCCTTTTTCAATTTGTAAACTTTGTCTTCTTGACCCAGAATTTCATACCCAGGTGGCTGATCCACATAAACTTCTTCTTCTAAATAACCATTTAAAAAAGCTGACTTTACATCCATTTGAGATACAGACCACTTATTCTGAGCTGCTAAAGCTAAAATCATTCTTATAGTATCCAATCGTGCTACAGGTGCAAATGTTTCATTGTAATCAATTCCAGGTTGTTGTGAATAACCCTTTACAACCAATCTTGCTTTAAGCTTCTGAACTTCATCTTTTTCATTCAATTTGGTTTTATAAACCCATTTCACTCCAATTACATCTTTGTATTTTGAAAGACTGACTAGTTCCCATGTTTGATTCTTCTCAATTGCTTCAATTTCTTCATCCATAGCACTTACCCATTTATCATCTTTGACTGCATCTTCAAAATGAATTGGATCTTCAATTTGAGAATAAAATGCACAAAGAGAAATCTGATCTGAATTATTCTCACCTTCATTTTTCTCATATATATCTCTTATGCTTCTGATTTTCTGTCTTCTCAGACTTGCTAATGTAGGATTTGACATATCACTTGAACTTGTGGAATGTGGACCTGATGGTCCTGCTGTAGATGGTGTTTGTTGTCCTCTTATTGGACTGCTTCCTTGAATGATTGAGGCTGTTCTTACAGTCGATGCTGGTGTCACTTGTGGACTACTTTGCTGAGCTTGAATGGGAGTGGGAGGAGTCACAATAGTTGGAATATTTGTTGATGCAGGAACTTCATTCTCCTCTTGAGGTATACTAGCTGAAATATTGACTGTCTTCTCTATGCTTCCATCCCATGCTTCATCTTCTACAAATTGTACATCTCTGCTGATTATAACTTTCTTTGTTGTTGGATTATAGAGCTTATAAGCTTTAGATTCTTCACTGTATCCAACAAATATACATTTTTCTCCTTTGTTATCTAGCTTCCTTCTTAATTCATCAGGCACATGTGCATATGCTACACATCCAAATACTCTCATGTGAGTAACACTGTGTTTTCTTCCTGTCCATGCTTCTTCAGGTACCATATTCATGACACTTTTTGTTGGACACCTATTCATTATATAGGCTGCACAAGATATAGCTTCTGCCCAATATTCATTTGACAAATTTTTTGGCTTTCAACATGCTTCTAGCCATTTCCATGATTGTTCTGTTTTTCCTTTCAGCTACTCCATTTTGATGAGGTGTGTATCTAGTTGTGAATTGCTTCTGAATTCCATGATCTTTGCAAAAATTAAAAAACTCTCTTGAAATATATTCACCACATCTATCTGTTCTCAACACTTTGATATAATAACCACTTTGTTTTTCAACCAAATTCTTGAACTGATGAAATAGATCAACACTTCATTTTTCTGCTTTAGAAAATAGACCCATGTTTTCCTTGAATAATCATCAATGAATGTCAAAAAATAAAAACTACCACCTATTGAAGGTGTTTGCATAGGTCCACACAAATCTGAATGTATAATTTCCAAAGGGGCTTTTGCTCTAGTTGACTTTCCTGCTGGAAATGATTCTCTATGTTGTTTTCCTAAAATGCACCCTTCACATACCCTTTCTGGTTTTTCTATTAAAGGTAGTCCCTTGACCATGCCTTTCCTATGAAGTAAATTTAAACCTCCAAAGTTGAGATGACCAAATCTTAGGTGCCATAACCAGTTTTCATCTTTTATCTCAGCTTGAAAGATTGTCTGCACTACTGCTGTAGTTTCTTCTCTACCCACTTGTGAATTCATTAAGTGTTGTGCTTGAGCATAATTTATATTCAAATCTGGCCTTATCTTTAAGGGAAACATTCTGTTGTTTGTCATTCTGACTTTTGCAATAAGCTGGTTGCTTGGGTATTTGTCTAAAATTGTGCACAGACCATTCTTGAAGGTTACTCTATACCCTTTTTGAACTAGTTGCCCTACACTCATTAAGTTATGTTTCAGACCAGGCACAAAATACACATCTGAAATATACTTTTTCTCCCCCATGTTTGTTAGAATATTGACATCTCCTTTTCCTTTGACTGACACTTTGTTGTCATTACCCAATGTAACATCAGACTTTACATTCTCATTTAAACTTGAAAACATTTCTAGATTCCTGTCATATGATTGCTACAGCCTGAATCTAAAAACCATACATCTTTTTCATTTGCTTGAGCAACATTACAAGCTAAAAATATTGTTCTCTTATCCGAATCCTCGATTTTGACCTTCTCTTGAAAATTTGCATTTTGTCTATTATTATCATCGCTTCTTTCTACACTCATTCATATAATGCCCATATTTTTTACAATAGTGACATTGGACTTGAGATTTATCATACCTTTGATATTGTGACTGATTCTGTGTTGGGTTTTGGTTTGAGCCTTGATTGCTGCCTCTTCCACTTGAGTTTGATAAACTGTATCTTTCACCTCTGTAAGAGTTTCTTCCTCTTCCTCTTGATCTACCTCTGCCTCTTCCTTGACTGACTGAAGCTTGAGTTTTGAAAGCATGCTCCATGATGTATCTGCTGACCTTTTCAGCCTTTGTTCATGAGAAATTAGAGATGCATACAGCTCATCAACTGAGAACTGTGAGAGATCCTTTGTCTCCTCTATAGCAACTACAACCGTAGAAATTTTGTGGGCCAAACTCCTTAAAATCTTTTCAACAACTCTGGTATCTTCCATTCTCTCCATGAGACCTAATTTGATTAACCACCCCAATGACTTGGGTGTAGAATGAATCTACAGATTCATTGTCCTTCATACATATTGTTTCAAAATCTCTTCTCAGCATTTGTAGCTTTGCTGTTTTAACTTTTGCCATGCCTTGATAGGCTGTTTGAAGTATGTCCCATGCTTGTTTGGACTTTGTTGCACCTGATATCCTTGGAAAAATGCTCTTATGTACAACTTGAAACAGATAAAATAAAGCCTTTGAATCTTTCTTCCTTGTGTCCTTCAATAAGTCTTTCTCTGCTTGTGTTAAAGCAATGTATGCTACTGCATCTGTTGGCTCTGCAAATCCATTCTCTACTAAATCCCATATATCCTGTGAGCTTAATAGTGCTTTCATTGTAATTGACCAGTACTCATAATTCTTCCCATTAAACTATGGAATTTGTGGGTTTGTCAAGCTTGTGTTTGCTGCCATTTTTGAAATTTACCTAGATAATCTGCTTTGATCTGATACTCGAACTTGCTCTGATACTCGAACTTGCTCTGATACCACGTGAAGGCCGGAGGCAGAGGAAATTAAAAATTCTCACACACAGTAAAAATTAAAACATAAAATATTATTTTCAACACACAGAGCTGCTGCTCGTAATTTTCTGTTTGCTCACATTCACCTTCTTCTTCTCCTTCCTCTGTTAAAAAAAATTTACATATACCAATACATATAGGTAAAAATCACGTGAAGAATTTTCATGGATGAGAGGAAACGAATACAATTTTTAAAATCACCTAACTTATTTTTCCCCCGTCAAAATGCATTTAATACAATGTCCTTTTCATAATATTCAAACTTAAATATTAATTCCCTGGCGGTGGCGGCTTTCTCCATAGTTCCCCGCAGTATCGCGATGGTTAAAATCTTGATTGCGATATTGCGGGCAGCGGTTAGTTGACGGCCCGGTAAACTGCGGCGGTTAATAATAAAACAAACTTCTATGGAGTCTCCCGTGATATCGCGATGAATATTTTATTGATTGCGATATAGCGGGCATTGGCTGGAGTGACATCAGGCGGTTGAGATAAAACAAAAAGACTACGGAAGTCTCCCGCGATATCGTGATGATTATTTTATTGATTGCGATATTGCGGGCAATGGTTGGCGGGGACGGCGGCAGTTAGGGTTAATATTCCAACAGGAGAGGGGTATTGTTCCAGAAGCCATGTGCAATCGGCATGATGGGTTTAGAGAATGGAGTTCAGGGATCACTTTGGGAAACCATCATAGTATAGTTCAGGTCACTAAAATCATACCAACTTTCACAATAAACTTCAAGTAACTCATTAGAATTACATTCTTCATCAGTTGTATTACAAATATATATTTCCTCTGCTATTTGGGTTTACTGTAGATTTTGCTAGAGAAGGGAAAGGAAGGTGGCCTTGATTTGCCCAGTCTTGTATATGTATCTCGTGAAAAGCGACCTGGACATCCGCACAATTTTAAGGCCGGTGCTCTCAATGTTCTGGTATTTTTCTTGCTTCAATGTCATGTCCATACTCTTGTTAGTCTAGTGAATCATAGTCATTCTTATTAGGGTTAAAACCTATTTGCAGATTAGAGTTTCTGGTTTGATGAGCAATGCTCCTTTCATTCTTACATTGGACTGTCATATGTATGCAAACAACTGTGAAGCACTTCGTGAAGCTATGTGTTTTCTCATGGACCCTCAAACTAGCCATCAGCTTGGGTTTGTCCAATTTCCTCAAAGGTTTCAGGGCATTACAAGAAATGATTTGTATGCCAATCATCTTAAGAGAATTTTTGATGTATTTATATGCAACCTATATAATATTAAACTCAACACTCCAGCTGTATATGCATAGAACTCCAAAACAATCACAGATTACTCTTTATACGCAGATACAATTTAAAGGGTTAGATGGAGCAGAAGGTCCAATCTACGTGGGCACAGGATGTCTGCACCCCAGGGATGTTCTATGCGGAAGCGAGCCACGAGATTTAATTAAAGCATCCACTGAATCTGCAAATTTAAAAGTAGAAAAGGCATGTTCATCCCAGGCATTAAATAAGCTATAACATTTGCCAGTTGCACCTACGAGGAAAACACTCTTTGGGGCAAAAACGTAAATATAAATTTCTATGTTCCAGCATGTGTATTATTTCTTTTCAATTTAGAATATCACATACACATCTAGAGTAAAAACCGTATGTATACATTAAAAACCTTGATAATTCTCCAGGTTGGAATTATGTATGGGTGTGCAGTGGAGGATGTTTTAACTGCAATTACAATACATTTCAGAGGCTGGAAATCTGCTTACTGCACTCCACAAAGAAACGCTTTTCAGGGGCATGCACCTGTTAATTTGAACAATACTCTGATTCAACATAAGAGGTGGACTGCAGGTCTGTTCGAAATTTTTGTGAGCAAGTTCTGCCCGTTTGTGTATGGGGCTGGCCGTGTAAGTATTACACACAGAATGTGTTATGGCTATTACTGTTTATGGGCTATGTCCTGCCTGCATATAGTCTGTTATGGTTTGGTTCCAGCTCTATCCACCCTAAGCGGCATATCAATATTCCCTCAGGTATCTACTCAGCGCTGGCTGTAAATAGTTAATACCTCATTATTTATGTAGACTTAAGCTTGCGGGTAAACAGTGGACACTTTGACTATTAGATGTTCATCATTTATGTGGAACCCAATTCCATAAATAAACAACCCACATTGACCACAGTTTTATAGTGATGAATGGGTTTCCTATATTGGAGGGGATGTTTATGAGGACAGACAAAGGACGGATGCCTACTTCAATTACGATGTCCTCGATTATGGCAGCAGCGCTTGCATGTTCTGTGGCATTAAAAATTTCTGTCTACTGAAAAAAAAATTGTATATATTGTACAAAATCTGTTATGGTCTACATATTGAAGTCCGAATGTGAGTATTGTAATTTTTCTGGCAGAGTTTTAATAGTAGAAGAAGTTCAATGGGTTGAGGTCAAATGATTTTATTGTTAAAGAGATACAAGATTAAATCTCTGAATTGGTATTAAGGTAAAGTTCTAAATGGTGATTCTTGGTCTATTATTGTTTAATATTAGTAATAAGTTTTAAGTTGTTATTTTTAAAGAATTAATTATTGTATGAAAAATAATTATTCATTATATGCAATATTTTTTTAAGTTATTATGTTTTCATTATGCATAGGGTGTTATTTGAGAAGTATAGGTTGTTTTAAGATAGTAAATGCGTATTGAACTCTATCAATATATTTTTATTATTAATTTTGGTTGTTCAGTGTTTTTACATATATTTAATTTTGTTTTAAAAAAATGATTTGCTTTCTCTTGATTATTATATTAGACTTTATTTTCAATCTTATAATTCTTTATGGATATTTATGAACATTATTAATAATTTGAATTTCAATAACTCAAATGTAATTAAATATTTGAAAAATTCTCCAAGTAAACCAAAATATATGCCACATATACATGAAAGACAATATAATTGCAAGTATCTAGAAAAATAACTATTTAAATAATACCACATTGAATAACCAATAACAATTTCATGCCACAACAATGGAGATTTAAGATTATAATGCCTCTCAATTTTTAAAACTTATTTGCTATTTAATTATTATTAAAATAGAAAATTTTATTTTGATTTAAGTGGTCATTGTTATTACACTTAATACAAGTTTTATTTCTTAGTAAATTTATGGAATGTCTAAAATATTAATTATTTATCAATAATATTATTATTTTATTAGTTGCTTTCATGCTTTTAACGCACAATTTCTAATCCTACATTACTTTATATTGTCCTAAAGGAGTAATTAGATGGCACCATATGGGACGTGATAAATTATAACTACACACCACTTTGTGTCTAGTGTGCTTTCTTTCAATAAATAATAATTCTTTCCTTTAATAAACTTGAAATGCTATTATTTGATGTTATTTTAACTCTTATCAATTTAGTTAAGTTATATAACTAGATATTATTCTTGTTGCCTACACCATTCCCTATCTCACTTTAAGCCTTCACATAAACTCTCTCTAATTTAAATCCCTCTTTACATTCAAGGGTCTTCTTTCCTCTAGATTTCACTGTCTCTCAACTTCCTCTCTACATTGTTTACAAAAATATACAAAATATTTCTTGTGGGAATCTCCCTTTCCCATATAAATTTAATGCCTGTCTACAATTTGGTTGTAGCTTAACCAAGAGAGTTCAATTTATAGTCACTATTGATAAGATGAACAAAAATAAACCACCAAGTATGGTAATTTATGATTCAAGAAAGAAGAAACAACAATCAAGAATATATGTACACAACTCAAATTTAGAATTGTCCACCAAGTTAGAAGAATCAATAGAAGGAAAATAAAAAACATGCCATGATAACCCTAAAAGGACAAACAACATGAGAACATATATAAAAACAATTGACCAAGGAAGAAATCAACATCACCAAGGGAATAATGGCGCTCTCAATATCCATCTTCTCTTGCTCCCCTACTCATTCAAAATCTTTTTCCCCACTCATTGAAAATCCTTCTCTTCTTGTGTGTGATTTGGTGCTCCCTCCTAGTAGTGTGATTGCTATGTCTCATCTCTACCCTATAGTGGAAGGTTTTGTTTTTGTAGTGATGGCATTTGTACCCTCTACTTTGGATGTGTCTACTTCTCTTCCAACTACTACTTTGGATAGCTCGTTTATTGTTGTAGTGAAGTCAAAAAAGGTGGAGTTGAGCTTTGTTGTTGCGAATCCATAGGTGCCTCTCCCTTGTGCCAAGGTTTCCCCTATGATTTCCCTTGGGCTATATGTAACCAAATTAATTGATTTATTTTCTCAAAATGGGTTGATTTGTAATTTTTTTCTATTTTTGGACTTCTCTTCGTGACCCACATCTTTCGATCTTAGAGCAATGGATGCCTTTAGTGGAGGGTAAGATCAAGATTTACCCTTCTACGAGATTTTTTTGTTGTTGTCTATGTTGATTCTTATAAGGATAGATAGGCTATTTTGAATTATGGGTGTTGGGATTGGGATTCCCATCCTCTTTTCATATGGCCATGGGATCCTTCATTTAACCATTTGAAGGAATCTATTTATATTCTACTTATTTGGGTGAGATTGCCTTATCTCCCCTTACAATTCTAGTGTTCCTCTACTTTTTAAGCCATTGGTAATGCTTTTGGTAGGTTCTTAAAAGTAGATCATGTTTCTAAGAAATTAACTCACACCTCCTATGCATTTAAAATTGCATAATATAAATGTTGTTATAACTTTAGGGAAAATTGTCATCTTTATAAGCAATTGTATGTAAATAGTCTTTTAAATAAGATGAAAAGACAACTATACACACAATGTGTAGAAATGCAATGGTTAGAGTACACTATATTTTTTCAAGTCAAATGTATGATTTTCTTTCCCACAAAAAAATTGCTTTGCGATTCTGGTTATTGGTTATTATATGTTGCCATGATTCACATACACATTTATGGATATACATCTTAGCCATTGAATGTAAATATAAGCACTTGCAAGAGAAAATCTATACCGATATATATGTTTGTGAAGTTAGATACACCTTTTTAGTTATTATAGACTCTACTATATATTTCATCATGTATTCAAAATATTCCATTTTATCTCTTTCTATTTACAACAGATAATGCTATCCTTTTTTATTGTAGATCTATATGTTTTTCTTTATAATGTTGCACAGATACAATAGACATCCAAATAAATTAGTGTATTCTAAATTTTCTATTTCAAATTGTTTAATGCTCCAACAACTCAATCCAATGTTGCTCGTGCTTGTTAAACACTATCAAAAATACATGTAAGTATAAAACTTTTCCATTATCAATAAATAGATTCGGTGAACCAATTGTAAATATTATTGATTATTTCAAGTTTCAAATTGTGTATATTGATTTTACCCATATACTTACTAATTTTTTATGGTTTCTTCTTGATCTTGCTTGCACATCCACTGACATACCCCTCTCTTATATTTGTAGGTACTAGGCTAAAGCATGCAAAAGCATCCCAAAATCATGATGATTTTTTTTTACAAAGTTACCACAACAAAAAAAACACTACAATATGATATATCATATATGAAAACATTGGAATTTTTCCCAACTTTGATATTGTGTGATGTATAATAGAACTCCACAAAATTTCCAATGGATGTTTCCTACTTTTCTTACTCAAGGGTTTGGCTAGAGTCCCTAAGGCTCCATTATGCCAATATGGTAGGGTGGACAACAAGCATGGGTTTTGTATTTTGGCTTTTAATGCCATATATTTCTTCTTACATAGATAGATTTGTACACAAATTCCTACATACACTTGGCTTCGAAGAACATAGTTTATAACATGTTTCTTATGTCATAGCAAGTGGTAGGGAATCACTTGAGACTTTCGTCATGCCACCTCAAAGCAAGGCATATATTTTATTCATTTATTCTAACAATGCAAAAAAAAAGTGTATTGCATCATTGCACTCTTTTTTCGTGATGTCTGTTTATTTGTTTTTTATCAAAGATGGTGTCACTGAGTCTTCAATTGCACTATGAATTAATTCATTAAAAATTGATATTTTTATTCTCAGTTTCCTTGTAATTAACTACTTTTGAATCCTTTATACTTGTCTCCATTTTATTTTACTACTACTAACCCAAAAAATGCATGCATACTAAAACTTTAATTTGCAAAATTATGGACTAAATAGTAATTATAAAAAGTATTCAATATTAAACATATTTCTTTCTTCAAAAATATGCGATACCCAAAGTTATCAACTACATTTTTTAAAGAATAATTTTTAATGAATTATTAGTAATTAAAGGCATGGGTAATAACTCTTTAAAAAATCCGCCATGTATTTGTATGCATATGTATCTTAACATAATTAAATAATACTTAATTAATTGATTGAATAATCTAGACAAAAAGCTAAAATATAAATGTGCATCTAGGGCTAATAAATGTAAAACTAAAATAGAGATAAAATTATCTCATACCTTAAATTTTGGTGAGAAATTATTGTTGTTAGAAAAAATAATTATTTAAAAATTTATATTTGATTTAATGTTTTAGTTGTCATTTTTAAAGAATAAATTTATTTAAAAATTGTATTTGTTGAGAATTAATTTACAATATTCCTAACATTATTAAGTAAAATCAATTTTTAATAACTATTGTAACTAAAATTATTAAATATTACATATTAATGAAAAAAAAGTTATTGATGATTGCTTGCTTAAAATTAAAATTAATGGATACATTGTAACTGATTAGATTCATTCAACATGGACTACGGTTTTATTTTACATTTTCAGTAATCAATTTTCAACTAGTAATTTTCTATGTGGAGATGCACAGATCAATTTCTCATCTTTGTGGAAAAGGTTCGTAATGTCACACCCATAACCAATGAGATATGAACTACCCTCACGTTACTTCCTATTGACAAATTAACATGCTCTCCGTTTCTCGACTCAATCAAACAATTCTAAATATTATTGATTTTTTATATTTCACATTCCATTCCACAAAAAAATTTCCTACTTCTTCCCTCCTGAATAGCCATTTGTAGTAGACCCCTATCAACTGCAATGCCTATCAACTGCAATGCCCGTGCATGCGACTGCTAGTTTTAAATCCTCGTGAAATAAACAATTTCAATTGGTGCCTTAAAATTCGTAACGTCGTGACATAAAAGAATAGGAGAGTATGGTAAATGCTTGGGGAGGGCGAAAAGCAAAAACTTTAAATAAATGAATAGAATTTAGTTTACCAATATTTGCTACCATGGCTGCCATGCCGTCCTATCATTTTTAGTATATACAATGCAACTGTCTTTCTTTGCTCTGTTAAAACATTATTTTCACAAATTTGTTACTATCGCCTCCCTGCCAAATCTATACAATTTAGCATCCACACGATCCTCGCGTCATTCGATGCCGATAGGAAGTTTTTTTTAATGTACTCCAAATATTTGAATAATGAATACGTTCATTTTCTGTGATAAAGACAACAAAGTTTTTGTTGGAAAGTGAAGAAGGTGATAGCAACGTAAGGAGCATTATTCTTGTGACAAGTTTTTTAGTATTAGACTGACCAGAATAGGTGCTAAGATTCATTTTAAAATCGAATTTTCAAAGTTTTAAGCTATTTAAACATCGGGTGACGCACCGACCTGCACATTTTAAAATAATTATTAATGCACCTACCAGTAATAAAGTCTCTTTTTTGTTTTGTTTGTGGAGATCTTCCTGTTGCTGCGATCTCTAGTTGGACTTAAGTTGGTTCTCGTGATTGTTTAGTACAATTTAATCGACTCTGTTAAAGCATACAGACTTTGTTAAATTATATAGTTTATGTGTATGTTATTTTAACTGTCTGCCAATGCCATTGTATTCACCATTTTCCTGTAAATAGGGTGTAAATTATTTATATTTTAGGTCTCGAATCTATTTGTAGTCTATTGGTATGAGTGACTAAATATTTTAAGTTCTTTCAATTACTAAAAATATCCATATTCTGATCTGATTCCTTTTAGAAAACTGAGCTTATATTTAATAAAACCTGACCATTCAACTTGCTTTACTATTTATATACTTTAAATGCAGAAATTGAACGTCTTGCTAACATGCAATAATTGATACTGTCTCTGAATTAAATAAGATATATCTTCCATAAAAAAATCACGGTTTAAGTCTTCGATTGTGTTTATCATGCACTATAAAATTATAAATACAGTGTTGTGAAGAATTATATTCCATCTTTCATAACCGAAGTAGGAACAAGATGGAGTCCCCAGACTTCACTCTTTGTAAAACATTTGAAAAGCCTTATGTAAAAATAATCAGAGGTTTTGCCTGCATATATTTTGCTGGAATTTTGGCTCTTGTATTCTATCGCGTTAATTATATACCTAGAGAAGATTATTTTCCATGGATTATGATATTTGCTGCAGAGCTGGGGTTTGCCTTCATTTGGGTATTAGAGCAGGCCTTCAGGTGGCGTCGTGTGAGTCGATACACTTTCCCGGATAGGCTTTCTAAGAGGTAAGGGTCGTTTTCTATAAATAAATTGGTAACTATTCCATTATCTACAGTCGGCTTCAAGTAAAGAGAGCTAGCACCATAGGACGAAACATTTTCTTTGGTTAGAAGTTAGTGGAACATGTAAAACTAACTGTAGATTCGTTATTGTTCGTAAATGGGCAGGTTCGAAAATGATCTACCGCCTGTTGATATATTTATATGTACTGCTGATCCTATTAGAGAACCTCCAATGAATGTTGTAAATACTGTACTGTCCACTCTGGCTCATGATTATCCCACAGAAAAACTATCATGTTATGTGTCTGATGATGGAGGATCTGCACTTACCTTCTACGCTCTGTTCGAAGCATCGGTTTTTGCAAAGATTTGGGTTCCGTTCTGCCACAAATATTTGATCCAACAGAGGTGTCCAGATGCATACTTTTCAGAAAGTGATGCTCACCAAAATAAGAGTGTGTTGTTTGCAGCTGAGTGGGAAAAGCTCAAGGTAAGGCGAGGTAGCAGATTAATCTATGAGTTGAAAAAAAAAAGATTTGTATTACAGATAAATGTGGGATGTAGAGTTTGTGTTTATTAACATGCTTTTATTTTAATTGTGAGATCTTTTACAATAATTTATTAATTTTTTTTATTCATAGACCATATTCGATTATTTATTATAGGCCAAGAAATTTGTGATGATAAGATCATACGGTAGAATCTGAAATATAAGTTTTTGAAAAAATCAAACAATCTCATAGATCGTGAAAACTTGATTCTAATTATATTTTGTTTTTCTTTTTCTTTTGCTAGATAATGTACGAGGAGATGAAGCATCGTATAAATAGCACTGTGGAGAGGGGTATTGTTCCAGAAGCCATGTGCAATCGGCATGATGGGTTTAGAGAATGGAGTTCAGGGATCACTTTCGGAGACCATCATAGTATAGTTCAGGTCACTAAAATCATACCGACTTTCACAATAAACTTCAAGTAACTCATTAGAATTACATTCTTCATCAGTTGTATTACGAATATATATTTCCTCTGCTATTTGGGTTTACTGTAGATTTTGCTAGAGAAGGGAAAGGAAGGTGGCCTTGATTTGCCCAGTCTTGTATATGTGTCTCGTGAAAAGCGACCTGGAAATCGACATAATTTTAAGGCTGGTGCTCTCAATGTTCTGGTATTTTTCTTGCTTCAATCTCATATCCATACTATTGTTAGTCTAGTGAATCATAGTCATTCTTATTGGGGTTAAACCTATTTGCAGATTAGAGTTTCTGGTTTGATGAGCAATGCTCCATTCATTCTTACATTGGACTGTGATATGTATGCCAACAACTGTGAAGCACTTCGTGAAGCTATGTGCTTTTTCATGGACCCTCAAACTAGCCATCAGCTTGGGTTTGTCCAATTTCCTCAAAGGTTTCAGGGCATTACAAGGAATGATTTGTATGCCAATCATCTTAAGAGAATTTTTGATGTACGTATATGCAACCTATATAATATTAAACGCAACACTACAGCTGTATATGCATAGAACTCCAAAACAATCATATATTACTCTGTATATGCAGATACAATTTAAAGGGCTAGATGGAGCAGGAGGTCCAATCTACGTAGGCACAGGATGTCTGCACCGCAGGGATGTTCTATGCGGAAGCGAGCCACAAAATTTAATTAAACCATTCACTGAATCTGTAAATTTAAAAATGGAAAAAGCATGTTCATCCCAGACATTAAATAAGGCAATAACACTTGCCAGTTGCACCTGCGAGGAAAACTCTCTTTGGGGCAAAAAGGTAAATCTAAATTTATATGTTCTAGCATGTGTATGATTACTTTTCAATTTAGAATATCATATACACATCTAGAGTTAAAACTGTATGTATACTCTAAAAACCTTGATTATTCTCCAGGTTGGAATTATGTATGGGTGTGCGGTGGAGGATGTTTTAACTGCAATTACAATACATTTCAGAGGCTGGAAATCTGCTTACTGCACTCCACAAAGAAACGCTTTTCAGGGACATGCACCTGTTAATTTGAACGATACTCTGATTCAACATAAGAGGTGGACTGCAGGTCTGTTCGAAATTTTTGTGAGCAAGTTCTGCCCGTTTGTGTATGGGGTTGGTCGTGTTAGTATTACACACAGAATGTGTTATGGCTATTACTGTTTATGGGCTATGTCCTGCCTGCATATACTCTGTTATGGTTTGGTTCCAGCTCTATCCACCCTCCGCGGCATATCAATATTCCCTCAGGTATCTACTCAGAGCTGGCTGTAAATAGTTAATACCTCATTATTTATGTAGACTTAAGCTTGCGGGTAAACAGTGGACACTTTGACTATTAGATGTTCATTATTTATATGGAACCCAATTCCATAAATAAACAATCCATAGGCCCAAGAAATATAAAAAATAAATAAACAACCCACTTTGACCATAGCATACAGGTTTCTTAAACCCTTCCTCTTTTCAACTCTTATAAACATCCAAACAGAACAATCTTAGTAATAGACGCACGGGGCTTATACAGGTTGCTCCTGCATGTTTGACTTAGTCGTTGTTATGTTTATGGCAGATTTCAAGTCCATGGTTCGTCCTCTTTGGGTTTTTATCACTATCTACATATGCATACAATATAGTTGAATTTGTGATGGCTGGAGGTTCAGTGAAAAGTTGGTGGAATGAGCATAGGATGTGGGCAATAAAGGGGACCTCATCGTATCCATTTGGATTGATTCAAGTCCTTTGCAAATTGATGGGTATTTCTGTAGTGGGTTTCGAGGTGACAAGCAAAGTATCAGACAGTGAAGCAGCCAAAAGATACCAGGCTGAAATCTTTGAATTTGGAGTGGCTTCAGTAATGTTTATTCCTCCTGCAACTATCACAGTTATCAACTTGATATCACTGTTGAGTGGAATGACACAATTTGTAAAGGTTGGGTATCCAGCTATTGAGGGTATGTTTGTGCAGCTCATATTATCGAGTTTTATAGTTGTGAATGGATTTCCTATATTGGAGGGGATGCTGATGAGGACAGACGAAGGACGGATGCCTACTTCAATTACGATGTCTTCGATTATGGCAGCGGCGCTTGCATGTTCCGTGGCATTAAAAATTCCTGTCAAATCTGTTATGGTCTAGGTATTGAAGTCCGAATGCGAGTATTGTAATTTATCTGGCAGACTTTTAATAGTAGAAGAAGTTCAACGGGTTGAGGTCAAATGATTTTATTATTATAGAGATAAAAGTTTAAATCTGTGAACCGGTATTAAAAGTAAAGTTCTAAATGGTGATTCTTTTTAAGTTATTATTTTTAAAGAATTAATTATTGTATGAAAAACAACTTTTTCATGATATACAATATTATTATTTAAGTTATTATGATTTCATTATGCATAGGGTGTTAGCTACTAAGTATATGTTGTTTTAAGATAATATATGTTTATTGAACTCTATCAATATATTTTTATTATTAATTTTGGTTTTTCAGTTTTTTTACATATATTTATTTTTGTTTAAAAAAAATGGTTTTTTTTCTCTTGATTTACTATATTGTACTCTATTTTCAATCTTATTATTCTTTATGGATATTTATGAACATTATTAATAATTTGAATTTCAATAACTCTAATATAATTTAATATTTGAAAAATTCTCCATGTAAATCAAAATATATGTCACATATACATGAAAGACAATATCATTGCAAGTATCTAGAAAATTCACTATTTAACTAAAATCACAATGAATAACAAATAACAATATCTAGATGATTCAAACTTTCAAGAAGGGAGTCCAGGATATGCAGGATCTAGAGGCCGAGACTGAGATTGTTATGAAGACTCTGGATTAGTTGTTGTTGGTTTTTTGGTCTGCACCTCAGCTGGCACTTTGGTTGTCCTTCTTGACCCTTTTTGGTTGGTTGCTATTTTTTTATGATTTTTCTCTTATTGCAGCTTGTTTAATTCATTGGACTTTTTTGTCCTTTCCTATGTTATGTTGTAAACTTTGTGGTTTCAGGTCCTGTAAAACCCATTTTTTCATTTATCAAAAACAAATAACAATTTCATGCCACAACAATGGAGATTTAAGATTATAATGCCTCTCAATTTTTAAAACTTATTTGATATTTAATTATTATTAAAATAGAACATGTTTTTTGATTTAAGTGGTCATTTTCATTACAATTAATACAAGTTTTATTTCTTAGTAAATTTATAAAATGTCTAAATATTAATTATTTATCAATAATGATTATTATTTTATTAGTTTCTTTCATTCTTCTAACACACAATTTCTAATTCTACTTTAGTTTATATGTTCCTAAAGGATTAATTAGATAGTATCATATGAGACGCGATAAATTATAACTACACACCACTTTGTATCTAGTGTACTTTCTTTTAATAAAATTATTTTTTTCTTTAATAATTTTGAAATGTTATTTTAACTATTATAAATTTAGTTTAAGTTATAGAAATTGATACTCTTCCTGTTGCCTACACCATTCCCTATCTCACTTGAAGGCTTCACAAAAAATTTCTCTAATTTAAATCCCCTCTTTACATTTAGGGGTCTTCTTTCCTCTCTATTTCATTGTCTCTCAACTTCCTCCATACATTATTTACAAAAATATACAAAAATGTCCTAAGGGAATCTCCCTTTCCCATAGAAAATTAATGTCAACGTATAATTTGGTTGTAGCTTAACCAAGAGAGTTCAATTTCTAGTCACTATTGGTAAAATGAACCAAAAAAAACTAACTATGGTAATTTCTTATTCAAGAAAGAAGAAACAACAATCAATAAAATATCTACACAACTCAAATTTAGAATTGTCCACCAAGTTAGAAGAATCGAAGAAAAATAAAAAATATTTTTCTAACACTAAAAAGACAAACAAATTGAGAACATATATAAGAATAATGGACCAAGAAAGAAATCAACATCACCAAGGAAACAATGGCACTCCCATTGTCACACTCTATGATTTCCCTTGGGAAAGATGTAACCAACTACATTGATTTGTTCTCTTGAAGTGGGTTAATCTACAATTTTTTCCATTTATGGTCTTCTCTTCCTGACCCACATCTTTGGATCTCAGAGCAATGGATGCCTTTAGTGGAGGGTAAGATGAAAATTTACCCTTTTTCTAGGGTTTTTTGTTGTCTATTTTGACTCTTCTAAGGATAGATAGGTTGTTTTAAATTATGGTTTTTGGGATTGGGATTCTCATCCTCTTTTGATTTGTCCATGGGATCCTTCTTTTAACCCTTTGAAGGAATCTATTATATTATGCTTATTTGGGTGAGATTGCCTCATCTCCCCTTACTATTCTAGTGTTCCTCTACTTTTGAAGTCATTGGTAATGATCTTGGTAGGTTCTTGAAAGTAGATCATGGTTTTAAGAAATTTACCCACACCTCCTATGCGTATTTTTGGTGGAGGTTGATTTTTCTAAAGAATTACCTGGTGAGGTTGTGCTTCAAGTTAATGGATTGTTTTGGTCTCAACTTACGGATGCTGAGGGCATCACATTTTGTTGTAGGTGCTGCTAGCGAGCACTTGGATTGTGATTGTCCCTATGGTTCCCATAAATCAATTTCTTCCACTTGGTGGAAGAATGCTCTTTCTAACCATCTTATTGTGTACCTCGATGATTCTATTGTTGGTAGTGAGGATTTAAAGCTTCACTAACCTTATATGTCTCTCCTCTTGTTTAGATGACTAATAGTCTTGTTTCTAAAAAATGTATTTCTCTTGTGGTTATTGATGCTCTAGTTTTGGACAAGGTTGTTTCTTCTTCACCTTATTCTTCTATTTGTATTTTTCCATTAGTTAGGCACTCTAAGGGGCCCCCTCTCCCTTCTTTTCTAAAGGATACAAATTTGGTTGATGTCTCTTCTTGGACAATTGTATAATGGAGGAAGAAATTCCTTCCTAAGAAGGACCCCATCTTGAATGTCAAGTCCTTAGAGGCAAGGATGCTAGATTTGAGCTCTAGTTTTACTTGATTTGTTTCTCTATACTTCGTTGATTTTTTTTATTTCTATTTTATTATAGATTCAATTCTCTTCCCTTCTTTTTTAATAAAAAAATTTCCAAGGAGAAAAGAAAGATAGTCCATTACAACAATAAAATTTTAATAGCACCTAAAGTGAAATCATGAAGGAAATAATACATAATTAAGAAAAAAGCCACATATTTAGTCCTCCAAATGGTTTAATGAAACAATGAAAATTTTAATAGCAACTACATTTCCAATAAAAACCAAAATAAAGGTAATCAAAGTCAGGAAACATTCATGCAAGTGTTAGATTAGTTTCAAAAGATATAAGAAAAGTGAGGAATCATGAACCACTAAAAAATATAATGAAGAATTAATAAAGCATGACCCCTTTATACTTATGTTACATGTGAGATAAAACTACCATAAAACTTGGAGAATATTCTAATATTGATCACACTACCAGATGTAGCTTCAATAATTTGACAAATCAATCCATGACACTAAGTTACAAATTAAAATACTTTTAAATGAATGCTACAACTAGCGTGTAATAAAATTGCTTATATATATAATTTAATGATTATTATTTTTAACAAATAAATAATAATTTGATTAATTAATTCAAAGATAGAATCCTTAATATATGTATCATCACAACTAAAAATACATAGACAAAAATTTGAATTTATTCCTCCTATTTAAAAATAATTAGTCCTTACACATAAGTTTCTAAAGCAATTCAAATAGAACTATCTTGAAGTGTTTTCGGAAACATGAATTCATCATATAAAAGTTCATAAGAGTCTAGAAGCAAATAATAAATTATTGCAAATATGGTTATAAGTCTAAAATATGTAAATAAACTAGTAATTTTTTTGTAGCTTCTTATGAGAAGTTAGTTGACACAAGATACAAAGTAACAAGACACCCAAATGAAAGAAATAATTTGAAAAGATAAAATCATAAAATATTTTTTAGTGATATAGGATTTCCTATGGAACTACATGCTCCTCCATTTGATATAATAGGAAAGAAAACTATTGTGAGTATGGTCTCACAAAATCAAGTTGAGTGGTGGAATCACCCTTATATATTGAAAAAAATATCTATATAAAAATACATCATTGTAATAGGTTCATTAAAACCTTCTTCCTTTGCCTCTTCTAGCATTTAACTAGGAAAATCACTATCTTTCTCTTCCAAGTTTGGTCTTCACTCTTTCTTCTTCTCATGGAAAACTTTCCTACATAGCCTAGCCTCCCCCTCAAATTAATTTTCAATTTAACTATTCCTCCTCCCATAGAATTCAACACACAATAAGATATCCACTTTGACCAATGTACTCTCCTCTCCTTCTTGTGGAATTTAGTCCATCACAATTCATCCTCCTCCATTGAAATACTCTTGTCCATTCTACACTGTCCACCTCATCTACACACAAGCTAGCATATACAATATTATTAAAATAAAAAGTTCCATTTCCACTTTAACTTTACTCACCACCTCTTCATCCTTAATAAATCCCTCATCTACACACATCTTAGATTCAAAAGATATAACTACACCTATTTCCTTCTCATTCTCCTCTTTATATATTACTTTAGAATATTTATTCATGCTCTATTACACCAAACCTTTACACACCTTCATTTTTCTTCTTTTACACCTCTTTGTTATTGACTAGCCAACATGTCCTCAAAATCATAAACTGATCTTGAACCATACTCTTGTCTAGTATTCCAACACTATCCCCACATGCATTCTCATTCTACTCTATCAAAATTTCATTCTTCACCACCTCTACACCTTAAAAAATTATGTTCTTGTTGCAAGCGTTTCTTTCTCTCATTTTTTATCCTCTTACATAAGGATCTTATTTTCCATGCAACCTACACCTACAAGTAAAACATTGTTAGGAAAATCAAGGTACTCAAAATATTCCCGTATTTTCTTCTTCTCTCTTCCCACTCATCTCAACTCTTCTATATTTTATGGAACTTAACATTCTATAAATCAATGAACACATGCTTTCAATCCTTTTCCAACTCTTCTCCTCAAAATACTCACTCACAACCAATAGCTAGTATTCAAATAACCTACACATATCCTCTACCCAAAAAGAACACTAGAAAATTCACACCCAAAAATCCCCTCTACCTACTTCTAGAAAGTGGGGAACTTCATCACATCTTCTACCAAACACTACATAAATGTTGGAGGATAATTTGCATAATTATACACATGAGACTCGCTCATTGAAAACAATTTCCTCTCATACTCAAACAAAAAAATATCTATCACAACTATATATATATATATATATATATATAGATATCAAACTCATACCAAATAGCATCTCACTCCCACAAGTAAATAGTATCTCCTTACTTACCTAGTAAACAATTGGCTTTAACTGTATTATTGTATATTCAAGGATTGAGAACCCACTTAAGGGAAGCCAATCCTTATATCCCATACACTCACAAAACACAAGCTAAAATTTAAATTGTTTTATTTTTATTTTTATTTTTATTTTTAGAAGCTTGTATAGCTTGCATGTAAAAATATTATTGCTACAAAAGTTGTTTATTTTTCCTATAGTGTTCACGTCTCACTATTTGGTGAAATCAAAAATTCAATGCCAGCCTTAATTGAGCTGGAACCATTCATTGCCAAACAACAAATTAAATTGACAACATAATTAACACATAGGTTCATCCAATATATAAATAAATTTATTTTATTATCCTCATGTCCAGGCATTTTAATTCACAATCCGTTGGTCCAGTGGCATTAAATTGTCTATAGAATTCACTTCTCTATTTTAAACACTCCAAACTCTGCTAATCACTCTCTCATACAAAAAAATACATAAAACAAAAATCCAAATTTGATTAACTCTATTTCTAGCACCACCTCTATGGTAAAATATTTTATCAATCTTCATTCATTTCTTTCTTATACTCCTAGGTTCTGGCCAATGCTCTTTATTTCTTCTTTTCCTGAAAAATACTCTTTCCCTATGGTTTACTCCTCCTTTATAAACTTTATTTCATTTTTAATTGCTCTACAATTACTCTGCAGTTCTCTTCATCTACGCATATCCACTTGCATCCTCCTTTTGTTCGCACCTTCTAAAATCTCTTACATCGCATCCAAATTTTAACTGTTGCGTAACCCATTCCCAATGTATCACTCATTTTCTATATTTAAATCTTTACCCAACCATTTTTCTGGTTTCAACTTGTAGCATCCCATTTTATTTCAATATATATATATTTTTTAAACGAGTCCATGTCATGGCGTGCTTAATTTCTTCTTTACCCCATTGTTATTCTGTACATAGATTTTATTTTTTATATTCCTGCACCTATTTTTCTCCTCGGGCGCGACCTCTTAGCATATGCATGAGTTTCAATCTTCAAGTTTCATTCTAATCCTAAGTGTTGCAGTCTATAATAATGTATTTTATTGTATCTGAAATGTATATTCCTCCTTCACCAATGTTGCACACCATCCATTCTCTCCCCTCTCTAGTGACGACTTGTCCTTGCCCCTTCCAACACCATTTTTCTTAACATTTGATCTTCTCTCTATGTTGCCCCTTCCTTCTCATCAAAACGGTCGTATATTATTTAGTGTTAAAAAGCAATAATATCTCCTACATGGGCTGCATTGGCTCTTACCTTTCCACACCTATTCTTCTTCTCATCATTATTTTTTTAAGCAATTGCAAGCAAAGCAATCTTCATTAGTTTCTTTTCACATTGATTTTATTTTACAATCGTTTAGTAATCTACATAAATTATTTTCCTCACTGTTACATGTGTCCATTTCTTAGAATTCCTTCTTTTCGGCTTGGGAAGGCAACCGAAAATAAAGAAAATGAATTGAAATTATTTTATTTTATCTACAACTTCCAATAATCATACGTCACTTTGGGTGGAGATTGGTTCTTACCTTCAAGAAGTCAAATGCAATTAAATCCAACATGCATAATTCAAAACATATATCAATACACAATATTTTGTCAACCAATAAAAATAATATCGTGTGATGAAAATTTGTCAAAATCGACCACTGAAACCAAATTAAATTGTACTTCAAGGATATACCACAAACTCAAAAATTTAACTCTATAGACTAAGTGCAACACCAAAAATGCAACAAAATTATAACCAATTTTTTTTTGGTTTATGTGGATTGCTAGTCCACTCAGATGCTCCTACATCAAAGACACTAAGTGGGAAGTTTGTGAGCATATGCTCATGAAAATGGATTTGAATGGTAGAACCATTCTTTCATATTGTAAACAATTTGTAGCAAACTCCATCGTTGTCCAAAGTCCACATCAAATAATTTCTTCTTCCTCTTCTTCCAACATCTTGCCAAAATAAGCTTCACTCTCCTCCAACAACTTTGTTTTCCATTCTTCTCTCTTCTCATGGATTTGTATCCACCACATACTATCTTCCTCCTCCAGAGACTCTCTCCTCTTTGCTTCTCATTCATGGAATCCATCCCACCACTAACTTACCACCTCCACTAATTTTCACCTACAACATCCTCTACAATTTCTATATGCAAATATGTACTATCCATACAACAATTTTCAACTACATTCTCTAGTTTAATCTTTGCAACTGAATTAAACTCTAAATTTACCTCATTCTGTTTTTCTATCCCAATAGCCTTTTGTTCTTCCTTCACCACAATGGTAATATTTTCCATCCATTATTCCTTTATTACCAACATCTTCAACAAAAACTCATCTTCGTCTTTGTCATTTGTTGCAACATCTTTGCACTCCATCATTGAAACTTCAATTTACATAGCTACATCTTCATTCTTCTCTTTGCTTCTCACATCTTTCACTTCCTCAATCACTTTTGCAACATCTTCCTCTTCTTCATTATTATCTGTAGGAGGTGCTCTCACATCTTTCTTCTTCCATCTTTTCTCTATCCTTGGGCTGCAACTATCTTTTCTCAAGGGAATTCTCTTCCTCTCACATCTCTCTTTCAATATTCTCTCATCTTCTTCAATATTCTTTTCCAATACATCTAACCTGAATTGATGAAAAAGTGGGAGGTTTCTATCATTTGGTTTTAGGACATAAAGCACAACCCACTTCTCCAGTTTCATTCAAGGATAACCCTAGAGATCTCAATCCAAAGGTGAAAGAGATCTTGCAATAGGGCTGTCCTAGGGGCTAAATGCAAACTAGTTTAAGGGGTTGACAACCAAGTTAGAACTTGGAAAAACAAATGTAATGCAAAGTATAATGCAAGATGAAATGAAAAACCCTAATTCATTGAAAAACTTTACTAAATGACCTAGAATTGCCAATGAAACAACATAGAAAACTACAAAAAAGAATATGTGCACCTATGAATATGGAAATGGTTGAGTAGAGCTCTAAAAAAATGTAAATTCTACTTTTAATGCTTAGTGGTACTCATTTTCCAAGCTGGGAAAATTAGTCTAGAATCTAGGTTTCTATGCTAAAATAAGAATCCGCCAAATGGGTATTCAAATCTACAAAAGTATGAATTTTGATTGAAACTGGGACTCATTCATCAGAAGTGGAGAATCAATCTAGTTAGGGTTTTCTGAAGCTTCAAATTCTAATCCTGCTCTTCTCTTTCTGCTTTGTCCTTCCTGGTTGATTTTTAGATCTGAAACCCTTATTTACAACTTGTAAGTCTTCTCCAAGGTTCTCTAAGGCTTGATGACAACTTTGACAACTTTAGGCACTTCCAAAAAACTTTAGGCACTTTAAAAAATTTTCTCCAAGCTTTCTCTTTAGGAGATATGTTACCTAGACTTACAAATCACACATAAAGAAGAGGGGAAAATTTTGTTGGGTTAGTGGATAGGGGTTTACCTTGGTCAAACCCCTTGTTTGTAATTAAGCCTTGAAATGGAATGAAATATGAATGTAGAATGATGAATGAACAAAATATGATGTTGCAACTCACCAAACCCTAGCAATGAAGTGCTACAAACATGTATGAGATGGCTCCAATGGATGTAGATCTTGACTCTTGCTTGAAGGTGATAGATTTTTAATGAAATCCTAGCTTGAATCATAAAACCCTACATCACAATCGTTATCTAAAAAAAACCCATGATGCATGAAGAATTTGACATGACGTTTGATGCTTGAATGTTGCTTTAAAATGCTTGATAATCTACCCTTGAATTCTCTTGAATGCTCTTGTGAATGCTTGAATGCTTGGGATCACTTGATTGCTTGTTAGGTTAAAATGAGTGAAAGAACCTTGTCTGTATACTTAATTATGCAAGAATTCTTGAAATAAAAACACTACAAGATGACATCAGATCTAGGAGGATAAAATCCCATGAAAAGGTAAAAATTAATGTTGATTTTGGGCCACATGGGACTCATTCACCCAAGGTGGTGAATGAGTCCCACCAAGCCTAATTTTTGAGACCAATTCTAAAAATTCTTAGAAAGGTGTGAAACTAGGTTCGAGACAAAAAAATATAGGTGGGACTCATTTTCCCAAGGTGGAAAATGTGTCCCAGATCACTTAATTTGGACCATTCAAGCCTAAAACACCTGAATTATGATTGGGTATTGATTTATGTCAGGATTATCCTCCAAAAGATGCATTAAATGGGGCTTGTGGATGTAAAATAGGGCCAAGTAAAGCATAAGAAATACCAATTATTAATGATAACCCTAGAAAAGTGTGAAAGTGTGTTACTACACTTTGGAAAACTTCAAATAAGGCACCAAAAATCTCATTTAGTTCACAAGGGCCCAAGATGTAATGTGAATATGTTAGGCATATTACAACACTAAATCAAGGCCAAGTTATGGGGGGATTTTTTTGTCATTACATAACCTAATTTGGATCTTCCCTAATTCTTCATGGATTATCTTCCCATCTCTTCATAGAGCTTCTAATTTTTCACTTCTTCTGAATATTTTTCCCAAAACAAATTCTTATGGGTCTCCTCATTATCCATCTCATCTTCTTCCTCTCTATCAATTCTCTTAGAGACTCACTCATCCCCATCTCATATCTCATGCTCTGCATATTCAAAATTTCTTCACCATGCTTCCATTATAGGATACCTCATGTTCAACACTCTACCTATACTCTAAGAGCTTTCAGCTTCACTCTCTACCATTAGGTCCTAGCATAGGATGTCTCACTTTCGACAATCTAACTATACACTCAGAACCCCTTGATATGATACCATTTAGTGAAAACAAAAATTCAATGCCATGCTTAACTAGGTTGGAACCATTCACATAAAATAAAAAAATCAAATTGACAACAAAATTAACACAAAGGTTCATCCAATATATAAATTGATTTCTTTTATTATCCTCATCTCAAAGCACTTCAACACACAATTTTGTCCAATCCATTGGCATTAAATTCTCTATCAAATTCACTTCTCTATTTCAAACACTGCAAACTCTACTAATCACTCTCTCATACATGCAATACACAAAAAGTAAAATAAAAATTTCATTCCCTTTATTTCTAACACCAACTCTATGGTAAAATATTTTATCAATCTTCCTTCATTCTTTTCTTTATTCTACTCCCAAGTTCTAGAAGGCACTCTCTATTTCTTGTTTTCTTGAAAACTACTCTCTTTCCCTATGGTAAACTCCTCCTTTATAATCTTTGTTTACATTTTAATTTCTCTACAATTACTTTGTGCTTCTCTTCATCTATGCAAATTCTCTTACATCTTGCTTTGGTTCACACCTTCTAATATCTCTTACATCGCATCCAAGTTTTAATTGTTGCACAACCCATTCCCAATCTATCACTCATTCTTTATATTCTTAAAAATTTACCCAACAAGTTTTGAAGTTGTGACCTATAACATCCCATTATATTTCATTTTTTATAAACCATTCCATGGAATGACACGCTTAAATTCTTCTTTTCCTATTATTATTATGTACATAGATTTTATTATTTATATTCCTTTTCATATTTCTCTCCTCTGGCGTGACCTCTTAGCATAGGCATCAATTTCAATCTATAAATTTAATTTTAATCCTATGTGGTGTAGCCTCCTAGTTCTAGTCTATAATAATGTATTTTATGTATTTGTAATGTATATTCCTCCTTCATAATTTTTGCACACCATCTATTCTCTCCCACATCTAGCCACAGCCATTCCTTTCTCCTTCCTTCCCATAAAAAACGGTTGTATATTCTTTAGTTTTAATAGGAAATAATATTTTCTACCTAGGCTACATTGTCTCTTACCTATATCCATGCCTATTCTTCTTCTCATCATTTTTTAAAAATAATTGCTAACAAAGCAGTCTTCATTAGTTTCTTTTCACATTGATCTCATTTTGTAATCCTTTAGTAATTTCCACAAATTATTTTCCTCATTGTTGCACCTTTCCAATTCTCATAATCTCTTCCTTTCGGCTTGGGAAGGTAACAAAAATAAAGAAAATGAATTAAATTTTTTTATTTTATATACAACTACCAATGACCATACTTCACTTCGGGTGTGCATTGTTTCTCATCTTCAATATGTTGAATGCAATTAAATCCAACATGCATAACTTGGAACATATATCAATACACAATATTTTATCAACCAATAACAACAATATTATTTGATCAAACTCCATCAAAATCAACAACCAAAACCAAAATAAATTAGACTTCAATGATAGACCACAAAATCCAAAATTTAACTCTTAAAACTAACTACAACACCAAAAATGCAACAAAATTAAAACCAAACTATTATCGTTGATATGGATTGTCAATATGCTTACATGCTCCTATATCACTATCTTACTATAAGAATTTACCTAACCTTTCCCTAATTTCAATCCTATCTTAATATTTAGGGTCTTATTTCCTCTATAGGTTAGGTTATCTCCCAAATTCCTCTTTTATATTCTCTACTAGAAGGAAAAAATCTCCCAAAATTTTCCTAAGAAGGAATTCTACCTTTTCCAAAATAGTACCAACTTATACTTTGGTTATAGATCAACCAAAAGAGTTCAATTTCCTATTTTCAATCATAAGATGAATATCCATACAACCAAATCTAACAATTACCTATTCAAGAAGGAAGAAACATCAATCAATACAATATCCATGCTACACATAGTTGTAACTATCTATTAGGTTGGAAGAATCAAGATAAGGAAAGTGAAAAATGTCATGCCAACCCAAAATAGATAAATTTCTTGAGAAATATTAGATCAAAACAACAATTAAAAAAATAAATCAATGCAACCAAGGAGAAAGTTAAGATATTTGTTGCAATAAAGACACTTTTAACAACCTAAAAAAGAATAAGGAATAATAGCCATGTGACCAAATCATTGAAATGCCCAACATAAGTGAAATCACCAAGTAAATAATACATAGTAAAGAAAGAAACCATCTCATCATTATTTAAAATAGTTCAATGAAATGAATTTAAACTCAAAACACCTATTTTTCCAAGAACAACAAAAATAAAACTTAGAAAAGTTAGGAAACTTTCATGTATGCATTAAATCAATGGCCAAAAATAGAGAAAATGTGAGGAGTCACAAGCCACCCAAAAATGGAAGGAAGAACAAATAAAGTAAAATCCCTCCATACTCAACTCCTACATGAGAAAAAACTACCAAACAAATTCATGAATCTTGTCATAGTTATTACATTGTCAGAGGTAACTTCAATTAATTGAATACTCAATTCATGCCACAAAGTTATAAGATAAAATCCTATCAAAATTTGAATGTTTTTGATAAAAGGGGGATAAACGGGTTTTACAAGGACCCGAAACCGTGGAGTAACATTACAAGAAAAGACCAAAACAGAGGTCTGAAAAAACAAAAAGGCTGCCAGAAAGATAAAAACAAGTTTAAGCAGACAGCCACAAAAAGCTGCAAAAAAACCATAAAACGGCCAGCAAACAGACAAAGTTGGGCCCAGCCATAGCTAATTCATAGATTTCAAAAGCTTGTCTGCACCCTCTTCCAGGTCCACCATATCCTGAACCCCCTCCATAAAGATCTGAGTCATATTTGGGGTGGTCAGGGCTTTTCTTTTCATGCTTGATCTGGTTCGTTTGGAGATCCCTGCTTCCTCATCCTGGTCTTTCTCCTGATCAAGGTCAACAATCAGAGCTCTCTTCTGGGTTTTCTCCAGTCTTTCAGACATGGCTTTGATGATGATAGAGTTATGTCTGGCAATTCTACAGTTTTGATCAGCAATTTTTTTCATGGTTCATTTAATTTTTTCAATATCATTTTCAACTGTGATGTCCTTTTGTGTGTTATCCTTCACATTGGTATTCTTCTCCGCTTCGAGCTGAATTAGCCTTACAACTTTGGCTTCAATTTCCCCCAACTTACTATGAAGAGATAGATTTTTAGATTTCAACTCACTTATTTCATGAAATAACCATTTGGCAGAATTCAATTGGTCCAGAGAACAATTCTTGGCATTTCCAACAAAGTCAAAAGGTGGGTCACTTTCAGAATTGACCCAAAAAATCACCGACTCCGCACCTCTAGGAGGGCTATAATTCTCCAGTTGAATATTTTGAGGGATGTGGGGGTTCTCAAGACTAACCCTGGCCACTTTAGCAGAAGCAATAGGGGAGTCATCAGGGTAGGGGACAAGTTTATTAACCAGAGAGCTAGAGCCTACCCCTTTGGCATTAGGGTTAGTGCGGCCAGAGGCAGGAACAAAGCAGGTACCAGAAGGTTGGTGGGAGCAGCCAGAGGCAGAAGGGGGGGCAGAGGAGGCAAAGAGCTTTTGACACAGCCGAGGGAAACTTTAGAATTAGAAATGCTAGGCTTAGTATCATCTTCATCAAGCTCCAAAGGGGCTATAGAGTTTGGAAGGGCAGGCATATTCTGAGAGTGCTCATAAATGAGCCTTAAAAGACTCGTGTGAAGAATCGGGTATCTTTTAGGGCTTCTATTGTGATCAGAAAAGCTATTTCTTAGGGAACATAGCAAGAAGAAGGGGATAGAGACATGCACTTTATGCCGGAAGTGATTGAGTAGCACGAAGTGGTATCCATAAACCCTAGTGAAGCGACTGTCGAGAGTGATGTACTCCATGATAACCCTTAACACTTTTCTCCATAAAGATTTTATAGTGTCCACTTCATAGTAACTATTCCTCGTCTTGACAATTTTTTGCTTCTCCGTGTCATATTTAGGGAACCTCACCACGGCTTCGTCAGAGAATTTCCTGTCTCTATAAAATTTATGCTCTTCCATCAGAATGCCAGTCACCTCCGCTATTAAGGCTTCATCAATCTGAACTTTCCTCCCAAAGAGGAGAACCTCCCCATTATTCCAATTCTTCTCAAAGAAATCTGTAATCTCCTCCTTAGGGCCATGGAGTTTCTCAATGAACGGAAGTAAGCCACCCCTTCTTATTTTACTCCACGCTTTGGCGTTCTTGGTGTGTGACTCGAAGCTGGTAGGTTCAACCCTCTTCTGTTCCCCACCCATATTTGATATCTTAGTTCGAATAATGTTACAGACAAAAAACCTATTCCAGATAGTTCCTTTGCTTCGCAGGACCCACAAAGTGTGCCAGAGTAAATAATTTATCTACCAGATCCTCTCGGCCCCATTATATCTTCTAATTTTGTTATTCATGATTCATACCTTCCTCATTATTACAAGATGCTGCCTCTTTTCCATTCACCGCATCGAGCTCCAATAAGGCTTGAACATTGAAGTGGAGGTCAATATTTTTGTGCCACATGAGGATTTTGTCACTCTTAACTCCCTCATTGGCAAAAAAATCTGCAACCGCGTTCGCCTCATGGTAAGCATGAGTATTTTTTATTCTATCAAACTTACTAAGTGTTGATGTGTTTTTTATGCACTTCTCAACATAGGTAATGCATAAGTGCACTACCTCTCTTGAAAGACAATCTTCCACAATCAGATTGCAGAACACTATCCCAAGGTCTCTCGGATGTCAAGTCATGACAGTGCTTAGATACCTCAGTAGTTTGATGTGATTTGCTAGAATCATAAGGCACACTTATAGATGAGTTACAAAGCATGGAAGTTGGGTTTGCAAATGCAGTTTCAAAGAGCTGAAAGTGAATGAACAATGGCTGTCCACTCAAAAAAGCAAGTTGAAACTCATCAAATTCATCTGATTTAGCTTCATGGTGATGCTTTGGATCCTACTCTAACCAAGGATTAAAACAAACAACAAAAGGAGAAGGGTTAAGAAAGCTATTCTAATCCTAAGCTACGAATGAACAGTAACAATGGTGGCTACTAAAGTAGACAGGCTTCCTAAACTGAGTTTTGCTTGACCAAGAGAAACCTACAGCTACACAAAACCAGTGCAATCTTCTAAGGACTGTAGATTTTCAAATTGGACATGCACATCATGCACATGTAATTGAACTAAGTTGCAGCAATGAAGTAATGAGCTCAGACTAGCTTTGCAAAGTGACTCATCATCAATGAACCACAAAAAGCATGAGCTGGAAATCCATCAAATACTAAAATAGCAAACACCATCACCACTCCCATTCAAGAAACTAACATGGAAGGTGAACCATGCATACATAAAGAGAAAACTCAAAAGGAACACCCATAAATCATGCAATGTTGCTTTCTATTGCTGCAAAATGTATTTACATCAATTCTCCAACCCTTACAAATGAGGGGAAAGCCCCTATTTATAGTTCTCCAAAGCCCAAATGAATGGCTAGGATTCAATTTCCAACGAATGGCTAAGATTCATTACAAGTTAAAGCTTCACCTACCCCACAATATTCAACAATTAAAAATACATTCCTTGTCTTTGCTCTGTTTTGTCATCTAGTGCCAGTTACTATAGCAATTTTGTCATTTAGCTGATTTCCCTTTTCACTGTAGCTAAAACTGCCTGAAAGTTGTCTTTTGTTTGATGTGCTTGCAGTGTTCTTCCTTTGATCAAACGAGTCCGTCGACGATTGGCATCAATGGATTGCTGGGCCCTGATTCGGGCAGAAAGCTCCTTAGAAATCATCATCATCTGGAAAAAGGTAGGACAACACCCTCAATGGGCCTCTTCAATAGACCTATAGAAGGCTTCTTGACTCCTGCAAACACAAAGTGTCGTAAGTGCATTTATACATGAGTTAAGGAAAATGTCAGTGAAACCTACAAATTCCCTGTTAGATATATCCATGCATCATCAAAAGATCTTGATATTCATATTTGGAGCTTATTTGGACCATAAACATTAATGCGTGCTTCAAGGGTGGGAGCGCTAGAGGGCGGAAAGATGGCGGAAGAAAGCCAAAAGGCAGATAGCAGATGGAAGCCAAAACAGCCGAGAAGAAGGCGGGCTCCCGGATGTTCAAAAAAATCGGGAAAGAGGCGGGCTCCCGGATGTTCAAAATAACCAGGAAGGAGGCAGGCTCCTGGATGTTCAAAACAGCCGGGAAGAAGGCAAGCTCCCGGATGTTCAAAACAGCCAAGGAGGGACGAAGCCCCGGAAATGGCCACGGAGGGCCCAGGTTCCGAAGGGCGCGAAGGAGATGGCCACTGGAAGTTCCAAATAGCCAAAGAGGGATGGACTTCGGAAACGACCACGAAGGGGCCGGGCTCCGAAGGCCGGGAAGGAGGTGGCCACCGGAAGTTCCAAAACGACCACAGAGAGGCGAAACCCCGGAAACGGCCACGAAGGGGCCAGACTCTGGAGGGCAGAAGGAAGGCAGCCGTTGGAAGTTCCAAAACTGCGACGGAGAGGCAAAACCCCAGAAACGACCATGGAGGGGTCGGGCTCCAGAGGCCGAAAGGGAGGTAGCCGCCGGAAGTTCAAAACGGCCATGGAGAGGCAGAACCCTAGAAACGGCCACGGAGGGGAAAAGTCCCGAAAACGGCCACTAAAGGGTCGGGAAGGAGGCAGCCGTCGGAAGTTCCAAAACGGCGATGGAGAGGCGGAACCCCGGAAACGACCACGGAGGGGAAAAGTCCCGAAAACAGCCACAGAGGGGCCAGGTCGCCCTGAGCCAATGGATGTTCCAAACAGCAAAATGGGGACGAAGCTCCGAAACCACCGAAACTTAACCAAACTTTGACAAAACCTTGGCAGTTTATTTATGCACTTCAAACACATCCTAGATCCAAAAAAGGGTGACCCCAAAGTCAAAAATGAGGAAACGGGAGCGACGGGGGTCCACGGATGTTTCCAAACAGCCAAGAGGAAGGGAATTCCGAAGGGAAAGTTTTGAAACCATCGAAACTTAGCGGAATGTTGAACAAACCTTGGCAGTTCATTGAAACACCCCAAAAACATCCCAAATCCACCAAAAAGTTGTCCCCGAAGCCAAAAATGTGGAAACTGGACCGACAGGGGTCCATGGATGTTTCCGAAATAGCCAAAGCAAGACAAAAGGCAGAAAGGGGATTAGGGGACTTTATTTCTCCGCAGATTTGAATACCCCAAGCAGGTGAATTTGGGTAGGATAATTTGATCGTTTGATGGCACATGACCAATTTGGGCTTGGAAATGGGGCACACAAAACAAGACAGGAGCAAAGCAGCCTGTCGGGAGTGAAAAAAGGGGGTCCCTGCCTATGGCGAGGCGTGTGTGCAAAACATGCACAACAAATGGCGACTCGCTGGGGAAATGCTCCAGAACATTTTGATGATAAACTGGAATCATGAACCCAGAATCTCTGGTTCCGACCCTCTCGCTAGGGCAAACAAACCAGACACCCAATCCAAAGGATCAAAACCATTAGCCAACCCAACCTTCAGTATGCTGAAAATGCTAGTGTGTGCAATTGCGTTAATTCCCGTCCTTCAGTTGCTACAGGAATCTGAGCTCCGTCAAGTTAAGCTATGTAGTTTATTCTAACTCCAAAAGCATTCGGGACATTGCCTTGCTACCAGTCAGGCGTCCATAGCCTCGACGAGGTTATCACTGTGATTCTCCCGAACATTGCTCTACTGCCGGCCGACATCCATAGCCCCGGTAGAGTTGTTCGAATACCCCTGAAAAGTTGAATTTTCTCTTTCTTTTAATTTTCAATGTTTTCTTTCTTTCTTTCTTTTCTCTTTTTAGCTCTTTTATTTCAACCTGCAAGCATTGAAGCTCGCGCTCAGGGCTGAGAATCACAGTGGCACTGGAGCAGAATTTTAGATTTTTCACTTAACTAGACTTCACAAAAGGCCCTATAGTGATCGTCGAATTATTAAGATGTGTAAGAGCTATAAGATTTTAGAATACTTCAAAGTCAGACTAAACCAACAACTTATCCTCTTCGAATTAAACACCCAAATCACTTGACACTAACAGAAGACCTTCACCATCCACTCTGAAGACTTGATTAGAGTTTGACAAATAAATATGTAGAACAACCGCAGGTGATAAGTATGGTTGTTGTGTGCACATATGTGCTTAGCTAAAGAAGACGGACCCCGAGCAAAGCAGCAACAAAGTAAAAGAAAACAAAATGAAAATGAAGCAAGCAACCTACACAAGCCAACTAACCTAAGGAAAGCAAGAAAGCAGAGTATTTACAAGAAACCTATACTACTCAAAAACGAGCTATGTACAAAGATATTTACAAAGCACTATGTTCGGGTAGGGCAAGCCAACATTAACATTCATTGGATTTCATAATGCATGCACAAGCAAACAAGAAATCATTATTGTTCTTAACCATGCAAACTTATCTTTATATTCTGAAAAATGAAATTCACCATTGCAATACTCAAGTTCCACCATGTCATCATGAAAAATAAGCAATTGAGGAGGCTCGTTGAACCCATGGTTAATCCATAAACATGTTTGTTTTCCCTCATTCCCATAATCAAAATAATAAGTGCAATTATGAAAAATAATAGGGGCAAGGAAGGATAAAACCTGGATGTCGTCACACGCAGGTGGCAGCGTTGGATAGTCGAGAGCGAGCATAACATCCTTGATTGTTGCATTGGCAGCCTCGGGTGGGCGCGATGGAGGGTGCAACACTTTGGACATTAAGCACGCATAAGGCTAGGAGGATGGGGCAACAAATAACTCTTTCAATCTACCAATGGGACCCACAATCTCCACTAGTTATTCCTCGAGGAAGTACACCTCATCTGTGTGGGTTTCCATTGCCAAAACCACTTCTTGATTGTTGTCTTCAAGGGGTAGCATGCTGTCCCATCTCCTTCCCCAAGTGTCAGCCTTATTTTCATGATGTTCAGTGTCATGGGACGATGACATATATGAATCTATCCTATTGCAGCTCTCTGGCTGTGAAGGAAAATCTGTAAGGATTGACGTGGAAGGACCATCAGTTGCAGCCCCCAGTTGACCAAGCTCATCGTATTTGTTGGCAGCCATCGAAACACCTCCACCTTTATCTTCTTCCTTTTGTTGTTCATGTATCTCCTCATGGCGCCCACTTGTTTCCTCTTGGTCACTATCTCTGTAAATGGAGGAGCTCCTCTCCTAATCTGGAAACTCTAGTACATCATTGTTCAAGGGCTCAAGGAGTATGTATTCATCACTACCGTCTTCTGAGATGTGCTCTTCCTCAACATGAGCATACCTCCGTAGTGCAGCCCCCAATGGAAATAAATCGTCAATTGATGGCACCTCGTCAAGGGGACCAAAGTCTACTGAACAATTTCCCTCTGAAGACTCGCCAAAAAGTCCATCATCCATGGCACATAACTGCTCTTCAAGAGGAAGAACTTCTTGGTGACTGGTGGACAGCATTCCTGCTTGATCTACTTCATCGCTCGGAAGTCCGAGACTGTATTGCTGTCCTTCTATTGCTGCCCCAACATCCTCTTGAGGTCCAACTTCAACTGAGCCATCACTTGACTCAGGCTCTTGGTCTTCTACTTCGATCTGAGCAGCAAGTAGAGGAAGTCGGGTACTTGGTTGCCTTGCTTGTTCTTTGACTTGCTCAATGGCCTCTTGGCATAGCTTACATGTGAGCTCTGAGTGTGATGAATCATGGAGTCGACATCAATTTGGGAGCAGCAATATCTCCAAATCCACTTGGTACTTCAGCTCTGACCAATCCTTTGCCCACCTGGAGACGAGCTGGTCATATCTTTCTGCTATTGAGTCCTCATCATCACTTGAAAAAGAATTATGATGGTAGACATCCGTAGTGAGTGGTTGCTCCCACTCCTTCAAATTTGCATTTTTAGCTTCTTGATCACTGTCATTATAGATGGAGAGGTCTTTCGACCTAATTTTTTTTATGCTTTTACCATCTCCTTCTACTGCCCCAAGGCTTTCAGCTTCCTCTTCTTCTTCTTGATTTTCAACATTTTCATTTGCTGCCCCAGCACAAACTACTGCAAACTCGTTTGATTCATCTCCAACTACCAATCCCTCTTCTTGAGTGGAGGACTGATCTTCTTCAATGGAGGGAAAGTCTTCTAAACTGGTTATAATCAGATTTTCATCAATGCACATTGCTGTTCCAAGACTTTCAACTCCTCCCTCTTGGTTTTCATTTTCCATGTCTGTTGTCCCAACACCAACTTGTTTCAAATTTATTGGTTCATTTTTATTATGCTGTCCTCCGAATGTTGACAAATCTTCTGCCTCATTCGATAACTTCTCCTCATTGAGAGTTGGTTGCTCCAACTTATCCAAACAACCCTTGGCTTGAGCGATGATTTTTGTGCATGACGAGCAAGTGAATTCAGAGTGGGGTGCATTGTGAAATCTGCACTAACAAGACATTAATATTTACTCCAATCTTGGTCCATCCTTGTTTCTCAAATTTTCCTCGGTCAACTCCTTGAATGCCTTGGCTGCTATGGTTGTCAATTCTTCCTCCGGGTCTGTGGGGGCCAAGGGCTGGAATATTTCCCAAAAGGGAATTTCTCCCTGCAAGACCTCAATTCTCTCCAAGAATGTTAGACACCCCAATTCACTATGCCTACAAGTGTAATGGATCCGACATTTATCCACCAACGCAAATTGCTCTAATGGCTTCTTCAGTCTCTTGTTCAAATTTGCATGCAGCTGAGTGATGTTGATTTGCAAATGATGCTCTATTTCGACTTAGCTCTTGTTTGTCTTCAAAAATTTTTAATTTTTGAATTAAAGAGATCTCCTATCTCAGATTTCTTCCTGAATGTTCCTTTCTCAACTTCCAACTTTTAGCTTCATAGCCTCAACATGTCATGCCCTCCTTCTAGCGCCAGTTCTGTTGATGGCATTAGGAGGAGGAGGGCATAAAATGAATCACTTCCAATTTTTAGCTTTGCATTCCCAACATGTCAAGCCCTCCTTCTAGCCCCAGTTCTGTTGATGGCGTTAGTAGGAGGAGGGCATAAAATGAATCACTTTGAACCTTCATCTTTGCATTCCCAACGTGTCAGCCCTCCTTCTAGCACCAGTTCTGTTGATGGTGTTTTTAATGCACTTCTCAACACAGGTAATGCATAGGTGCACTACCTCTCTTGAAAGACAATCTTCCACAATCAGATTGCAGAACACTATCCCAAGGTCTCTCAGATGTCAGGTCATGACAGTGCTTAGATACCTTAGTAGTTTGATGTGATTTGCTGAAATCACAAGGTGGACTTACAGATAAGTTACAAAGCATGGAAGTTGGGTTTGCAAATGTAGTTTCAAAGTGCTGAAAGTGAATGAACAATGGCTGTCCACTCAAAAGAGCAAGTTGAAATTCATCAAATTCATCTGATTTAGCTTCATGGTGATGTTTTGGATCCTACTCTAACCAAGGATTAAAACAAACAACAAAAGGAGAAGGGTTAAGAAAGCTATTCTAATCCTAAGCTACGAATGAACAGTAACAATGGTGGCTGCTAAAGTAGGCAGGCTTCCTAAACTGAGTTTTGTTTGACCAAGAGAAACCTACAGCTACACAAACCAGTGCAATCTTCTAAGGACTGTAGATTTTCAAATTGCACATGCACATCATGCACATATAATTGAACTAAGTTGCAGCAATGAAGTAATGAACTCAGACTAACTTTGCAAAGTGACTCATCATCAATGAACCACAAAAAACATGAGCTGGAAATCCATCAAATACTAAAATAGCAAACACCATCACCACTCTCATTCAAGAAACTAACACTAAAACTAACATGGAAGGTGAACCATGCATACATAAAGAGAAAAAACTCAAAAGGAACACCCATAAATCATGCAATGTTGCTTTCTATTGCTGCAAAAATGTATTTACATCAATTCTCCAACCCTTACAAATGAGGGGCAAGCCCCTATTTATAGTTTTCCAAAGCCCAAATGAATGGCTAGGATTCAATTTCCAACGAATGGCTCAGATTCATTACAAGTTAGGGCTTCACCTACCCCACAATATTCAACAATTAAAAATACATTCCTTGTCTTTTCCCTGTTTTGTCATCTAGTGCCAGTTACTATAGCAATTTTGTCATTTAGCTGATTTCCCTTTTCACTGTAGCTAAAACTACCTAAAAGTTGTCTTTTGCTTGATGTGCTTGTAGTGTTCTTCCTTTGATCAAACGAGTCTGTCGACGATTGGCATCAATGGATTGGTGGCCCCTGATTCAGGTAGAAAGCTCCTTAGAAATCATTATCATCTGAAAAAAGGTAGGACAACGCTCTCAATGAGCCTCTTCGATAGACCTACGGAAGACTTCTTGACTCCTGCAAACACGAAGTGTCGTAAGCGCATTTATACATTTGTTAAGGAAAATGTCATTCAAACCTACAAATTCCCTGTTAGATCTATCCATGCATCATCAAAAGGTCTCGATATTCATATTTGGAGCTCATTTGGACCATAAACATTAATGCGTGCTTCAAGGGTGGGAGCGCCAGAGGACCGGAAAGACAGTAGAAGAAAGCCAAAAGGAAAATAGCAGATGGAAGCCAAAACAGTCGGGAAGAAGGCGGGCTCTCGAATGTTCAAAACAACCGGGAAGGAGGCGGGCTCCCGGATGTTCAAAATAGTCGGGAAGGAGGTAGGCTCCTGGATGTTCAAAACAGCTAGGAAGAAGGAAAGCTCTCGGATGTTCAAAACAGCCAAGGAGGGACGAAGCCCTGGAAACGGCCACGGAGGGCTTGGGTTTCGAAGGGCGCAAAGGAGATGGCCACTGGAAGTTCCAAACAGCCAAAGAGGGACGGACTTCAGAAACGACCATGGAGGGGCCAGGCTCTGGAGGCCAGGAAGGAGGTGGCCACCGGAAGTTCCAAAATAGCCACGGAGGGGCCCGGCTCCAGATGGCAGAAGGAAGGCAGCCGTCAGAAGTTCCAAAACGGCGACGAAGAGGTGGAACCCTAGAAACGGCCACGGAGGGGTCGGGCTCCGGAGGCTGGAAGGGAGGCAGCCACCAGAAGTTCCAAAATGGTGACAAAGAGGCAGAACCCTGGAAATGGCCATGGAGGGGAAAAGTCTCGAAAACGACCACTGAGGGGCCGGGCTCTGGAGGCCGGGAAGGAGGCAGCCGTTGGAAGTTCCAAAATAGCGATGGAGAGGCGGAACCCCAGAAATGGCCACGAAGGGGAAAAGTCCTGAAAATGGCCACAGAGGGGCCAGGCTTTGGAGGTCGGGTCACCCTGAGCCAATGGATTTTCCAAACAGCAAAAGGGGGACGAAGCTCCGAAACCACCGAAACTTAACCAAACTTTGACAAAACCTTGGCAGTTCATTTACGCACTTCAAACACATCCTAGATCCAAAAAAGGGTGACCCCAAAGTCAAAAATGAGGAAACGGGAGCGACGGGGGTCCACGGATGTTTCCAAACAGCCAAGAGGAAGGGAATTCCGGAGGGAAAGTTCTGAAACCATTGAAACTTAGTGGAACGTTGATGAAACCTTGGCAGTTCATTGAAACACCCCAAAAACATCCCAAATCCACCAAAAAGTTGTCCTCGAAGCCAAAAATGTGGAAACTAGACCGACAGGGGTCCACAGATGTTTCCAAAATAGCCAAAGCAAGACAAAAGGTAGAAAGGGGATTGGGGGACTTTATTTCTCCGTAGATTTGAATACCCCAAGCAGGTGAATTTGGGTAGGGGAATTTGATCGTTTGATGGCACATGACCAATTTGGGCTTGGAAATGGGGCACACAAAACAAGATAGGAGCAAAGCAGCCTGTCGGGAGTGAAAAAAAGGGGGTCCCTGCCTACGGCGGGGCGTGTGTGCAAAACATGCACAACACTAAGTAAAACCTTAGCATCTTCTATCCAATTTTTAATCGACCAAGCGGGCTGGGACCTACCACAAAGGCTATCAATTATATTTTTCGAGTCACCTTCAAGCCAAATATTTTTGCATTTAATTCCCACAGCCAGGTTGATTATGTAATAAGTCCCCACCGCTTCCACCACATGATTGGTTTGGACCCCCAGAGGAGTGGCAACAACTCCCATAAAGTTATAGCTAGGAATTAAGAAAAAAAATATTTAAGGTATAAATATCATTTTAGTATATGATTATTAAATTTTCATAAAGCATTAATTACCATCAAATCAAAACCAAATAACATTAATACCCAAAGTGTCCATTTAATATATTTGCTATTGAAGAAAAATAAAAAAGAGATAAATTATTGAATGTAGTTCTCCTATAGTGGAATAATAAATATTCCTGTTGTAACTCTTTTTATATTAGTTTGAATAAAACTATCATGAAATGACTTTTATAAACATAAATTAATCATTTAACAACATACAAGAGTCCAAAAGTAAATAATATAAAATTTGAAGCATGGATACAAGATTGAAATGCATAAATAGATTAATAAAATTCTTATAGCTTCTCCCAATAGGAAAGTTGACACAAGCTACAAGTAACAACACATCCAAAAAAATAGTAATTGTTTGAACTTCATGTATGATTACCTATGCACTTGAATGCTCCTACATTAGTTGGAATCATCATCATGGAGTGCTAGTCTTGTGAGTGGTTCCTATTGGGATTATGGAGTGTAATGTGATATCATTATTTAGTTTCTATGTTTGGTAAATGATTCAATTCATAGTGGGGCATAGTCTTTTGTTATGGTAGTGATATTTATTGAGTGTTTGAGATAGATGTTATATGATGTAATACTCATGAGTTATTGTTATGCCATCATAATGCTACGAAACTAATAAAAATTAAGAGAATTATAATAGTGTAATCTTACTCTTAAGATTAATACAAGCTCAATATATCTTTGCTGGTGTATTTTTTCCAAAAATAGCTTTTCTAGATAAATTTATGTTATGTTTCTAAACCATCATTTTTTGTTGTTTTATGAACTTCTCTTGCACTCTTAGGGGTTTTCACTTAAAAGGAGAGAGATCGACACGAAAAATTGTGGTGGTTCATTCAAACTAAGGAATGTATGATGTAATTATGACTAAATGCAATGATCTAAGTGTAGCTAATTGATAAAATTGATTTATTATGAATGCAAGACTAATGAAATATGCAATGTTTGAAAACACAATGTGAAATATGGAAGTGAACTAGAAACATAAACAAATGCAAATTGAATTAAATGAGACTAAACAAAGTGCACTTGGAAGTTCAATGCTGATGTTGGAAGATTTTGGAATGCTATAGAAACCTCTGCTTATGACCAGTGGGCCTCATTTACCACTGATGGCGAATCAATCCTGCTACTGGGAAACTATCCTGAAATTGGTTTCTGACTGTCGGGAACTGAATTATGAGAAAGTCAAAATTTCAGCCTAAAAGTGGGACTCATTCACTACTAATGGAAAATTAGTCCTCCAAAATTTTTCAAATTCAGGGGTCAAGTTTGTGGGTCCAGATCTGCACTTGTCTTCTTGTTGGGTTGATGGAGTTAAATCTGCAAAAAACAAATTGAATGTTGTGTCCAAGCTTGAATTAGGTTTTAGATGACTTGAATCACTTTGATGACTTGTTGACCACTTTCCAACACCTATTTCTTTGAAAAATCTTCCTACAAGACCTGCAAACACATATGCAAAGAGGGAAAAAATGGTTAAGGGTTAGAGTATATGGATTTTCCTTGGTCAAATCCCACTTTGGTAATCAAACCCTCGATAAAGAAATGAAATGGAAACAAGAAATGAATGACAAATAAACAACATGCAAGTTTCCTAAACTCACCAAATCCTTGTTGAAGACATCTCAAGATATGTTAGTGGCTACTCCAAGATGCTTGATAATTGCTTGATTCAATGATGCTATGATGAATTGAATGCAATAATTCTAATTGATGTTGAATGAGTGAATGAGATGAATGGGGGGCTGAGATAGATGGAAAAAAACTTATCTATACACACTTATGCCCTAACTACCCAATAATACAATATCACAGGCTGACATAAGGTCTTTTTGAATAAAAACCTAAAAGAAATTTTGAATTATTTTGAATTTGGAGCCAAGAGGAACTCATTCGCCACCCACAACGAATGGTTCCCACTCTAGGCTTGTAAGTGGGTGTCAAGAATTAAGTTGCATTTAGTGTTGTTTGTTAGGTTTACATTAAAAAATACAATTAATTAAAGCTTATGAGTTCATAAAGGGGCCAAATAAAGCATAAGAAAAGCATGAAAGTTTGTTACAAGACTTTACAACACTTTAGAATAGGACTTTCTAAACAATAAAAAGGTGATTTTAAGGTGAATTATAGTGATAAGAGTCTAGAAAAGTGTAGAAATGTGTTACAACACTTCACAATGCCTTCATAAGACACCATAATTTGAATATTCAAGACCTAATGTGAATGCAAAATCTACATTGCAACATTAAATCAAAGCAAAAATAGTCAAGCATCATGAGAGGAAGACCTAAAATTCAATGATCCAATTTTCTATGGTACATTTTGCCCCCACTTTAGTGAGAGGATGAACCTGCTTCAAAATCACACTAAAGTAGCCATGCATATTGAGAGGGATCTGAATGCACTTCTGCTAGTAGGATGGAATAACAACAATCAATATGGATGATCAATATTTGAGGATGAAGATCCCATGGAAAACTAAACATAAGAAAAAAGTAACACACAAGTGTGAAAGAGAAAGAGAGGAGGAAGAGGAAAATGAAAAGTTGGATCAAGCTTTGATCATTTGTCCAACTAGTTGTGGATTAGATCTAGGTTGTTTGTCCGGAAAAGAAAATGAATACTCATTTTGGGGCAACGAAACTCATGGTTATCTATTGGGTAAGAAGGCCCAAAAGGTGAGAAACATATGCTTAGGTGGTATGTACTCACAAACACATAGGTGGCTATGGGAAAAGTCATGCCTCAGAATGGCCTTCTCGGGTAAACCCACAAAAGTGGTTTACAATTCGAGTGAGGAAGGAAAAGTTGCAAAAAATGACCCCATGCAAAAAAATCTAGTTTTGGGGTTCAAATGAACCCTTTGTCTCAAGTGAACCAAAAAAGGGTTTTGAAACATAGAGTTTTGGGACCCTATGGACTACTCTTGCACTTTTAGGGTTTTTCACCTAAAAGGAGAGAGAGGGAAAAATATGCTTATGTATCACTCAAATTAGGATGTGCACAATTTTTTTTAATGTAAATGGACTTAACTAAACACAATGGATTAATCTATGTGACTGAAAATGAATGCAAAGCTAAGATTTATGTAATGTTTGAAAACACAGTATTGTTTGCAAAAAGACTAAAATAATGAACAAAAATGCAACTTTTAATCAAACATAAAGTTGTTTTTCAAAATATGTGCACCTAGAAAGCTGTAGAGGATTGGAGAACAATCTAGAAAGTTGTTGAAATTTAAACTTGGGTTGACTGGGACTCATTTGCCACCTTGGGTGAATTAGTCTCGGGTCAAGATTTTTCTACACACAACCTGTTTTCTAACAGTCAGGGATCTAAGAAAACATCTAACTCAAATTTTCATCTTTAGGTGGGACTTATTCACCAAGCATGGAGAATCAGTCCACTTTCTGATTCCTGTAAACTCAAAACTCTGATTTGTACCTTGACACCTTCACAACAAATTCTGACAGAGACCTAGTTCCAAATATTAGAAAATCCCTACAAAATAGCTTAAAAGAGTTGGTATAATGGTGGATTTTCCTTGTTCAAACCCCTAGGTAGGTAATTAAACCTTGAATAGAGAAAAAATTGCATAAACCCTAGCCTTAGATGTATTAAAGACTAGGAAATTTTGAAACATAAGAAGGGTCTTATTCTATTGCTCTAGAACAAGACATGCAATATTGATTGAAATGATGCAAGATATCTACCCTATAAATCTTACAGCACATGAAACATGGATATAAAATGACATGCAAATGCTAAATAAACACAATGCAAACCTTAATCTAAAGATAGAGTGAAATTGGAAGATGAGATCAATAGGAAACCAAGTCCTTAGGCATGATTTGGTGGCTAGTTGCACCTTTTCACCCTAAATTTCTTCATGATTCACCATAGGAATCCATCATCAACCCTTTGCAATGCTGGATCTTGACAAGATTAGTGAGCTTCAAGACCTACAAAATCCCTAGTTTGTTATCCTAAAACTTTAACTTTTGATGATAAAAGTTGTTGTAGAATGCTTTGCTTTTGGAATTACTCTTGAAGAATGATAATGAGATCACAAGAGATGAAAAATATTTGTGTAAAATGACTTAAAATATGTATTTATAAGTAATAAAACCTTATTTTACCATGAATTAGACCTATGTGGCTGACATTCACAGGAAACAAAAGTTAAATTGATTGAATTCCTACTTGATTTTGAATTTTCCCTCAAAGGGGACTCATTCGCTACCCTTGGCGAATGGGTCCCACTAGAGGGGACTCATTCGCCCAAGGTGGAAAATGCATCCCACTACTACTGTTTGAAGCTGGGTTGTTGGGGTATGATGTTATTAAATGTTGTTTTTTGGTTTTTATGTGATTTCACATGTGAAACGGACCTCTACATCAAAATTAATAGGTCTAAGGGGCCTATAAATGTCATTTTGAAGGGAAATGATGTGAAGGGACTTAAAAGTGGGTCTAATTATGTGAGAAATTGTCTCTTTTCTCAAGAGGGTCCAATTTTCTATGGGATAGGTTCAAATGAACCATGGTTTGAGAAAACCAATTAAATGTAAGGTCCCACCATTCCCACCAAAAAACACAAAGAAAACATTTTTTGAAATGGCTCGTTCACTCGAACCCCCTCTAGCTCACTTGAATCCCCCTTTTCCCACCTTCTCACCCTCTAGCACCAAAAAAAATCTATAATTTTGTGTTTCAAAGCTCGAGTTGAGGATGAAAATGGAGGAGAATTCATAGACCCAATTGAATAATGGTGGTCCTTGGAATGAGCTATCCAACGAATATAATTTTAATATGTTTTGGTTTTATTATGTATTTTGTTTTTAGTTTTATTAAACATAGGTTTTTCACCAAAAATCAAGCTCTTTGTTCTGCACATGTGGAAAAATAATGGATTATCAAAAAAAATAAAAAAATGAGTGCACTAGATATTGAAGTCCTTGATCCAACAAAAAGAAAATTGAGTTTTGATACATACAAAAAAAATTATGCATTATATGGTCCACCTATGTTTGAATTGTAATTGGTTTGACTTTGAAACTTGATTAAGGAAAAAATATTTAATAAAACACTATCTAACAAACTGGAAACACTAGTTATCATACTTACAAATCTAAATTCGAAAAGGTTAAAATTTTATCCTTCATGGAAAAAAAGTTATGCATTATATGGTGAGTGGTGAGAATCACTCCTTAAAAATGTTGTTTATTGGAAAAATCTAGTTTTTAAAGGAGATGGAAAAAGAATTACAATCTATTTCCAATTTTTTTGATAAAAATATATTTAGAATCTACAAAAAAATGCGACAAATCACTAGTTTGCATCATCTTCGAATTATTCACAGTTTATCTGCTATAGGTGCTCGAAAGTGAAGATTTAGTTAGAAAAAAATATTTTAGTGTCTAGTTTGGCCAACAATTGTAAACCAGTATTGTGGGATCACCCTCTCACTCAACCATATCAAATTTATACCTCTTGATAACTTTAATATGGCACCACAAAGTAAAATGTCAGTTCGTGCTTCATGAGACAAGTAAAGCTTTGAATGCTTAGAACTCATAAACAATTTGGATGGCACCACAGGCATGCAAGCTATGTTATGCAAGGTGGCCATATGAATGCAAAAATGTAAAATGTAAAAGGAATGTTCAAATGAGTCTTGTTTAGTTCATGCAAGGTCTATCACTTAGGGAGCATTGTGTCTAATGTATCCAAGAAAGGACCAATCAAAGAATATAATATTCACAACTTAGGGGATGTAGTGTGTCACATCAGGCGCTAAGAGGAACATAATATGATAAGATAGATCACCGTTATGAAGAACATCACACACAATGCCATCCACAAAGTGACAAACAAATCGTATAAAGTAACAAGGTTGCACTAAGAACCAATAATGCAAATGAATAATGCCATTGTATGCCCCCATTTTAAAGGAATTGTTACACACCGTTCTATGAGAAATTACTTTAGAGTAGTGCAAGAAAAATGCAAAAAAGAAAGAAGACATGAGAGCCAACTTGGAAAGACCCTATGCAAAGTCATATGTTTTTGAGTAATGCTACTTCATGTAAACGAAAAAGAAAATGAAAGAAAGGGGATTTCCCCCCAGAAAAATAACGTTTATTTTGGGCCAAGAAGAGACATTGTGGTCTCAATGCTTTGCATCATCCCAAAAACAAAAAAACAAGCAAAAAGAAAATAGAAAGACAAAGTAAAATATTTTGGGTCAACATGAAGGAGACACTTTGGTCTTAATGCCTTGCATCATCCCCAAAAGGAAAGCACAAGAAAAGAAAAAGTAAAAAAGGAAAAGGGTCTATTTGGGTCAACATGGAAGAGACATAGGGCATCTCAATGCTTTTCATCATCCCCAAAAGGAAAACACAAAACAAAAGGAAAAAGAAAGGGTAAAATGTATGAAATATAGAAGAATAGAGGTGCAAATAGAGGAAGTGTACAAAGAGAGAGAACATCAAATGCACATTACGAGGGAACACGATACACAAATACAAGCACACCAAAGAAAAATGAAAATGTAAAAGGGGCTAGTAATGCAAATGCAAGTCAACCATTAACCAAGTTATTGGCTTCACAATCTCAATTAATATAAGTAGAAGAGGAATAACACAGTTAAGAGAGAAGGATAAATGCATTACAAGGACAAGGTTGACAACTTCTTTCCCCCACTGAGTGTAAGGAAAGAATGAGCTAAGGTGGGTGATGGGAAAGGATCATGCAATAGTGAGAATATAAAATTCTACAACTATGGCATGATGAGATTGGTGATAGGGTACTAGGGAATGATAGCATAACAATTGGTATTAGTGAAGTGATAATTATTTAGTATGTCCTCCAATGTCTGACATTCATCACTGTGATGTACAAGAACATGATGGTATTCACTATATGGTATGTTAGAATATTTAGGATGGATGGCCAACCTATTTGAAGGTAGTAAGAGTATAATACCTCTCTTTAGAATCATTTGCAGTTTCTATTCACATTCAGGTGGTGGATGGAGAGGAAACCTTAGTTTTTTCAATTTGTAAGGTCTTTTACGTTTACTAGATTCTCCTTTCTCATGGATTTAAGGAGGAAGAGGACCCATGGGGATCCTAGCACCCTTGTCATTGGAATCAAGTAATGGTTGTTCATGTGAAAGGATGGAAGGAGGAAGAGGACCGATGGGGATCCTAACATCCTTGTCACTATTGTATTTTCATCTATTGGTCTTTGTTCTAAAATTTTGCGAATGTTAGGCTCATTTTTTGTTTCACAACCTTGTTTGCTTAAGATAGTAAATCCTTTTCCATATGTTTCTTCAAGGTTGATTGGTGTTTTTGTGACTTTGTTATCATAATGTGGGTGGGGATGTGGTTGTGTAGAGGAACTAGGTCTACCTATTCAGGGGAACTTAGGTCCTTCAATCATTCCAAGATGTAAATAACCAAACATGTCAAGAGGTGAGATAGTAGGAAGATCTTGTGATTTCATGGATGAGTAAAAGGTTGCATCGGCCTCAAGGTTGATAAGGAATGAATTAAGAAATTGTTCATCTTATCATCATCTTCTCCAATGATGTCAAAAACATGAGGAGGAAATTCATTTGGAGTTGGAGCATGAGAAAGCTCAAGTTCATTATGATCATATCCAAAGGAACAATTGGATATGTCTACTAAGGATTTTAATGAATTCCAAAACCTGTAAAGGAAAAATCCATGATGAAATTGAATAAAATTAAACTAAGATGCAAGAAATAAAATAAAATAGAAAATATGGAAAGTCTACAGAAAGTAATAACAGGAAACTATGATGCAGAAAATACCTAGAAAATGCTTGAAAATGAAGTTTAAAATGTGCAGGTAGACTGATTCACCTAGGGTGGCGAATGAGTAGGGATGATATTTTTTTGTGTTTTTTAGAAAATTTAAAGTGATATTTATGTGTTTGAAGTTAGCTTCCAAAGACATTGAAGTTCACATTTTCATCTTTCTCTTCTTCCTAATTCTTTCCATGGCATGCTCGTGTATCTTGTTTCATTTCATGTCATTCACCTTGTGTGTGTCCTTTTGCACTCATGTCAACTTGACTTAGGATCTTAGATTCTAGGGGCTTGGCCACCTCCTTTGATTTTTGTTGTCCTTTGTCATCTACATGGGTACGATTCGACCTCTCTTGAATGTCTACTTTAGTGTGATTTTTAAGTAATTTCATCCTCTCACTAAAGCGGGGGCTAAATGTACTATAGGGTAACTGCACCAAGATGGTCGCACTTTTGTGGCTAAACAAGAAAAAAAAAGCCATAACGAGTTCGCGTTATGTCTTTTTAAAAGCAAAAAAAAAAGTGAATCCAAATATAAGTGCAATAAATAACACATTCTCGTTATAACATGAGTGCGTTATTTAATCCTAAACAAACATATCTCTACTGGTTAATAACGCACTCGTGTTATGATAAATTTGGATTTTTTAAGCTTTAGATGGTACATTTATAGGGTAGAGGATTAAGGGTACTAGGGAGAGAGCTAGAAGGATTGAGTGAGAGAGAGGGAGATACTTCAGAGAGAGAGGAAGGGAGTGAGAGAGAGATACCCTCTCTCACCCTCTCCAGCCCTCTCCCACCCTCTCCCATTGTCTCCCACACTCTCTCCCACCTTATCCTACACTGTCCCATCCTCTCCTGCTCTCTCCCCCCTTATCCTACACTTTGTAACCCTCTCCAACCTTCCCTACTCTCTCCCACAATCTCCACCATATCCCACCCTCTCCTAACCTTTCTAACACCTTCTCCTACAATCTTTTGGCCTCTCCAACCTTCCTACTCACCTGCTCCCACACAATTTCCACCTCTATTATCCCCACCCTCTCTAACCTTTCACCCATATTCTCCTACAATTTCCACCCTCTCCCACTATTCCCACTCTCTCCAATCTTTGACCCTGATCGATTTTGAACCTGTTGATTTGATGAATCGTCTGTTTGATTCGCGGCTCTGCCGATTTTTTTGATTTTGATTTAATGATGATTTTGATTCACTTTGATTTCGGATCTGACATTTAATGCCGCCCTGTTGATCCGTTTGATTCATGTCGCGATGCATGATATGATCTGCAGTTGATTGCTTATCGCGATGCGATCACGCTTTGATGGATCGGTGCTCTGATGATTTGATTCTGATCACTGATCAATCTGCGGATGATTTTGTTGACCGGTGGATGCTGATGCTGGCTGCTGATTTGATCGACGCGATCTGCTGATTTTGATTTTGATGCGATGCTGGTTTGATCTGGGATATTTTGATTGATTTTGATGATTTTCGACGAAATTTTGATTTGATGCTTTGATTGTCCCTCTGGCCTTCCGGATTTTTCTGACCCCTGTCCATTTTGACCTTCGACCCTCCCCGACCCCTCCCCTGATTTTGATTTCCTTTTGTCTGACCTTGCCTGCACGATTTTTCGACGGATTTGATGATGGCTGGATCGATCTGATTTCGACGCTGATTTTTTGCGTTGACTCTGATGTGGCCCTCGCGATCCAAAAGTTTGATCCCCTGACTTGCTTCCGTTGATCCGCCTGATCTTGGGATGATTTTCCGGCCATTTGAGATCCGCGGATTCTCGCTGCCCTGCGGATCCTGCTGGATTCTCTTGATCTGCCGCCCATATCGATGAGAAAATTGCATCGGTTGGCGTCAGATAAATGTTCCGCCATCGGGTATCGAGCAAATGGATATCGTCAATCGATTATCACCTGATCATTTATGGTTCGGATCGGTGACAGGATATCCCGTTTTTATCGTTGACCTCTTTCCACTGGAGGCCACTCTTCCTTTGACCCTGTTCTGGTACATATCGTATATCGGACGCTGGATCCCATCATCATCGATCATCAGCCATCGGATCTGTACGCCCACATCTTGGGATATCTGCATATCTGATGCTGACTGCGGCCCTTTAAAGTTTGATTTCCTATATGATATCGATCATCACCCATCTGGCCATCCCGTTTGATTTTGACGCTGATTTCGGATCATGATGCCGGATCTGACCTCGATCTGCCTGGATTGCGGGATATCTCACGGTCGGTTCCTTGATGATCATGCCCTCCCCGTGGTTTTCCGCCCATCTTGCAAATCTCCGCCTGATCACGCTCATTACATGTTTGATTTTGATGGCCCGATCATCGATGTTCGACCCTGCATGCCCGTCAAAGATTTGATTGATGATCATCGGAAAATGCGGACGCCCATCTGCTGGATTTCAGATCGCTGTTTGAGCCCGGCTCTCGATAACCAGATGCATAAAATATCGATGCTGTTTTGTTTTGCTGATCTGTTGCATCATCTGCTTATCGGCCATCGATGATCTCTGCGGATTTCGGGATCATCGATATCTGATTTGATGGTTTGATGCCGATGCCCATGATCTGCCATTGATTCTGCCATATGCGTTTATCATGGTTTCGCGGATTTCGATACTGTTTGACTCATCGCATTGCCGGATCGCCGATCCGCGATACAATGAGTAGACCATGATGCTGACCCTGATCTCAACACTCGGATATGACTTTGATATCGCGATTTTATCGATCTTGATGATCCAATGAGATGGATTTGATCTTGGGATCTCTCGGACTCTGATTGACTTTCCCCGCCGTCTGACTTCTGATGCCTTGCCCGCCTCGGCGGCTCGCCTGGATGCATATCGTATCCGGCTGATTGACCCATCGGCTCCCGGCCTTGCCGATTTGATCGGGTGGATCTCCTTTGACGCGCTGATGTTGCCTGCGCTTGCGATTCTGATCCCAGGTCATCGATTGCCGATCTTTGCCCTCTTCTGATGTTGATTTTTGATCCCTGACTTTTGTCCGGCCTGACCATGCGATTTTGAGGGCCCTTTTCTGAGATTTGATGCCGGACCCTCCTTCCACCCTGATTCCCTCTTCCTGACTGTTGACTTTGATGATTTTGATTTATGCTGATCTCGGCAGACTTTGACTCCAGCCCTGATCTCCGGCCTCCGATCTCTGATGATTTGACCGTTGACTCTCCAGCCCTTGATTTTGATTTTGATCTGATGTTGATCCTGACTCCTCTGGAGTGATGATTTGATCTTGACGCTGCTGGATATCGTGATGCCGGATGATCGCCGGATGCCGATTTGATTTGATCTGCCGATGCGATTATTTTGGAGTTTGTCCGATTTTTGCGATCGATATGATTTCGGTATCCTGGATCTCGATGGATGATTGATCGGATCTGCCGATCTTGCGGATTTTGATCTTTGATTTGCCCGGCTCGCATTTAATATTTTTGGATTTTTTGATATGCAGGATATCTGCGGATTTTGCCGATCATAACCGCCTCCGGGTTTCGATCTGACTTCTGACGCCTGATTTTGCCGGATTTGCCGGCTTTCCGATTTTGGAGCGTGCCATCTGCTGGATCCTGATTAATTTGGATTTCCTTCCCTCCGGCCTCGAGGGACCCTCCATGACTCTCGCTGATTTCGAGCCTCTTTTGATGCCGATGCTCTCCACTCTTCCTCACTTTCACCCTCCAGCCCTTTCCACCCTCCACTAATCAGACCACTCTTCCACCCACCCTATATTTGCCTCTCTGCCACCACTCTCCATTTCCTCCACCACCACAAGGAGGTGGAGAGCCACCCTCCAACCCCTCCACCTTCTTCCTACATCTGCCACCCTCTTGAGATTTAGACCCTCTCCTCTCCAACACTTTCCACCCTCTCATTTCCCACCCTTGCCCACTAATGTAGAGGAAGGTGGAGAGCTTCTCAAAATTACTCACAAATGATCTTCAGATCAATTTCAAAATGGGTTTGAAAGCACTCATCAAAATTCCACCATATAGCATGTCCTCCCTTGTAGCATAAGCAACCTAGTTTAAGCCACTTTACACTCACGCTTTACAAAACAATTAAGAAATAAAATATGGATTTAGACACCCATGAAGGACTTACATAACATACTTCAATATCAGATATAACTCCCTTGGACCAGTTTAGACTTCCAATACATCACCATGGGAAAAACAAGGAAAATAGGTCACTTTAACAAAGGAAGTACCCTTCAAATTTATCCAATCATATTGAAACATTGGGGCAGCAAATTAAATTGCTCAAAACCATAGAATCCAAGTTTTTAGACCTCTATGACACATCTAACATGCTCCAGCACAAACCCCTCCTCAACTTGCCTCAAAAACTAGGGCTTTTTGATTCTAGGACTTCCAAACACTTCCAGGTCTTAAATTTTGACTTCTCACCATTAATTCAACATTACTAAACTACATAAACTCAAAAATATTCCTCTTGTTAAGGCAGATTCTCCACTGCTATACCCTAGGGTCCATCTTCATGCCTTTTTTTCATACTAAATCACTGTGCACATGTTAGATTTCCTCTTCCCTGCACATTTATTTGTTAGTTTCTCATGGTACATGTTATATTTGATCCATTTCATAAGTTTTCAGTCATAACACCCTATGAAATGGATCATTTATTCATTTTAAACCCTCAAAACTATATAAATCTATCCTTTCCTGTAGACAGTCAGCCAAAAAACATACAAGAATTGATTCTTATTAACTTTCAAAGAATTAAAGGGTTATAATACATGCAAATACAAATCCTCAATCCTTCACCATGAATTAAACTTCAATAGGAATTCAATAAACTGCCAAAAAAACATAAAATAATCAAAAAAACTGTAATTTACTACCTTTTTCCTTAGAACAGTCTGTACAATTCCTTTAAAACTTCATCAACCTCCATACAAGTGACTCTCCTATGGTTATAGATCAATTCCAAAACTGTCCCAACAAACCAAAGTCAGATCCCATTACATTAAAGTTAATTAAACCCCTAAACTCACTTTCCCACCCAAACTAAAATTTAAAAAATTTGAAATAACAAACTTGAAATTTATTGACATCTACCCCCTAAAAGCTATTGGATATTCACTATCCAAGTTTATTTGACCTATCCGAAGCATTAGATCATTAATCAAATCCCTAAAACATAATTTACCCCTTACATTTCATTTTTGACCTAGATTCCTTATCAGGAACCTTGAAACTTTGAACATTCTTATTACACTTATTCAACCCAAATGCCATTATAGGCTCCAATAGATTATAATTGATATTTTGACTTGTTTGGAAGGTCTTCCTGACCCCTGCACTCTCCTGGTTCTTGAAGTGCTCCTTGAAGGAGGTAGATTTGGACAAGGTAGAGGACCATTTACAGGTAGATGTTTCAATTGCAATGAACCAGGGCATCCTTCCTTCAAGTGTCCTAAATGGGAACAAGCTGATAGGGGCAGAGAAAGGAGAGCTAACTTGGTACAAAAATAAGAAGACAAGAAGGAGGAACCAAAAAAATTCATGGCAGATCCTGTGACTGATGGTGAGTTTCTCATGATCAAGCAAGGAGAAAGGCTTCATCAAGAACAAAAGGTAACCATTTTCAAAACAAATTGTCTCAGTCATGGTAAGATCTACAGATTGCTCATAGATTCAGGGTCACATAGAAATTTAGTTTCACTTGATATGGTAACCAAGCTAGGGATTGAAACTTTTGATCATCCTACTCCCTACAAGGCCACTTGGGTAACTCAAGGACAACATGTAGAGATTGGTAAGAGAGCTTTTGTTGATTTCTCCATTGGTTCATATTAGGATAGAGTGCTTTGTGATGTCATTCCAATGACTTGTGGTCATATCATCTTGGGAAGGCCATGGCAGTATGTTAGAAGAACTTTGCATGATGGGTTTCTTAACACATATTTGGTTCACAAAGGAGATGTTAAATATCAGTTGGTTCCTTTACCTTTGGAGCAGTCTAATGATAGTTTTGTGATTTGTTTTGAGAAGAGTTTGCAGGTGAATAAGCAGGGTGAAACAGGGGAAGGCATTGGCAAGCTGAAAAGAGATAAGTTGCAGCAGGGTTATGAGATGGACAGTCCTTCAAATCAGTCCTTGTGGGATCTGGATAGTATCAGGGTTGGTGGCATTGAATGCCCTATAAATGATGGTGTCAATGGTGGAGTTCTTTCACAAAGGAGGCAGTGGAATGAGGGCAGGAGCAGGCACAAGAATCCACTGTTATCAAGCAAGCATCAAAGAAGACAAATCAGACCCTATTTTGGTTCTCACATGATAAATGTTAAGAATGCAGATTGGCAGAAGAGAAAGATAGTGACTTTGGGGGACTACATACCTGCTCATTGGAAGAAGAAAACACATGAGAACAAAAGGTCTTTTGGTGGCAACACATGGGACACTTCTTGGGGCAAGAGTTTTTTCTTTCCTGGGGAGAATGGTGCAGGAGCACCCAGGGCCTTCAAGGAGCATTCCAAGAACCAGGAGAGTGCAGGGGTCAGGAGGACCTTCCAAGCATGTCAAAGCATCAATTATGATGTATTGGAGCCTATAATGGCATTTGGTATGAATAAATGTAATAAGAATGTTGAAAGTTCTAATGCTCCTGTTAAGGAATCTAGTTTAAAAAATGCAATGTAAAGGGGAAAACTATGTTCCAGGGGTTAGATTAGTGATCTTATATTTTAAATAGGTCAAATAAACTTGGATATTGAATATCCAATAGTTTTTAGGGGGTAGATGTTAATAAAATGAGAGTTTGTAATTTCAAATTTTCAAATTTCAGTTTAGGCGGGAAAGTGAGATTAGGGGTTTAATTAACTCTAATGTAATGGGAACCGACTTGAATTGGTTGGGATAGTTTTGGAATTGATCTATAACCCTAAAATCATCATTTGTAGGGAGGTTAGGTGGTTGGTGAAAGATTTGTACGGACTGTTTCTGAAAATAAAGAAAAAACACAGATTTCTTGCACTAGTTTGGTGTTTTTTTGATGAATCATTGATTCCTGTTGAAGATATACATTGTTGGACACCTTGGTAATCTATATTTACATGTTTTAACATTCCTTACATGTTCTGGTAAGCATAATAGATCAACTCTACCATGTTTTAATTGACTATCCACAGGAAAAGTGCAGATTTTACACAGTTTTGAGGGTTTTAAATGAATAAATGATCCATTTCATAGTTATGACTGAAAACTTATGAAATGGATCAAATATAACATGTATCATGAGAACTAACAAAGAAATGTGTAGGGAAGAGGAAATCTAACATGTGCACAGTGATTTAGCATGAAAAAAGGCATGAAGATGGAACCTAGGGTATAGCAGTGGAGAATCTACCTTAACAAGAGGTATATTTTTGAGTTTCTGTAGTTGAGTAATGTTGAATTAATGGTGAAAAGTCAAAATTTAAGACCTGGAAGTGTTTGGAAGTCCTAGAATAAAAAAGCCCTAGTTTTTGAGGCAAGTTGAGGAGGGGTTTGTGCTGGAGCATGTTAGAGGTGTCATAGAGGTCTAAAAACTTGGATTCTATGGTTTTGAGCCATTTAATTCTTCCCTAAGGTTTCAAGATGATTGGATAAGTTTGAAGGTACTTCCTTTGTTAAATTGTCCTTGTTTTTCCCATGGTGATGTATTGGAAGTCTAAACTGGTCCACCTTCCTCTGCATCAGAGAACCTAGCTAGTTTATACTTCCAATACATCACCATACTTCAATATCAGATATAACTCCCTTGGACCAATTTAGACTTCCAATACATCACCATGGGAAAAACAAGGAAAATAGGTCAATTTAACAAAGGAAGTACCCTTCAAACTTATCCAATCATATTGAAACCTTGGGGCAGCAAATTAAATGGCTCAAAACCACAGAATCCAAGTTTTTAGACCTCTATGACACCTCTAACATGCTCCATCACAAACCCCTCCTCAACTTGCCTCAAAAACTAGGGCTTTTTGATTCTAGGACTTCCAAACACTTCCAGGTCTTAAATTTTGACTTTTCACCATTAATTCAACATTACTCAACTATAGCAACTCAAAAATATACCTCTTGTTAAGGCAAATTCTCCACTGCTATACCCTAGGGTCCATCTTCATGCCTTTTTTTCATGCTAAATCACTGTGCACATGTTAGATTTCCTCTTCCCTACACATTTCTTTGTTAGTTTCTCATGGTACATGTTAGATTTGATCCATTTCATAAGTTTTCAGTCATAACACCCTATGAAATGGATCATTTATTCATTTTAAACCCTCAAAACTGTGTAAATTTGTCCTTTCCTGTAGACAGTCAACCAAAAAATGTACAAGAATTGATTCTTATTAAATTTCAGAAGCATTCAAGGGTTAGAATACATGCAAATACAAGTTACCAAAGCATCCAACAATGTATATCTTCAACGGGAATCAATGATTCATCAAAAAAACATCAAAAAATGCAAGAAATCTGTATTTTTTCCTTTATTTTCAGAAACAGTCCGTACAACTCTTCTTCCAAGATGACCAACCCCATACAAATGAATATCTTAGGGATTATAAATCCATTCTCCAACTACCCAAACTGTTTTTGATTGATTATAATGCCTAATTAACTCTAAAATGCTAAAAACTCCCTTTCCCGCCTAAACCAAAATTTAAAAATTTGAAATTTATTAACACCCACCCTCTAAAAACTATTGGATATTCACTATCCAAGTTTATTTGACCTATTTAAAGCATAAGATCACTAATCTAACCCCTGGAACATAGTTTTCCCTTTACATTGCATTTTTTAAACTAGATCCCTTATCAGGAGCCTCAGAACTTTTAACACCCTCATTACACTACCTCCTTTGTGAAAGAACTTCATATTAATACCATCATTTATAGGGCATTCAATGCCTCCAACCCTGATACTATCCAAATCCCACAAGGACTGATTTGAAGGACTGTCCACCACATACCCTGCTGCAACTTGTCTTTTTTCTGCCTACCAATGTCTTCCCCTGTTTCACCCTGATTATTCACCTGCAAACTCTTCTCAAAACAAATTACAAAACTATCATTAGATTGATCCAAAGGCAAAGGAACCAACTGATATTTAACATCTCCCTTGTGAACCAAATAGGTGTTAAGAAACACATCATGCAAAGTTCTTCTAACATACTGCCATGGCCTTCCCAAGATGATATGACCACAAGTCATTGGAATGACATCACAAAGCACCCTATCATGATATGAACCAATTGAGAAATCAACAAAATCTCTCTTACCAATCTCTACATGTTGTCCTTGAGTTACCCAAGTGGCCTTGTAGGGAGTAGGGTGATCAAAAGTTTGAATCCCTAACTTGGTTATCATATCAAGTGAAACTAAATTGCTATGTGACCCTGAATCTAAGAGCAATCTGCAGATCTTACCATGACTGAGACAATTTGTTTTGAAAATGGTTACCTTTGGTTCTTGATTAAGCCTTTCTCCTTGCTTGATCATGAGAAACTCACCATCAGTCACAGGGTCTACCATAAATGTTTTTGGTTCCTCCTTCTTGTCTTCTTCTTTTACCAAGTTAGCTCTCCTTTCTCTACCCCTATCAGCTTGTTCCCATTTAGGACACTTGAAGGAAGGATTCCCTGGTTCATTGCAATTGAAACACCTGCCTGTAAATGGTCCTCTACCTTGTCCAAATCTGCCTCCTCCTCTTGGAGTGTATCCACCTCTTTGATTAGAAAATATCTCTTTACCCTTGTCATTGTTGCTTTTATCATTACTGCCTTGTCCTTGTTCTCTATTACCTCTGCCCCTGTTTGAACTACCTCCTCTGCCACCATTGTTTGATCTTTCTTTCTTCCTTTTCACCTTTTCTTCTGCTCTAATGGCCAACTAAAAATATTCGCCCAATGTCCTTGGCAATTGCAAACCAATCTCATCTTGTAGATTGTACCTCAAGCCATTGATGTGTGTGGCTATTTTCTCATCCTCTTCTTCATAACCTCCTCTGATACTAAGCTTGTAAAATTGCTCAGTATAGGACATCACATCCATGTCCTTTTGCTTTAAATTTTGCCTCATCCTTTTCACATGAATGGTATAATCAGATGGCAGAAACTGCTCCTTGACCAAACTCTTCATCCTTGCCCATGTAGAGACCTTTGCCAATCCTCTAGCCATCCTATCATTCTAGAAACTTGTCCACAATGTCAATGTTGTGCCTCACAACTTGGTTTTAGCAAACTTAACCTTCCTCTCTTCATCCATCTCCTCAAACTCAAAGTAGTTTTCCAAGGCATCAAGCCATCCCAACACCTCCTCACTATCCATCTTCCCTTGATAGATAGGCAAGTCAATGTGACTCTTACCTCCATGACCCTGTACTGCTTTCAACAACCTCACTAACCTCCTTTCCTTAGGGTCCTCTATCTCATCAGCTTGTTGTTCCTGATTTACCCTCACATGCTCTTCATCTTCATCATTGTTTTCTTGGTCTTCTTGTTCTTCTCTCCTCCTACTCCTCTCAAGGTTATTGATCCTTGCCTGCATAGTATCTCTCTCTCTCTTCTCCATTGCCTTTCTTCTCTTGCTCTTGCTGCTTCTTGTTCCCTTCTTTCT